>CM042673.1:25799122-26399122 GCA_023638005.1 Forsythia suspensa
CACCAATGTAAGTGGTGAAATTATTCCACTACAAGAAAAGGTATTTATAGCGGCGACATTAATAGCAACGACATGTTGTCACCTCTATTTGTTGTGCCCAATAGCGACGACAAAGAGATGTCATCGCTATAACTTAAAAATATATACCGACGACAAAAGTTTTCTTTATAATTAATATACCGTCGCAATTATTTTTAACATATAGAGACGACAAAAGATGTCATCGGTAAATGCTTTCCAGATGGCGGGAAAAAATAGCGTCAATTTATTATAGACAATAGTGACGACATGTGTCGTCGCAATATATGTAAAGATGATTTTTTAACTCACGTGATTCATAATTCTCCTCGTAATTTGAAATGAAATCTATAGCGACGACTAGACCTAACGCAATTTTCTGCAATATTTCTATTTCCACCAGTTGCAATATTTCCAAGTCTATCGTTTTTCTCCATATTCATTTTCTTTACATTTCATTTCTTCATCTCCATCTATTATCCTTACAGAATTTGTGAAAATATAATATTTTTCAAGTATGGATATTGATAAAAGTTTGACATCAATTAGAAATCGTACAAAATTTACAAATTTTCAGAACGGTTTGAAAGCATTTATAAACATGGCGAGGCCATACGTAAATAACAGGGGAATGATTAAATGTCTGTGCAAAAAATGTTTAAACGGTCTCATACATCCATTGAAAATTGTCGAGGCTCACATATTTCGTAATGGTTTTGCGGAGAGTTATGTCACCTGGATATATCATGGCAAGACCGAGGTTCGATCTGCGAATATGTATAGACAGTAATGAGAGAGTCAAAGTGGATGATGAGATGATGGATGTCATGGACGACGTAGCGATTATGAGCATCTGGTACAAACACCGATGGTAACTATGACGAATTGTTTGAGGCTCTACATTCAAAACTATACCCGAGAGTTTCATTATTTTCGTCCCTAAATTTTTTAGTCAAGTTGATGCATATTAAAATTGTGAACAAATGGACAAGCAATTCTGTCGATGATCTTTTGAAATTGTTGAAGTTAGCTTTCCCAAACATGAACCTGGTGGACTCCCACTACAAAGCTAAGAAGATGATGATGAAGCTTGGTTTGGGTTACAAATCCATTCACGCCTACAAGAATGATTGTGCACTCTTTTAGGGTGAACATGCTGATAGACAAACTTGTCCGATTTGCCAAGAAAGTCGTTGAGTGCACACTACGGAAAAGTGAGCGGGAAGAATGTTCTATATAAGGTGTTGCTTTATTTTCCTTGGCCCCAGACTAAAAAAATATGTTCCGATGAAGATACTACAAAATTCATGCAGTGGCACAGTATAGGAAGGTCTAGAGATGATGATGAAATGCAGCATCCCGTTGATGGAAAGGTAAGGTGGGATTTTGACATGAAACATCCACTGTTCGCAAGTGAGATCTAGAATGTTAGGTTAGGTTTGGCCATGAGACGGATTCAATCCATTCGGTGACATGAGTCTAGCGTACAACATGTGGCCAGTAGTTGTAACAGTTTACAACTTGCTACCTTGGTTAGGCATGAAGCTCGAATACCTCATGGTTACTCTGTTGATACTTGGTCTTAAAGCACCAGGTAAGGACATTGATGTATTTTTACAACTATTAGTGGACGAGTTGAATGAGTTGTGGATCGATGGGATTGACACACGTGACACTGGAACCAATAACAGGTCGATATTTAGAATGCGTGCAGTGTTGTTGTGGACTGTTAACAATTTTCTAGCAATAAGTAGTTTGTCAAGTTGGAGTGGTCAGGGGTACATGGCATGTCCTACGTTCAACGAGGAGACTCTTTCAGTCCGTGCGATAGGTAAGACAGCTTATGTGGGTCACCGTCAGTTCCTGCCATCCAGGCATCATTTTCAGAGCAATTTAGACTTCGACGGAGGACGAAGAGGCGACCACCTCCGCGTCGATTAACGCCTACAGACATTTTAGCACATTTAAGCCGTGTCAAACATAAAATCCAGGAAAGCACCTTAACTATGGGAGTGCTACAAAGAGAAGAAGTGATGACGAGCTGAATTGGAGAAATATGAGCATTTTCTATGATTTGCCGTATTGGTCTTCTATAGAGCTCAAACATAACATCGATGTCATGTACCTAGAAAAGAATGTTTGTGACAGCTTGCTCGGCACAATTATGGACGATCTATTCAAATCAAAGGACACAGTCAATGCCAGACGCGATCTGATGCAATTAGGGATCAAAAGAGAGTTGCATTTGTATCAGAACAGAAATAGGTGTATGAAGCCTACCGCATGTTACACCATGTCGTCTGCAAATTGTCATAAGTTTTGTAAATTTATCCAATCGGTTGAGTTTCTAGATGGCTTCGCTTCTAATCTTTGAAAGAATATTGCTCCTAATGACAGCCGCATTATCAGGTTGAAGTCATACGATTGCCATATTATCATGCAACGGTTATTACCAGTCGGATATGGGCATTCTTGAATAAAACTATATCCACTACAATTATTGAACTGTGCACGTTCTTCAAATAGCTTTGTGCAAGAACGCTAAAGGTTAGCGACATAATGGTTTTCCACGATCACTTGGTACTCATTTTCTGTAAGTTGGAACGGATCTTTTTGCCAGCTTTCTTCGACATCATGATTCACCTCGTAATGCATTTGCCAGAAGAGGCAATCCTTGGAGGTCCGGTGCACATAAAATGGATGTATCCATTCGAGCAATACTTGAAGAAACTAAAGGACTACGTCAGAAATCGAGCTCGGCCTGAGGGTTCAATAGCTGAATGGTATGTTGTGGACGAGGTATTGACTATTTGTTCTAGGTACTTCGAAGACATAGAAACAAGGTTCAACCGACGAGACAGAAACGAGGATGCTAGTGTTTCGCAGACACAACTTTCTATTTTTCAGTCGCAGTGTCGCCCAATTGGAAAGAAGTCACCAACGACGTTTCCTACTCATGTTCGAAATCAAGAGATATTTTACGTCCTGAACAACTATTCTAAAATTGAGCCATTCTTGCAATAAGACTTCGTTTTCAAATAATAATCATTTATCTCGAATGAACTTTGTCATGAGAAACGAACTAATTAGTTGATCTTATATGCTTTCTACAGGGAACATAGGCTGGAGCTACTAAACAATGGTTGTCCAAATATCGAACTAGTGCACATAAGAGACTTTCACAGTTGGTTCTACCGGAAGGTAAACGAACAACGACCGAATAAATTTCAAATATGTCCACATTCTTCATTTCAATAACATTGAATAATCCTCGTCATGCAGGTATATGCAATGCACCAAAGCCACAACTATCAAGTTTCTCATGAGTTGTTTTCGTTGGCCAGTGGATGTTACTAGCAGGTTATGTCGTACACGGCTTGTGTTGTGAAAGGAGTTCACTTCCTGACATATGATCGTGATATTCAAAGAAAAACTCATAACAGTTGTGTGTTCATCCCAGGGACTGGGGTGAGGTTTACTATAGGTAGCTGCAAGAGATATTGGAGCTACAGTACGAATCAGAACTTTCTATTTTTTTGTTCTGATGTAAATGGTTTAAGTGTGATGGGAGATGGATGGTAACTGAGAATAACGTTACCAGTATTGACATCAGTGCAGAGGCATTCAAGGATGATCAGTTTATACTTACTAGCCAAGCACAACAAGTGTTCTATATTGAATATCCTTCCTATGGTCCGAACTGGCTAATAGTACAAGTAGTCCATCACAGAAGGACGTGGGATATGATGGGATCTAACATCATAGAGATAGACCTGATCCACAATTTAAACTCTTCTGGTTTATTTTTTATCGTTGATCTTGACAACATAGAGAACATATCCTTGCATTGGAATGATAGGGAAGCTGATGAGATAGGAGCATCGGTTATCAGGGAAGCTTCGTCTGATACAGCAGGAGATACTTCGTTTATTAACGACGATGATGTGGAAGACGACACCCATGAAGAATACGAGGATGACGAAACATCAAGTGAAATCAATGAGGACGACAGTGACGATGATGAGGATCAATCATATCATGATAGTGAATCAGATTGAATGTTGTTGTGCGTCACTAAAATTTATAAAATAAATTTATAAAAATTTCGTTTGTATTGTTGTTACTGTTTTCGGCTTGAATGTTTTTTGTTCATACTATTTGGGACCTATATATCTAACCTCGTAAAACTTGAAGACTTATGTTGCAAATAATAGAGGATAAAATTGAAATAAAAGAGAAAATATAAGGACCAAAATGTAAAAAATTTAAAGTTGAAGGACTTAATTGCAAATAATCAACAGAGACAACATTTATAGCGACGACATGTCGTCACTATATGTGTCAAAAATTTGGCACCACTTTTTCAGTGCGTGCACCAAAAAACTAAAAATCGTGTCGCCACTGATAGTGAATAGCGACAACATGCGTTGTCGCTATGGGTTAACCATTTTATTCCATGCAACAGACCCCCATTCTTCTCCATTTTGCATTTTTTCTGCATTTTTGTGTTCAGCCGTCCTGTTACAAAGTTCGGCCATGGCAGAAATCAACTGAGGTGTGCACTCCAGGACTACAATCTCTATACGTTGATCTTGTTTAAGGTTAGTTCAGAACAAGAACATCTTTTGATTATCAGTTTAGGGACCAAAAAAAATTTCTATTTTCCATTATCAGTTTCAAATTTAAAAGTTAGGGATTTGATTATTTTTTATGCAAAAACCTTTGGGTTGCTTGATTTCTGCTGTTTTCATGAATTTTTCCACAAAAATCTTAGGGATTTGATGAGTTTTTTATGCTTGACCCGTCCCGATTTTTTCATTTTGCAATGGATTTTTATGTTCCTTTTTTACAAGATTCATCATGTTGATTTATCATTATTAGGCCATAACATTTGCTACTATTTATCATGTCCAATTTTCTGCTTGAAGTACAAATGGGTTGCATGATTTCTTCAAGTGTAGACTTTTTTTTTGTTGATGAAGGTACTTGAGATTGGAAGGGGTAGGGATTGAGATAAAGACAAAATTTGGAGTTGTTTGATGCAATCGATAATGTAGGGAAGTTATGGATCAATTTTGGTGAACAAATGAAAGTTAGGGATAAATTGCGGTGGTAAAATGAAAGTTAGGGATCCATTTTGGTGGAAACTCATACTTTAAGGAATGAACTATGTTTAGGGACCAATTCATCACTAAAATAAAACTTATTACAAATTTAACATAAAGTCAAAGTTTAGGGACTTTTTTTAAATAAAATAAGTTTAGGGACCAATTCATCACTAAAATAAAATTTGTTAGAAATTACGAAAAAATTCAAAGTTTAGGGACTTATTTGAAATAAAATAAGTTAGGGACCAATTCATCAATAAAATAAAACTTATTAGAAGTTTAACATAAATTCAAAGTTTAGGGACTTATTTAAAATAAAATAAGTTTAGGGACCAATTCATCAATAACATAAAACTTATTAGAAGTTACGAAAAAATTCAAAGTTTAGGGACTTATTTTGAAATAAAATAAGTTTAGGGACCAATTCATCAATAACATAAAATTTATTAGAAATTACGAAAAAAAATTAAAAAACTTATTTGAAATAAAATAAGTTTAGGGACTTCATCAATAAAATAAAATTTATTAGAAATAAAATTCAAGTTTAGGGACTTATTTTAAATAAAATAAGTTTAGGGACCAATTCATCAATAACATAAAACTTATTAGAAATTACGAAAAAAAATTCAAAGTTTAGGGGCTTATTTTAAATAAAATAAGTTTATGGACCAATTCATCAATAATATAAAACTTATTAGAAATTCAAATTATAGGGACCTTTTTCGCACTAATTGATGTTCGCTATTGTCATGTGTTAGTATGGCTAGAGGTGGCAAAATTGGGGCTAGTTAGGCCCCACCATCTAGCCATTTTAATTTTTATTTTGATTTTGATTTTGATTTTTAATTTTTTTTTCTCCTTAACATATTAATCACTCATTTTGTGAATAGTCCCAATACATAATTCAAATAATATCAATCTAAATGATCTAAGCCAAAGTCACCAATAAACATTAGTCCAAAAATCTAATGATCCAACATAAAATTGTTTAGATTTAATTAAAATTTAGTTTAATTTAAGTTTTAATCCAAAATATATTTGATGTGACAAATAAATTATTTATTTTAAATTTACTTATAGGTAAACTTTTTAATTTAAGCCAAACATGCTTATATCTCAAAACAATAAGACTAGCATGCTTTTAATATTTGTATTTTTTTTAAATGTCTACAAATAGTTTATAATTAACAAAAAAAAATTATTATTTTGAAAGAAAATTGACGTTTATCTATTAACTAATACATGAGAGCTCCAATTTTATAAATTAATCTCTTTAAAAATCTCAAAATATATAGTCTAAATTTATCCAAGATTGTATTTGATGTAATGTATTAGATTGTATAAACAATTTATTTAAAAAAAGAAAAAAAAAAATTTAAGACAAGTTGGGCCAATGGGCGGATGAAAGCTAGCATATTTTTACCCATACAAAATTAAAATTTGGGTGGGCCAGTCAAATCAATTTTATGTGTGGCCCTGCTCTAACGGGTTGGGCTGGCCCAACCCAATCCATTTGCCAACTTTAAGTATGGCTGACGTGATGTCGCACAGAGATGATAGTACAGGCGATCCTCCACATCAGCCACCTCACCGGCTAGATTCATCCTGTGAGTCGGGTAATAATTTTCATTCAAATCAATTTTTTTGTATTTTACAAACATTGTTTAATTTCGTATACCCTAACCACGTATTTGTTCTTTTTCCAGTGCCTCTATCTAAGCGACAGAGTATCTCTCGAGGCATTAACCTTGAGAAGGTATAGCAGCCCAACGGGAAGAGGCCACTTCCCATCGCGTTCGACAATGTCGAACACACAATGCAGTCGGTTAGAAATAACACGAAGTATTTCACGCGCTTGGTTGGGAACCAAGTGAGGTTCACCGTGCCCCCTTACTACCCTTCATGGACAAAGGTTCTAGAGGAGCAGCGAACACGATTACATAGCATCATCGAGGTACTTACTTACAATAGTTTTTATAGTAGCGCATTCTATATATAATTGTTCCATGTAATAAACATTAACGAAAATTTTTCCTTTGTTGCAGAGCTACTTCGATCTTCAGGGCGATCGGTCGCTCGACGATTCTTCGAAATGCGTGCATGCATGTGAGATCGCGCTGGCACCGATCGTTATCGAGATTACAAACGCAAGGCGCATAATCACTTAAAAGCTCACGGACCTAGCCGTCCATATGGCGAGATGTCTACCGAGGACTGGCAGAAGTGAATTGACTTCTTCACCAGTCATACTTTCGTGGTATGTATTGTTTATTTACTTTTTACGTTTTTATTTTAATATTTTTTTAACTATTAAGTTTTCTGCTAATCAATTATTTTTTATACCTTCAGGAACGGTCCACGAAAAATAAGGTCAATCGTGGTAAGGCTAAATACTCGAGCGTGCAGGGGTCGAAGAGCTTCTCTACCACGCGTTACGATGATGTACAACTAAATTTTTCAATATCATTATACAAATCTTCAATGCATTACGTAACCATGTTGTTTAATTAAATTTCACGTTTAAATTTTTGTAGCGGGACCCCAAGACCCAACAGTGGCTGGGCATTATTGAGTCGTTCCAGACATTTCACCCTTCTGGGATGGCAATTAGGTGAACCCGCAGGTAGCTGGCGACTTTGTAAGAACTTTTAAATGATGTTAATTTAATTTTATCTGACATGATATTATTATTTATTATTTATTTTTTCACTAAACAGGATAAACTTGTTGAATTGAAGGAGACTCAACAGACATAGGTCGCCTCCAGTGGCGCGTCGTTAGACGAGTGTGCTATTGCAAATGAGGTTCTCGGAGAACGACGAGGTCATGTCCATGGGGTTGGACGAGTTCTGAAGGGCACCTTTCCCTCTCTAGATTCGACTGCTGCAACGAAGGCCCCACAAGGAACTTCCCATTAGTTCTCTAAAGAACCCTAGAATGACGATTCTCGGTTTGCTATGTATGTGGCTCAGATGCGTCGAATGCAGCTAAAAAATTGAACTTCTGAAGAATAGCATACCGGTGGTTGTGCCAGAGGAGGACGAGGACGAGGGTTTGGGGGATCTGTAGATTTTTAGAATTGTTTATATATTATTTAAAATATTTATAAAAAAAAATTTTAAAAATTCATAATATTTATAGTGGCGACATTGTCGTCGCTATAATAAAACAAATCAAATCGTTGCTAATAATTATTGTATGTAAAAGATAATAGCGACGACATTCACGTCGCTACTATTTCAGATAGGAGTGACGACTTTGGCGACGACATTGTCCTCTCTTTTTCTCTAATTTCGATATATAGACCACGACAATGTTGCGACGAACATGCCGTCGCTATAGATTCAAATATATATAGCTACGACATAATGTCATCGCTATTCCTCTAGAAGCACTAAACTATTGCGGGATATTCATCGACGACTTTGTCGTCTCTATACATGTAAAGGGACGACATTTGATCCTTCAGCGACGACTTTTGTTGCCGCTATTGAACTCTTTTCTTGTCGTGTTCCAATGGAAACAAAGAAACGAACCGGGTCATGCAATCAAAATGAACATATACATATATTCCACTTCTACTATCGACAAATGCACATCAATTCCTCATACTCTGCTGTACAATATTTAATACAAGGTATGCATGTTCTATTATTAGATGCATAGATTTAGATCACGTGAGTACTTCCATTTTTGCTCAGATCCATTAAGTTTCTTGTACAGTAATGAGTTTACATTCATTGTTACAATTATGAATTCCTATATTTGTGTCAAATAGAGTGTCTGTCAATTGTATTTTTCTGGGATTATTGTTTTGTTTTGATTTATTCAAATTTCATAAAGAAGTACGCTCATAAGGCATTCAATTTGTGGGTTTGAAGAAATGTTGTTTGATTTGGAATCACGACGTATATGATTTCATATCCTTGCTCCATTATATGCAAATCTCGTTACGTGTTTAAAGTAAGAATGCATTAAACGAAATGAAAAGATAAAAGGTTGTATATTTGTATTGTATGAATGTATCTGTACAAGTTAGTAATTTATACACAAACATAATAGCCTATTCTAGGAATATAAATCACGATCCTAATATCACTCCAAACAAATGGCTGATTTATGTTCTTTCATATGCCAGCAGATTGATCTCATTTCCTTTCATAGTGTAATTGATCATCTTTCATCTAACACTCCCCCTCAAGTTGGAGTATGAATGTCGATGAAACCCAACTTGCTGAGATGAGTGTGAAATACTGGTGCTCATAATGGCTTCGTGAATAAATCTGCTATTTGACTCCCAGTTTGCACATAGGCTGTCTTGACTTCTCCTCTTTGGATTCTCTCACTAATGGTGTGACAGTCCAGCTCAATATGCTTCGTCCGCTCATAATAAACTGGGTTTGCAGCAATGTGTAAAGCTGCTTGATTATCACAAAATAACCTTGCTGGTTCAGGATGAGATATACGTAAATCCTTCAATAAGTATCTCAACCAGGTAAGTTCGCAAGCGGTTGCAGCCATGGAGCGATATTCTGCTTCTACTGATGATCTTGACATTGTTGCCTGCTTTTACTTTTCCATGAAACAAGTGACTTGCCAAGGAAGACATAATAACCTGTCACTGATCGACGTGTTATAGGATATTTCGCCCAATCGGCGTCACAGTAGCTGATCAAGTGAAGTGGACTGTCTGATGGAAACAATAAGCCTTGCCCTGGAGCTGCTTTCAAGTATTGAAGGAGTCGATGAGCGGTCTTGAGATGGTACAATTTGGGCTCCTCCATAAATTGACTAAGTGTGTTCACGGAGTATGTGATTTCTGGTCTACTAATTATGAGATAGATTAATTTCCCAACTAGTTGTCGATACCGCAGGGTCCTTGAGAGCTTCACTCCTTGTTTCGGTTAGTACTAAATCGGGTTCCATGGGAACTGTTGTTGGTTTTGCTCCAAGTAACCCGACCTCCTCCAATATGTCCAATGTGTATTTTTGTTGGCAAACTGTGATTCCAGCTTTGGAACGTGCAACTTCGAGGCCAATGAAGTATTTGAGTGGTCCAAGATCTTTAATCTTGAAAAGACTATTGAGGAACTTCTTGAGATCGTTGATGGCCTTTTCATTATTTCCTGTTATGACCATATCATCAACATAAAGCAAAACAATAGTAATAGAGTCCCCACGAACATGTGTGAACAAAGAATAGTCAGCGCAGGACTATTGAAAGCCAATTTCTTGAATTGCACATGAAAACTGCTGGAACCAACTGCGAGATGCTTGCTTAAGGCCATAAAGAGACTTTTGGAGTCGACAAACCACATTCTCCCCCTGTCGACGATAACCTAGAAGCGGTTACATGTATACTTCCTCAATGAGATTGCTATGTAGGAAAGCATTTTGTACATCCATTTGGTGTAATGGCCAATCTCGAACTGCAGCAACTGCTAGTAAGCAACGGACAGTGATTAACTTAGCAACAGGGGCAAAGGTATCTTTGTAATCAATGCCTTCACGTTGAGTGAACCCTTTGGCAACAAGTCGAGCTTTGTAATGGTCGATGGTACCATCAGCATGATATTTGATCTTGAAGACCGATTTACAGCCGATGGGACGATGTCTAGGAGGTAAAGGGACTATAGACCATGTATGATTATCCTCAAGGGCCTGAATTTCAGAGTTCATGGCCGCAACCCACTGAGGGTCATGGCGTGCCTATTCATAATTTGCTGGCTCAACCAAGTGTGATATATTATGCACAAAAGAATGATATGTATTGGATAACCCAGAGTAAGAAACATACCGTTGTATTAGATAGCATGTGCCGGACGTGGATGAAGACGAGGCGTCAGGGCCAGGAGAGTAGTATAGTTGGTTTTGTAGTCTTGGAGGTAGGACGGTGGACGTGGAGTGCGGGAGGATTAGCGAGGCTTAGGAACATTGGAAGCCGTTGGCTCTGGAGATGGGAGACTCGCCAAAGGTAGAGGTGGCGAAATTGTGGAAGATAGTGGTGAAGGTGGCGAGTGATGGTGGGCTGGAGTATGGTCGTGAGATTCAGGTGATGAGGACGGGATTGTCTCGGTTATGTCTTCCGTTTGTAGAGGGGTGAAATGAGAATTAGATGAGTGAGAAGTAGAAAGTGTATCAGTAGGATTGGGTGGTAATGGAGGTATAGATTGAGTGGTCTGGTCGTGTGAGGAAGAGAAATGTTCGATTGGGATAGGCAAAACTGGGTAGTCTTCTTGATTTTCTGGTGGGAGTGTGGTAAGTGGAAATATGTGTTCATGAAAAGTGACATTCCTTGAAGAAAAGAATTTTTTATTTTCGAGGTCATAGATGCGGTACCCTTTTTGCCCAAGAGGATATCCTATGAAGATGCATCGAACACGAGCATCAAATTTGTTATCAGGGGTGAGATTGGTGGCAAAACATAAACAACCGAAAACCCGAAGATGAGAATAAATTGGTGGTGTTTTGTGTAAGAGTTCGTATGGGGATTTGTGGGAAAGTAGAGGTGTGAGAAGTCGATTGATTAGGTAACAAGTTGTTTGAACACTCTCTCCCCAAAATTTTAATGGTAAATTGCCTTGAAATCGTAGGGTACGGGCTACATTTAAAAGATGGCGGTGTTTACGCTCTACTACCCCATTTTGCTGGAGTGTATGAGCGCATGTATGTTGGAAAATAGTACCATGTTTTTCAAGAAAGTGACGCATTGATGTGAACTCCCCCCCATGTCGGCACGTAAGATCTTAATATCTAGATGGAATTGAGTCTTGACCCAAGAAAAGAAAGTTTTCAACAAATATTGGGTGTTTGATTTAAGATTCATAATGTGGACCGAAGTAAAGCGAGTGTAGTCATCAACAATAGTTAGAAAGTAACGAGCCCCAGAATGTGTGTGAATTTTGTGTGGTCCCCAAATATCACATTGTATTAAATCAAACGGTGCAGTTGTTTTCATTGAACTGGAAATAAAAGATAAACGAGTTTGTTTTGCTAATGGACAAATCTCGCAAACATGCTTAGAATTAAACATAATTTCTAAAAAGTTTGGGATAGGGTGTGGAGAGGTGCGTTGGATGGATGTCCAAGACGTCGGTGCCAAAGGTCGGAAATGCGAGTGATGTGGTTGACAAAGCGAGCATTTTGACTTGATGTGAGATAGTAGAGGCCATTAGAATGCTTGCCCGGGCCAATCGTCCTCCTTGTATCTATATCCTGCACAATAAAAAAATCCGGATAAAATATCACTATACATTTCAAACCTTAAGTCAATTTACTCACAGATATTAAATTCACATGAAATTTGAGCACGTGAAGAACTCCATCAAGAGATATATCTGGTGACAAACGAATCGATCCAACACTTTCAATGGCTGATCGTTCTCCATTAGGTAGACCAATAAAATCATGAAATGTCTTAATTTTATTGTGAGTAGGTGGTCGGTGTGATACGTGGTCTGTTGCTCCACTATCCATTATCCAATATGAAGTCGAATGTGAATCATGCTTTATATTATTACTGCTGGGTGTAAAAATACCTGTTGGGTTTGCTAGTGATTGGTCGTTACCATTTTTATTGTGAAGTAAGGCCATGATCTGTTTATATTCCTCAGCCGTGAAAGTTGGGCTTGCATTGGTGGGTTCCTTCTTTGAATCAACATAGTGGACAATAGACTTTTTATTCCTAGGCTTTATATTCTTTCCATGCCACTTATGACCCACAGGAAACCAAATCAAATAATAACAACGATCCACAAGGTGACCCTCCTGGTCACAGTGACTGCATCGCAGTGTCTTGCGATAGGAAGGTGATCCCACTGCTTGTGGCCACTAGCCGTGCCTGGTGTTGGTGAGCGATAGGAAGGGTAGCCCACCGCTGTGCCTGCTGATGAAGAATGGGTTGTGTGCATCGCATGGGAGGCTGGTGGAATTTTACGGTGCATTGCCACTTCCATCTGTCTCTCGTGCTGGAGAATAAGCCCGTGGACTTTGCGTGTATCTGGGAGAGGATTCATCATCAATATTGAGCCACGAACCGTGGAGTAAGGTTCGTTTAGCCCCATCAAAAATTGCATAACTTTCTCTTTTTCTTCACGAATGACTAACTTCTTCGACACATCGCAGGGCATGTGATGGGCTCTGGTAAGATGCCACTTCATCCCAAAGTCCTTGAGTCTAGTGTAATCTGTGAAACAGAGAGGGAGCCTTGGCGACATTCAGCGATTTCTTGTCCGATTTGATAGATTCGTGAATCATCTCCCCAGGAAAATCGGTCCTGAAGGTCACTCCATACCGCAGCTACCATGTCGGAGAATATTACGCTGCGGGCAATGTCTGGATGTATAGAATGGAGGATCCAAGTCAGCACTAAATCATTGCAGCGTTGCCATATCGGGAATTTTGCATTTGTTGATGGTGGTGTTGTTATGGTTCCGTCGATCAGCCCAAGTTTGTTCTTGGCGCTGAGACTGAGACGCATTGAGCGACTCCATTGTCCGTAATTGTGCCCATCAAGTGGTGTGTTAACTAGGATGAGTCCTGGTGTATCAGAGTGGTGTAAGGTCAAAGGATCAGGCAATGTCTCCTCCCTCTCCTCTATGTTTTTGGATGAAGAATCATCATTTGGTTTATAATTTTCTGGAGTTCCAGCCATGTTGTAGATGTGGTTTGTGTTTTGATTTTTGTGGCGGAAAGTAGTGAGTCAAAGGCACCAGGATAGGCGCTCTGATACCATAAACGAAATGAAAAGATAAAAGGCTGTATATTTGTATTATATGATGTATCTGTACAAGTTAGTAATTTATACACAAATGTAATAGCCTATTCTAGGAATCTAAATCACGATCCTAATATCACTCCAGACAAATGGCTGATTTATCTTATTTCATATGCCAGCAGATTGATCTCCTTTCCTTTAATAGCGTAATTGATCCTCTTTCCTTTAACATGCATACTACTCTATTAGTATTTTTTGAAAAGGATCTGAATTTTAAGATACAAAGTTTTGATTTGAGAGTTTTTTTTTTTAATGTATGATAATGTGTGAAAATATAGGCTAGCAAATATACCAGTATGATTTCTATGGTGGATCTGTACTTCAACATCTTTACAAATTTTCTTTAGCGTTTAGCGGATGATTTCATGATTTGTCTAACGTTCTTTACAATGTTTGAAAATCATAATTAGGTTAAGAATTTTTTTTTTCCAGTTTAGAAAATTTTGAGTTTGTACTCAAAATCATCTATTTTTTTAGTTTTTTGTTTCTATCGTGTATTTTTTTTTTATTTTGCTGCTCTTTTTTTCATGAGAAAAATAAATTTTTTATTTTTTTTGGTTTAATGAAGTGAAATTGAAAAATTAGATTTTCAAGACCTAACCCGTTTATTGTTCTTCATTTTTGTTCTTCATTTTGCTTGTTGATCATGCAATTGTTGGACAAAGGAAGGTAGCTAGAAACATGAATTAAAAAGCGAGACAAGCTTGAGGATATATAAATAGTAGCTAGAAACATGAATTAAAAAGCAATGACAAGCTTGCAATACATGAATGATGATAAATCGGGAAAGTGGCTTTATTTTTTATCCACAATAATAAATTGATTAAATTAGATTTAAATAGCACCCAACTTATACAATTTAAGTTTAAGAGGCCTCTTTTAAGTAGAATAGATTAAAATACCCCTATTTTATCAATAATGTTAACAAACCATTAACAGGCATGGGATCTGTTAAGGCAAAATTAACAGATTCATGGTCTGTTAACACGTATTCATACATGTTAACAGAATACGTGTTAACAGACCATGAGTCTGTTAACGTAAATTTACACAATTTTAACATATTTTTTTAATTAAACCACTTCAAATGAACTCAGATTTGCAGAAATTCAAAGTAAAAATTCCAATTCATACTCAGATTTATACATATTTTCATAATTTATACTACAAAATCTACAATTTCTACCGTGAATTAAAAGAAGAAAATAGAGAATGATGAATTTCTACTTTGAAATGAAATTTCTTACATAAATGAAATGGGTTGGATTCTAACATTAAAATGAGTTAACTTTAAAATCTTATCTTTTTCATAGACAAATGAGTTTGAAATCGTTTGAAATGGTTATAAGTGGGAAAAAAGGCAGGGTTATATTTGGTAAGTTACAGACCAAAATGAGTCAACGTCCATTTTGAAAAATTGGTCGGGTCACATGGCCATTCAGCACCATTCCCATTCTCACTCAATTGTTTTCCCATTTACTGGGTTATAGGTGTTAGAATATATATTAGAAGATTCTCATATATACTATAAGATTGTCCCAATATATTAGAATATATTAGATGATTGGTTTACTTAATATAGATTAGGGTTTGTCTTATTATATAAACCAGTTGTATCAGTATTTTCATTATATCGTTTGTTTAATAATGTTGGTTCTTCTTTCTTCTTTTTTGTTCTTCTCTTCCTAGTTTAATTTATATTATTGTTAGAACTTTCACATGGTATTAGAGCAAATTTGATCCGACTTGGTTTAAACTTGAAATCGCATCTCCAGCGAGTGGCCTTGTGCCACTCGTCCGGCCAAGTCTTTTTTCATTTCTTTTAGCTACTGTCATCTAGCTAAGTTTGGGATTTGAAATCTGGTCCAGTAACCTGGAATTTGGTTGTTTTTTGTTTCCGGTTAATCTGAACAATCTGTCTCCCCATTCCTATCCCATTATTTTCTTCTCTGCAATTTGGTATTTACATCCATTAATTTAGAGTTGAAATCTGGTCCAGTAACCTGAAATTTGGTTGGTTTTGTTTTCGGTAAATCTGGACAATCTGTCTCCCCATTCATATAACCTTCTTCTCTTCTCTCTTTCATTTCTCTACTTCTTCTTCTTCTCTCCCATTTTTCCTTCTTTCTATAATACTAGTTTTTTGTCCACTTTTGGGTGATTCTCTTATCTCTTGAAAGAGTAAGAAGCAAACTGTTGTTTCCCGTTCTTCTACTGAAATAGAGTATAGTGCTATGGCGTCTAATACTATTGAGATTGTGTGTTTACCTTCGTTACTTGTCGATATGTATGTTTCTCTTTCCTCTTCAACCCCTATGTATTGTGATGATAAGAGTGTTATTCAGATTTCTCACAACTCTATGTTCCATGAGTGCATGAAGTATATTGAGATTGACTGTTATGTTATCCGCCACCGTCTTCAGCATGACACTATTTTCTTACCTTTTGTTTCTTTGTCGTTGCAGCTTGCTAACTTTTTCACAAAGTTACACCTGTTCCAACGTTTTCATTTCTTGCTTAACAAACTCTCTCTGCTTATTATTGTAACATCGTGAGTTTGAGAGGAGATGTTAGAATATATATTAGAAGATTCTCATATATACTATAAGATTGTCCCAATATATTAGAATATATTAGATAATTGATTTACTTAATATAGATTAGGGTTTGTCTTTTTATATAAACTAGTTGTATCAGTATTTTCATTATGTCGTTTGCTTAATAATATTAGTTCTTCTTTCTTTTTTTTTTTTTTTCCTTCTCTTCCTAGTTTAATTTATATTATTGTTAGAACTTTCACAATGGGTAGTAATGCCACTTTGACATGCATGTTCTGGTTATTCTCTTGATACATTTCAGTTTCTCCTACTTAGTCAACCAAGTCATTTCTTTACTTCAACTCAGTCAAATATGCGATCAAAATGGTATTATGTTTTAACCATTTGGATAATTGTCACCTGGTGCATTTTATGTACTGCATGTCCAACTGGACACCATTCAATCACGTTTTTATTTTTCTGTACTTTTCTCATGTATGCTCTTAGTAATTATGTTTGATTGAATCTAATTATTAGTTAAAGGTGAGTACTTATATCAATTTTTGAGTCGCACTAACCCTGGTGTATCTATTATTGCAGGTGACTACAATAATATTGGAACACTTTTACGTCTATTCTTGACATGGCTGGCATTCTATTACCCTTTCTTAAGTGGTTTAATGGGAAAAGTGGCTCAAAGGATCCCAGAATGATGAAAACTCTTGTTCTGAATCTATGCTATATCATTATTGGTGAGGTGGGATTGTTTTATGTTATATAGTTGCCATATTTTATTTGGGTATAACCCTTTGTTTCCTGCACTCTTCAACATTCCCAGTCAACTTTCACGTGATGTAATTTTGGGTAAATGTGGTTTATATGTTCAAGCGGCAAGATTATTAAATGCAATCGGGTTAAAATTAGTCTGTTCAACTAAATATTGTTCTTATTTCTACTGACAGACTTTTGGCTTCATCACTACAAAAAATCTCTATTTCGCGATAAGATATTTTGCGACATACATAAATTTGTCGCTGTTGACATCGGAACCTACACCGTCCACGTGTCAACAAATCTCCTGTCACTCCTCTGCCAACCTGTATGTTACCTGCACACTCGGACAATCATTAGGCACCAAGATCTCTAGAGAAAAAGGGTCCGGCGATTGTTGGTACTACGACGATCAAGTCAACTATCGATATAAGGGATAATACACAGGACAAAAATAATTGGGTGTGGGAGGGCCAAGCAGGCAGAGATTTGAGCAAAGTTTGGGGTGAAATTTTAGTGCCAAAAAGAGCGTACCTTAGAATAATCAGAGATGTTGTATTTATAGCACAAGAGTTCTAATTGATTTAGGAAACAAATCAATTAGATATCTATTCGGATCCTCTTTCCTTCTGGGATAGGAATGACCGGCTGTCAAGACAATCTCCTAGATTACCGTCCTTATTTGAGTTTATCACGTTGCCTAATCTTTAGGAGATTAAGATTTGGTTTCCTTGTGAGGATCCGTTTGCTAATCCAACGCAATATACCCTTCAACTATCTCTCTGGTCCTTCTAGAATGTCGTGTTGCCTGTTAGTTATAATAAATGTAAAGTCTGACGAGGCCCTCTGGGTCGGCCATGAATGTCGAGGCCCTCCCTAGGCCTCGCCATGCTTTAATTCCAAAATTCTAAGATGTTTGATGAGCCTTCGAGGCCTTCTTAGAATTTACGAGGCCCTTACTTGGCCCATATGGGACTTTTGCTAGGCCTGTGCTGACGTGGAGGCCCTATCAAAATCAGGTGGTAACAATAGTCTCCCAAGTCCTAGTCTATTATTTATAATAGGCGTGGGACTTTGGAAGTAAGAGAGAATAAATTTTGGACAAAAAATTCGAATTCCATGGATTCCATGGAGTGTGATCTTCATATAGTCCCCCAAGACCGAAGTCGAACATTTATGCTCGTGAGGGCTTCGAGTGATAAGACGTTTGGTGACGTGTCCGGAATTGGTGTGATTCTGTCAATCAAGGTTGTCAATCTGGTGGCCAGGCAATCATGAGTGAGAGGATGTATGTATTTTAATGCCAACGGCTCGTGGCGGATAATGGGGTCGCGCGTGAGGCGCGTGTATCCTTGTTTCAATAAATGCCTAGGGTTCGGTTTCTCACCTATTGTTTTTAAGTTGGACACGCGTCCACTGATCAATGGTTAGGGTGTAACACTTGGGATTTGGATGGTGGAGATTAAAATCCTCAATCTATAAAGCTTGGCGTCCTTCTCCATTATGACTTCTTCTTGTTTTTGTGCCTGTTGTAAGTGTTGTGAAATGCTCTGCCGATAACCAAGAAATATCCAAGTGTGTCCACTGTTCTGATTGCATATATAAGGTAAGCGCGGTAAGAGTAGTTGTGGTTTGTTTCGTAGTCTGCTTTCATAGCTATTTCTTGAGTCCATAATTTGGGAATTATACCCTGCCATACATTCCAGCGACAGTAGAAGCCTCATCTTCTAGAATTGAGAGGGGTTGTAATATCGTCCGGGCACGATGACTTGCGTAGAATCAGTCTGACGCTCGGACAAACCCCAGTATCTGGGATGAGTCACCACATCCTTCTCATCATCTTCATCATCAGAGGTTGTAGAAGAAGTGGACCAAGGGCCTTCAGTCGTACGCCCGCCTACTCCGTCCACAAGCGGAATGGGGGCTTGCCCAACCAGGTCGGTGAAAGGGGCCGTGGAAAAAGGATGGCCTGACGCCTGGGTACCTCGCTTGATAAGAGGGGTGCCCCGGCCGCCAAGGCGCTCGATGAAGAGCTCAAGCAGTTGGCCACCGAAGCATTTATGGCTCGCTCGAGGATCCCTGAGGCGGAGTTGGAAGACATGAGGTTATCCTACGACATTCATGCTTCCATGACACTTCGGGGCTCCGGTCTGGAGGAACGCACGCCGACGATCTCCTAAAGGATTCATCGCAATTTACAAACTCGCGATGCAGCAGGGCCTTCATCTGCCCATACACCATTTCTTCTGCAAGGTTCTAAAAGACTAGAATCTGGCTCCTTGCCAGATAACTCCGAATGGCTAGGGGCAGATGGTTGCCTTATACTTATTGTAGGGCATCATCGAGGTGGGAGAGAACCTGACTCCGAGAGAGTTTGAATCTATATACCGACCCTGCCGATCTGCGGGCTGGTACAACATCTCTCCTTAGCCAGGCCAGAAATGGAGGACGGCCACCGACAGTCCCAACAAAGTGCATAACTGGAAGGAGAGGTTCATCTTCGTAGGCGGGAACTGAGAATTTATGCCAGAGGACCCTCTCCTCCACGTGTCTATTCCCCGTCAATTTGGAGAACTTGGTATATACTATTGTCTTTGTGTAGATTTTGATCATAGTTCATGACTTAATGTCTTGCTTACTTTTATAGACTGCGGGAAGCCACCTATCCCGAAGAGAGACCAAGGAGAGTTGAGGTCGAAGTGGAGTAGGGTGCGAGCGCTCAACGGTGACTTCAGGAGTCTCATCAACTTGTTGAAGGACGACAATTTATTGATTTGCTACGGACTGATGGGTGAGTCTTGTAAGTTGTGATATATTGGTTTTGTTATGAAATGTTGCCTTCATGAGTTGCGTCTTGGTGTTTATGTCAATAGCTTTCAAGTTTAAAGGATTCCGCGCTCTGCCTCTCCCGTCCGGCCAGTGGAGAGGGTTCCTCAGCACAGGCTCCTCCATGGGAGGCATCTGGTCCATCGGAAGAGGTCCAGGACGCTACACTGTTGAGGACAATCCATCATTCGACCCCGGTGTTCCGATTCTTCGGCCGACAATTCTTTCCATCGCCCCGCCGTCCCTCCCCCATCCTTCCCTAGACCCCGCTCCTCCCAAGGATAAGAGAAAGAGAATTGCTGAGGATACGGGTGAAGTGGCCGCCCAGAAGAGGAAACTCATGCGGCCACAAGAGGGTTTATGATAGATGTCCGCAAGACGAGGCGGGCTGAGGAAGGGCGCCGATCTGTGCCACATCTTGATGGCGGCATTGTTGGCACAGGGAACTCTGGCTCTTTGGCTGGTCAGGAGAGCCGTGTCTGCATCTCCCAGCATCCGATAGAATTAGAGACTTCCGTGATGGAACTGCTCTTTACCCACCCTGCGATGATGGCGGCGAGCTTGTACAAATACTGGACCCAAAAAGGAAGAAAGCGGCCGAGGAAGCTACAATATGCGAGCTGCTGTAAATGGCAGAGATGAACTTGATACAGGGGTTGGTTATGACCAAAGAGTTATTCAGCACCCTGGAAAGTTTTGATGGTCAACGCAGTGAAGAATCCGCCAAGTCCAGAAAGTTGTCCGAGGACCTGAAGGCCATGAGCCTCGAGAAGGCACAGCTTGAATCGGACAAGAGGGCTCTCTAGTTCAACTTGGACTTGGTTGTGACGAAGGAGGCTGACGTGAGGGGCAAGTATGAAATCAAGCTGAAAGCTGTAAAAGAGAGTTTGAAATAAGCTCGAGTTAAGAAGAGGGCTGCCGAGGCTTTCCAAAAACGTGCCAAGGAGGCCCAGAAGTTGGCGAAGATCGGACCCTCGCAGCAGAGACCGCGTTAGCCACCGCGAACAGTAGCCTAGAGACCGTTGCGGAGAAAAAGAGAAGCTGCTTGTCGTGGCCGGACAAGAGGTAGAAAGGGTGAGGGCCGAATGCGCGGATGCTAAAGCTAGGGGGGTGGAGGCATATCAGGACACCTTCGTGGATACGCCTGAGTATCAGGACCTCGCCCATCGCTTGATGACCATAGGAGGTGAGCAGCTGGTGGAGCGGATCGCAGAAACCCATCAAGAGTGGGATATCTCTTTCCTTCGACAGGCTCCTATCGAAGCTCTGACGCTCAACACTGTTCCAAGCGAGGCCCCCACCTATTGTACAGGAAGGCCCACAGTGTACCGACCCATAGAGAGGCAATAGGGCATCTAACTTAAAACATTGTTTCTCTCTATTGCGTATGTTTCAGCATCATCTATCACATCTATTTTCTTAGCGTGTCACCTTTGTGTGAAAATCAGAGTGATAATTTTATGCATGATTGTGCCTACCGGGCATGGGAAGCGGCTCCTGAAATTGAGGAATCGTTTCCTTGGACATTAATGTTGCTGATTCCTTTGTAGAATCTGAAGAGTTAGCGTCTTTAAAGTCCCGGGAAGTGGGAAGGTAACACATTCGTGTGGCGTTCCAAATGCCCCCTGGGACAGCTGTACATTAATTGTCTCATTTATTGCCCTGTGTCAAGTTCCCATGCAACTTCTACAAAACCACCAAGGGCCCTTGCTCATGTTCCCTACGTATGTGCAACTCTGGTAAATCGTGTGAGTTAACCCCCATGGCTGTAATTTTCTCTAATTCGTGTGACCATACCTTTCTCATCAAACGTACTGTGAGAGTACGAATAAGGAAACGACGTCCTGAAGACCTAACAATTGGAGAATCAACATTCAGAGGACCAAATGCTCAGCTAATCAACATTCAGAGGACCAAACGTACAGAAGGGTTGGGCCTAGCAGCCTTACCCTGACCATGCCTCGAATGGTGCATTCTTGGTTCAGATGGTGGGGCTGGAGGCCATCTACCAAAAGGTGTCAACGGTATTTTTTGAGCAGTGTGGCCTAATTAGTCACCAAATCAACTCGTATTGATTTTGGAAAACTCCCTACCATGGTAAAGTTAGATGTCCATCTCCTGACGCGGCTTGGAGTGACAAAGACCCACGTATGGAATTAGTAGATCCAATACCCCAATATGTTCCAACTCTTAGAGGCGGCGGGGTAGTAGGATAATAATCATATTTGTTTGTGATTTTTGCCTTGTACCCCGAATTGTGATGAATAAAATAAGATTGTGCCCGAATTTCCACGTTTGTTGCCTTTGTGTGGATTGCTTAGGGTAACTGGACTAGGCAACTTTGATGGCCGGCAAAGAACAGCCACCGCCAACTCACCATTCTGAAGTTCTGTCGTTCGGTCCCGCCTTCGCTTCCATATAATTTCGAAGCTCATGGGACAAGACACCCTTGCGAACCTTGCGAGGCTCTCATATTTCACGTTTCCACGTGGGATACGTGCTGGTGGTGTCACCATGCAGTGATGATTGTGCAATTCACGAGGTACGTGTCCTCACGCACCCTTTACATCTTTCTAGGGTTTATTTAAGGTGCATTCACCCCTTCTCCATGTGCTAGTTTATATGACTGCTCATATTCTCCCGTGCTTATATATACATTTTTAGGATTTTATTTTCTTTCTCCTAACATTGCCCTTCTACCGCAATATTTAGATCTCAGTTGTCGTCAGTCATGTCCGATTTTAATTTTGCCAGCGTTCCATAGTTTAAGATAAGGCGTGGGGGGTTGTGGATAACATTCCCACTCCGCATCCAATACCTTCTACAGTGTCCCTTCCGGGGGTTACTATTTTGTAGTCACTGGAGACAATGGTGGACAGTTCTTCCTTTGTTTCTCCAGTGTCAAAAATGACCCCCGAGGTGCACTCCGCTTCGTTTCTTGTGGGATATGTTTCACCGTCAGAAAGCTTCCAAGAATCGAGTAAGAGGAAGGCAGGCGCCGATAGTAGGGAGGAGGCGTTCTGAATCCCTATCCCTCTCCCCCGCAATAAATACGAATACATCAACATTGGGTCTTGTCGGGATGAGCTGGACCCCACACTTTTAGGAAAAATACCGGCTCCGGCTACCATAGCAGCGGCCTTAGTTCATAAGTATTGGACTTCTACTTTTGGGAAAGCCGCAGATAATGCCGAATTGACGGAGCTGTTGAAATTGGCCGAAATGTATACTTCTCGGAGCCATATGCTTAATTACGAGTTGTACAAAGTACTGGCGATGAAGATTGACGAATTGTGCTCTGCCGTTGGGGAGATGAAGATGTTAACACGCTACGTTTAGAAAACAAAGACCTTCAAGAGCGACTTGCCTTTTCTGAAGAGGAGAGGATACGTCCCATATATGACTTCACCAAAGCTAAGAGGATCCAGAGTGTCTGTGTTCAGGCTCAGAAGAAGGCCAAATCACAACTGAGGTCTTGTCAAAACATGATCCATTCCAAAGAAAAAGAATTGATAGAGAAGTTGATTGAGTTGTCGAATGCCCAGGATCTGTTGGTTAAGCTCGGGGTCCCAGGTTACGCAAATCCCAAGGTTTCGACTGGGACTTAGGAGTCTGGCATGCTCTTACTAGTATTGTCTTTTGATTTGAAAGTGTAAAGCTTCTTGCGATGTATGTTTTCATTTAAACTGTCTTATTCAGCCCTCTAGGCTAACGAAAATCCTTTACCTTTATTCATTTGAATACACATTGAATGTTTATCTAGTGAGATGATAGAGTTGGCCGCGAACCACACTCCCTCGCAGCCAAATTTTATTTACTTGTTTGAATGCGTGTTGAATGTTTATCTAGCGAGATGATAGAGTTGGTCGTGAACCACATTCCATTGCACCTAAATTTTATTTACTTGTTTGAATGCACGTTGAATGTTTATCCAGCGAGTTGATAGAGTTGGCCACGAACCACACTCCTTCTTCTGCGAATTTTGTTTATTTGTTCGAATGCGCATTGAATGTTTATCCAGCGAGTTGATAGAGTTGGCCGCGAACCACACTCCCTCGCTGCCGAATTTCATTTACTTATTCGAATGCATATTGAATGTTTATCCAACGAGTTGATAGAGTTGGCCGCAAATCACACTCTCTCGCTGCCGAATTTCATTTACTTGTTCGAATGCGTGTTGAATGTTTATTCAGTGAGTTGATAGAGTTGGTCGCGAACCACACTCCCTCACTGTCGAATTTTATTTACTTCTTCAAATGGGACACGGAACACTTTTGGCTCGAAAACAATGAACTTTATTAAAAGACGCGGTGTCTAGAGACGCCTGAAACAATCTTGGAAACCGAGAAGTGTAAAAAAAAACTACTGATGATATGGTCGCAGGATGGGCGATATTCTAGGAATGTCTCCCTTTCTTCCGAGTCTTCTAATATGTAGGTTCCAGGTCAAATTTTTTTGATGATCTTGTAAGTCCTTCCCAGGTGGGCCCGAGGGTTCCAGTTCCCACCTCTCTATTAGCCTGGAACACTTTCTTTAGGACAAAGTCGTTGACGTGAAAACTCATATCCCTGACCTTGGAGTTGTAGTACCTAGCCATTTTTCTTTGGTTGACCGCGATACGAAGCTGCGAGTCCGTATGCATGTCTTTCAACCTGCAAGTCCAAGTTCACCCTGTGTAGATCGTCATTTGTCACTTTGTGAAGTGTAAGTGCCTGGGAGAGGATAACCCTACTTCGACGGAATCATTGCCTCCGCTCCGTATGCCATGGCAAAAGGGGTTTCGCCTATCGCCGTCCGAGAAGTGGTCCAATAAAACCATAAAGTCTCGGGTAATTTTTAAGCCCACCCTCCTTTGACGGATTCTAGCCTCCTTTTAAGGGTATGCTTGATGATCTTGTTCACAGCTTCCACCTGGCCATTGGATTGTGGATAGTAGGGGGTGGAGAAATCTCTTCTGAATACTAAGGTCCTCGTAGTTCGAGTTGAACTTCTTTCCTGCGAACTGTGTGCCATTGTCAAAACGAGGGAGTGAGGGATCCCGAAGTGACAAATAATATTTTTCCACACAAACTTCCATGTATTTTCCTCCGTGATCTTGGCTAGGGGTTCAGCTTTGCACCACTTGGTGAAATAGTCCACTACCACCACGACTGCGAATTTGACCCCACCTCTTCCAGTTAGGAGGAGGCCTATGAAGTCGATCCCCCACTTGGTAAAAGGCCAAGGACTAGTGACCGGGGTAAGGTTCTGAACTGGGAGCTTAGGTATAGTAGCGAATTTCTAGCATTTGTCGCACTTCTTTGCGAAGTTATAAAATCTTTCTTCATGGTTGGCCAGTAGTACCCCTACTTCAAGGCTTTCTGCACCAGGGCCATTCCTCTTGAGTGATTACCGCAGATGCCCTCGTGTATCTCTATTATCACATATACTGCTTCCTCTTGTGTTAAGCAGCGTAGGAGGGGTGTGGCTGAAGCCTCTCTTATATAGGATCTCATCTTGTAATACGAACTTCGCTGCCCTCCTACGGAGCTTTTGTGCCTCCTGCTTGTCGCCCGGCAGTTCTTGGTTGGTCAAGTATACGATGATTTACTTCATCCATCTAGGAGATTCAGATATTGTCATGGTGGTTGGTGCTGGAGACTCGTCAATGGATGGCCGGTTGAGCTTTTCAACCAGGATAGTCCTTATTAGGTCAGAGTCCTTGCTGCTTGCCAATTTTGAAAGGGCATCCGCGTAACTATTTTCCATCCGTGGGATCTGCAGGAGTTCGTATACCTCAAAGTGGGATAAGAGGTCCTTGGCCTTTGCCAAGTATGCCACCATGGACTATTTGCGGGCCATGAAGGTCCCAATGACCTAACTAACGACCAGCTGCGAATCACTGTGAATCTAGAGTTTCCTTGCCTTCATCTCTCGCGCCAACCTCAAGCCTGCTAGGAGCGCCTCGTATTCTGCAGCGTTGTTTGAGGCTTTGAACTCCAGGTGAAGCACGCAGTTGAGATTGTGGCCATCGGGATTGACAAGAAAAATCCCAGCTCTGGCCTCACCTGAGAATTCTTCAATATATAACTTCCATGTTGGTACCTCTTGGGGCTAGGCCTCAAGCGAGCCTTTAGAGATATGGGTGAATTCAGTCACAAAATCATGGTCTGTCCTTTTATAGAAAGTCTCGACTTGTAAGAATATCGAATTGGCTGAGTTCGACTTACCATTTCATCAGCCTTCCAGAGGTGTTCGGCTTTTGAAGGATCTGTCTCAAGAGAGGTTTGTCAGGACTTCGATGCTATGTGACTGGAGGTACGGTCCAAGTTTTTGAGAAGCGATGATCAGAGATAGGGCGAGCTTCTCCATGTCTGGGTATCTCATTTCTGCGTCCTGTAGAGCTTTGTTTACATAATAGACAGGAAGCTGCATCGGACCTTCTTCTCGGATTAAGACCAAACTTACTGCCTTTTCAAACATGGCGAGGTAAACAAGTAATGTTTCTCCATTCTTCAGTTTGACAGCAGTAGGGCCTTTCCGAGGAGGAGGACCTTGAGGTCTTGGAAGGCTTTCTCACATTCCTCGGTCTATTCAAACTTCTTCTCTCCTTTGATAGTCTGGAAAAAGGCTGGCAATGGTCGGTTGCCATTGATATGAATCGGTTTAGGGCCACTAATCTTCCCGTCAGGCTCTGGACTTCTTTGGGAGGAAGATGGTGACCGCATCTCGGTGAGCGCCCTAATCTTCTCGGGATTAGTCTCTATCTCGTGTTGGTTTACCATGTAACTGAAGAACTTCCCGGACGCGACTCCAAAAGCGCACTTTAGGGGGTTAAGTTTCATTCGATATTTACGGAGGATTCCAAACATCCTTCTTAAGTGCCCAATGTGGTCCTCAGCGTTCACACTTTTTACAAGCATGTCATCGATGTACACCTCTATAGTGTTTTCGATCTGTCCTGCAAACATACGGTTTACCAACCGCTGGTATGTGGCTCCTGCGTTCTTTAGGCCGAAGGGCATCATTTTGTAACAGTATAGCCCTCGATCCGTAATGAACGAAGTGTGATTCTCGTCTCTCAGAACATCGGGACCTGGTTGTAGTCCGAGTAAGCATCCATAAAACTAAGTAGCTTATGGCCGGCAGTCGTATCAACCAGCTGGTCGATGCGTGGCAATGGGAAGCTATCTTTGGGACATGCTTGGTTCAAATCCGAGAAGCCTCTATGCATACCCTCTATTTCTTGATGGTCTTTCTTACTAGTACTGGGTTCGATACCCATTGGGGGTAGACTACTTCCCTGATGAACCCATTGGCTAATACCTTGTCAACCTCCTCTCTTCAGGGCATCATATTTCTCGGTGCTCAAAGGTCTCTTTTTTGTATTTTTGGGCACACTTTTGGATCCACCTTTAGGGCGTGGCACGCCACAGATGGATCAATTCCTACTATATCGCTATATTTCCATGCGAAGATATCAGTGTTCTCTTGTAGGAACTGCTTCAATTCCTCTTTTATTTTTCCTTCGAGTCTCTCCCCACATGTAATACCCAGGTTGGTTCCGAGAGATTCACTAGAAATGCTTCCGAGGGATTCACCGAAAATGCTTCCGAGGCAAGAGAGTCCGAGCCTATAATCCGATGGTCGAGACCTTCGTCCAATATCATTTCTTCATCCATCTTTTTCGTGGTCGATGTCCATTGGCTCCGACTGTATAGTCATTACCATCGGGACGGCACCTTTGCATTTTGCAACTTTTCGTAATGCGTTCATGTAGCATGCCCTCGCCTCTGTCTGATTGTCGCAAATCTTGGCAACCCCTCCGGCGTCGGGAACTTTATTTCCAAGTGGTGTAAGGACGTGGCCGCCTGCAAATCTTTCAGCGCGGGTGTTCCGAGGACTCCATGGTAGGCAGAGCGGGTATCCACTACCAAGAATTTCATAAATTTTTGAGGTGGCACGGGGGCTCTCCGAAGTCCACCACGAGGGTAATCTTTCCTCGCAGAATAAGGCTATCTCTGTGAAACTGAATAGCGGCTCTAAGATGGCCGTCAGTTCATGATCCACGTCCATCTGATCGAAAGTATTGCCAAACAGGATTTTCACGGCGCTTCCATCATCGACCAACATCCGTTCTAGTCCATTTTTGGCGACGACAGCACGACGGACTACCAGGGCATCGCAGTGAGGGTAGTGTATACCGGCCACATCTTCTTCAGTGAACGAGATTTGTAGTGCTCTTTGTCGGTGTCCATGGACCTGCCAACTCTCCATGGGTTCTTCTCTCGCTGCCTTCGCGTAATTTCACCACGAGTTCATCGTGTGCCCCCCGACATAGGGCCCTCCTATGATTGTATTTATTTCTCGGACTGGGGGGTTCCTGTGGGTCCCTCCGCCCTCAGCGGATCCCTCTTTCTGTCATTCCTCCTCGTTGTTGTGGCGAGGTCCATCGTCCTAGCATCGAGGGGGATAACTTCGCCCCTGGGTGGATGACCATCGATGTCCTTGCGCGGGTCGATTCTCCTCTCCCTGCTCGTGGTTTCCATGATTGATCAGTTCCCTTACGTCCGGGCAATCCTCCGTGTTATATACCCTAGTTATGTGTATTCGACAAAACTTGGGTGGTGCTATTGCAGACAAGGGGGCCATCGCGGGCATTTTAGGACAGGGGCTACCTCTACATCCGTCTGGTTGAATCTCCTGTAATGGTTGTTCCGGCGGTCCAAGAGAGTGCCTTCTCTGAAAGCGGTTGAAGTGGGGTTCAGGAACATCGCCCCTCTCTTCTGTAGCGATCTCCCTTTTTCTCTTTCAGCCTTCTCCCTGTGTTTGATCATTTCTTCTGACCGAATTTCACGCTGGACCAAGTCTACCAGCTGACTCTAAGTTTTAGGTTGACTGTTCTGTACGTCTCTCTAAAAGAGAGTGCGCATGTGAAGTCCCATCACGAGCGCGTCCAAGGCTTTTTCATCGGTTACAGTCTCGATTTTGTTGATAACGTTACTGAACCTCTTGAAATAGCTCTTGACTATTTCTCCTCCTTTTGCCAAATGTTGTTGAGTTGGGCAATATCAGCTATCATCGTCCGATTGCCAATGAAGGCATTGATGAACTCTCAGCTCCGGATGCTCTCCGACTTCAGCTAATTGTACCACCTCTTCGCGTCGAATGTGAGCGTGGTGTGGAAGTTTCGACATTTCACTAGCAGAGGATTGTCCTTGGAGCTTCGTCTTATATATGTTAATATGATTTGTGGGGTCACCTCTCCCATTATATTTGTCCATGAGAGGCATCTGGAAGTTTGTGGGTATCTCCATGGCCTTCATGTAATTGGTGAACATGAGATTCTCGTCGTCATCGTCTTTGTAGCATTCCAGCCTCTCTTTTTCTCCTCTTCGGGCCTCGCATGGCTGTTTCGGGTCCTTCCACTTTTCCATACTAGCCTTGTTGTGTTCACTGCGCCTGCTGTGTGCTGGTAGGAGTGGCGCGCTATGGATGAACCCACATCTCAACCTATCAGACACGCTAGCAGTAGGAAATGGCCGATCTCTTCACATCGGAAGAGCTTTCTCCCTCTGATCATCACGCGAGGGTCTCTAAGCGGTGTCCCGAGGGTTCCAGCTATTTGAAACGGGTGGATCATCCTATGATCGACGGCTTTCCATTGAGTCGGATCGTGAAGGGCTTCTCCGGGCACGATTGCGCTTGGGTCCATGTTGGAGGGATTGATTCTCCAACAATTCAAGCGCTGCCTTTATCCGGGCATTGTCCAGCCTCAGGTCCTGGTTCTCCTGTTCAACCGTCCACTTTTGTCGTTGTCTTCTCCTCTTGCAGCGGGTTACGTTCTGGAGATCTTGAATACTTTCCTGCTGCAAGTCAGTGTGGTGGGATTCAACTTCTTCTTCTGTTGAATGTTTGGTTGCCATGCTCTTCTTGTTAGAAAACACATTTTTACCACAAGTTTTTAGGTTGTGTAACGTTTTTTGTTTCCTATAGACGGCGCCAATCTGTTGACGTCGGAACTTGTATCGTCCATGTGTCAACAGATTCCCAGTCACTCCTCTGCCAACCTGTATGTTACCTGCACACTCGAACAATCGTTAGGCACAAAGATCTCTGGAGAAAAAGAGTCCGGCGATCGTTGGTACTCCGACGATCAAGTCAACTGCCGGTATAAAGGATAATACACGCGGCGAAAATAATCGGGTGTGGGAGGGACAAGCAGGCAGAGATTTGAGAAGAGTTTGGGATGAAATTTTAGTGCCAAAAGAGCGTACCTTAAAATAATCGGAGATGTTGTATTAATAGTACAAGAGTTCTAAATGATTTAGGAAACAAATCAATTAGATATCTGTTCGGATCCTCTTTCCTTCCGGGATAGGAATGACCGGCTGTCAAGACAATCTCCTAAATTACCGTCCTTATTTGAGTTTATCACGTTGTCTAATCTTTAGGTGATTACGATTTGGTTTCCTTGTGAGGATTCGTGTGACAATCTAACGCAATCTGCCCTTCAATTATCTCTCTGGTCCTTCTAGAATGTCGTGCTGCCTGTTAGCTATTAGCTATAATAAATGCAAAGCCCGGCGAGGCCCTCTAGGTCGGCCGTGAATGTCGAGGCCCTCCCTGGGCCTCGCCATGCTCTAATTCCAGAATATTAAGATGTTTGATGGGCCTTTGAGGCCTTCTTAAAATTTACGAGGTCCTTACTAGGCCCATATGGGACTTTTGCTAGTCCTGTGCTGACGTGGAGGTCCTATCAAAACCAAGTGGTAACAGTCGTAATAAGTGATTTAGTGTGACACGTTTTTAAAGTTTGTCGCAAAATTTTTGGTGGAAAAATAAGTACAAAAAAAAAAAAGGCAACAACAAAAGTTGTCGCGAAATTTCAAAATGCGCGACAAATAATAAATATTGTCGCCAAAACATGATGAAAAATTTGGCGCCAAAATATATTTGGTGGGAAACTTATGGCGATAAACTTTTATTTTTTACAACAAAGTTTTTGTGATGCAATAGGTCTACTTTTTACGACAATAAATATTTGTTGCTAAAATTTTTAAGATAAGGAAAAAAAATTTGCGACACTTATATTTGTCATTGCTCTAGCTTGTTGGGATGGTGAAAAATAAATTTTGACATCAACAATCGTCGCATATTAATCTTTGTGAAGAACAATATTTGTAACAAATTTATTTTACTATTATTCATAAATAGATGTTTCAAATTAATTAATAAATAAATAGTAAATTATTAATAAGTATGCATAAATATGCAATTGTATATTTGTCAAATCATCTCATATTTTTTAATTTTATTATCACCGATTGTAGGGAGGTTTACTCCACTACAAGCACAAAAAAAGTACTTAAGGTCCATCACTACGTCTTCATCTTCTCAAACCAAAATTCATATCTCTCTCTCAATTCCTCAAATATTCTTTAAAATCAAACCCTCTTCAAATAAAACTCTATCTCTTTCTCAATCTCCAACATTTTTTTAACTCCTCAATCCATTAAAATCCTCTACGGTCGGATCCCATCGCAAAGAAAAGCGATATACTAGTTATTTTTTATTTGATAAATTAAAATAAAATCCCTTCAAACAAAAAAAAAGGTGGAATTTTATTTTGGCGCATCTAATATATTCAAAATCATAGAGAGTTTTCTCTGCTACGGGAAGTATTTAAATGTACGTGTGTCATTACATCTTCAATTTTTCCTTCACAAAATCATCTTTTCCAAAATTTCAATCCATCTCCCGATTCAATCAACTCCCTCAACCGATCATCTCTAAAATTTGCTCATCTACTCAATCGATTTTCTCCAAAATCTGCTCACCTCGTCAATCGATCCCCTCAATCGATCAACTCCCTCTACTGATCTTCTTTGAAGTCTGTTCACCATCTGTCCACCTCAATCTATCATCATAATAAGACCCACCGTCGGATCTCACTGCAAAAAAAAAGTATACTAGTATGTATATATATAGAGATATTTTGGGCTCACTGTTGTTACCCAACAAAACCAATTCAATCCGTTAATTAAAAATGTAAAAATTAAATATATATATATATATATATTCATATATATATATATCCCTCCGCCTCCCAATCCTGCCTATTTTCTCTCTCTCGGCTCGGATTCTTCTAAAAATCACCCACCGTTGAAGTCTACTCTCGCCAGTCGCCACCCATAGGTATCAATCTTTGTGAATGGAAATTGATTTGGGTTTCAAAAAATCTTTTGTTGTATAGTTCTTTTGGGATTTCAAATTTTTGGAGTTCTTTGGTCTTTTGGGTTTCGAGTTCTTTGTGAGTTCTTTGGGATTCGCCAGTTATTAGTTTAAGTTTTCTTATAGCCAAGTTTGAATTTTAATCAATGGGTTTGGTTTATTGGGACTTGCTAGTGATTTATTTATGCTTTCCTATAGCCAAGATTGAATTCTAAATTAGTTGGTATTTCTTATTGGGATTTATTAATGAATTATTTCTCCTCAGCTCAATTTGCACTGGCTGTGGAAATGGTCAAATTGTTGTTTAGACCTTTGGTTTTTGTTTAATGGTATTAGAAATTAACTTTTATTCTCTTAGGTTTTAAATACAATAGGCTTTTGGCTAGTGTGTATTAATAGTTAAATTCAGGAAGCAAAAACATATGATAGGTCTGCGGGTGTAAATTGTGATTAGTAGTTTTCTTTTTGTCATTTTTAATTGTCTGGAGATCTATTTGGAGTGATACAAGTTAGATTCGACTTGATATGTAGTTTTTGAGTAATATAATGAAATAGTAGTATTGGAAATGTTGTTTTTCCAACCATGTATAGTGGAAAAGAGATACATGTGCAAAAGAAACTAAAATATCAACTAAGTAGTGTTTGATGAAATGCCTAATAGTGACAGTTTTTTAGTATTAAACACACTCAAAGTGCTAAAAAAGGTTTTTAGTTTTTTAGTATTTCTTTATTGTGTGAGTTACAAGAAGCAGAAGTCCAGGCTCATGGGAGATTTTTACTTGTTCCGTTATTCAGTTTTCGAGTTGATTCCATTATCATTCTATCATGTCTATTTTGTAGTAGCTAGAAGTGGGTTTCTCCCCAAAAGTGAAGATGGGCTGTGTCGCACATTTTGTTATTAAAATTCAATGCTATGAGGTTATGTTATATTTATTTTTCATGGAGATGAGGCAATTTTAAAGAGCTGGAACTAATTAACGAAAATTAAACGATGAGATTGTTTAGGGAATGTTTTGTTCAATATTTGACGTAGATAGAAGCTGATAGATCGGTGAGAAAGAGTAGCAACTTGGAGTTAGCAGAATTTTGGCTTCCAGTTGAGAATTAAACTTGATGTTTATGGAATGTCTCCAGGTAGAATGCTAGTTGCATGGATTGATTAAAGATGTTGGAAGAAAGTTGCTTTACAAGATCAATTATAGTGCCTTTATTTTAATTTTACTGAAAGTATGTTTACCAGCTGGAAAACTAACTATGCAGTCGTCAAGATCTTGTAAAGCATGCATTATTAATTTATTTATTTTTTATGATTTTAATAATTAATAACAACTTAAACAATTTGGCTATTGCTTATATGAAAGGATAAGTGGCTTGGATATAGCAAAGTGGAGTGTATGACCAAATGTTATATCTGCATAAAATTCATGGATTAGCTAGGATAGCCACTAATGTTTTGTAGATAATTTTTATGGTAAATTCAAACATCTGTCTTTGTACAGAATAAATCGATCGACTAATTTAAATGCATTTAAAAACAATCATAATAGCACTAATTTTTGTATCAATTTTTTTTTTTATAAATTGTATACCTGCCCTTTGGGTTTGTTCCTTTCCGAAACCAATGGAGAATGGTATCTTTTGCAAGTACATCCCATTCATAGTGACCTTATAATTTTTGGAAACAACTTCATCAACTTTGTATCATCGTAGCACTGGAGCTGAACATTGTAAAGGAGTTCTAACTCTAGCTTTCCAGATAGTATCAAGCAATTGTTCCCATGTTTTCACCTGGATTAGATAAGGGAGGAAAAACATTTATAAAATATTTTAGACTCAAAATAAGTACATCGTGTTAGAATGGATTTGAAGTAGAGATTTGTGTAATGAGGTTTCACAAATTTTAGTTCATATAAAATAAGTGTATTCACATAGATTCAGTATATATATTGTTAAAATATCCTTTGAGTTTCCTAGTTCTCTAGTTCACTAGAAATAATGCCAATACGCAAATCAACATATATATGATGTTAAAATATCCTTTTGATATTTAGGAATGTGTGATGCTAAGTTCTTCTGTGTTCTTGCAAGTGAACTTATTTAGATGTATATGTGAAGCAGTTTCCTTGTCTTGAATGCAGGATGAGCGACCATGACACTACGAGCCCTAAATATGAGTTACATATGTCCATTGGCAGGTATATTTAAATGTAATTCTACTATTCTTTTATAATTCTGCTCTAAAGCTTCTGTGTTTCTTGGTTTCTTTTATTTCTTCAACGAAGGAGTGTCATGGGAATAAATTAAGTGAAAACGAAAAAGAAATTTTTTAAATTGTAAAATCTGCTTGCTTGTGTTTCTACAATATGAAAATATGTTTGCTTATGAAGTTTTCTGTAATGATTGTTTATCTATGAATTGAGATGTTGTGGATTGAACTTATTTCTTGATCATTAATGCAAGTCAGAAAATGACTGGGGATTGTACTTCTACACCGAGCACTCTACTTAAGATAAGATTGAAATTGGTCTCACTCAATGTTCCCCATGAAATGAATTTACCGGTATTCTTATTCTTTCTGAAAGGTTATATTAAATTTGTTGCAAATTTAGTGGGATTTTATCTCACTCTATCAAATGTCAACTTTCAGGTTATTGATGTTCAGATCGTCGATACAAGGAACAATGCAGGGTAATGACTTGTGTGGAAAACAAGAAAAAAATAACGTTAATGAGTAATTTAAATCGAAAGTGAAGAACTATGTTTATTTTTTGAATTTTTAGGACTTCGAAAATTGAGGAGATGGGATATTGATTTAATATGGTTTTGTTGAAGAATATGCTAGGTGATTATGCTAGGAACAATGTTTTATATTTTGATGAAAAATAAGTTTTGCTCAAAAGAAGATTTTAATTATGTGCATATTTCTGTAACAAGTATCATATATCATATAAAATTTTAATCATGATCAGGGTAAGCTCCATTCAAATTGTGCGTGTCATTGTACACGTTGTCACAAACGAATATTATTTGCCACAAAATAATATTTGTAACAATTTTGTATATTTTAAAATAAAATACACGACATTTATAAATAGTCACATAATAAATTACGCAACAACTATATATCGTTGCGTAAATGATTATATGACAAACTAGTGTTGCAGAATAAATTTAACTACAAATATAACTTGTTAAATAATAAATTATACTACAAATATTGAATATCTTAAAATATATTATGCAACATATCAAAATCATTGTAAAACAAATTACCCGACATGACTTATCATAAAATGTATATTATTACAGGCTTGTTTGGTTGCAAAATAGAATATGTAACAAACGTTATACCTTTAAAATAGTATTCGTAACAAAGATTTTTTCGTAAATTTTTTTTTGAAATAATCATTGCGACAAATTGATTTGTCGCTCTTTTAATTTTTTGCGACATATATGCATTGCGACGAAATTATGGCGACAAATATGTTGTAGCTATTTCATACTTTTCGTGTCAAAAAAAAAATGTTGCAAGTTTGCTTATGCGACAAGTGATTGATAATTGTTGCAGAATACATTCTATGGTGCTTATAGTGCGACAATGCCCGCAACAAACAGTTTGTTGTCGCTAAATTAATTTTACAAAAAATCTCTATTTAAGTGAAAACATTTTTTTGTCCCAAAATGGGTATTTTTTTTAGTGCATTGATTAGTCTTTTAAGCTAACAAGCTATGTGAGTAACTTTTTGTTGACGCTTTTAGTTGCAGATCAATCAACCAATTCTTTTCCTCTCTGGACTGCAAGTTGAAATGCTTTCCGCGTCCCATATGCAGATGTTATATGCTAAAGCAACTGCATGCAATCAGCAATGTTCATTTGTGGAATTCCCTACAGGTATGCATATGGACACATGGTTGGCTGGTGGTGATGGCTATTGGAGCTCAATTTAGGAGTTCTTGGAAAAAACTCTTCTGCAGATGAAGAATGGTCACTCTACTCGGTAGGGTAAGTTATGGATTTCCTTGTATTCCCAACTCCTATTTCAAGCCTGCATCTTTTAATCTCCCATGTTGAGCCATTCATTTACGAAAGTTTTGGTAACGTTTAAGTTTATTTTAGATCTAAAATGCTCTAAATTTTAAGATTAATAATGTTCCCATTAAATCTTCTGAAATATATATAGGAATTAAATATCTTTCTTATTGTATGATTGTAAGTTATAATGATTTCAGATGGACCGTAGAGGAATAAAACTCGATTTTTTTGTATTTTAAGTGCTTTATTTAGATAATTTTATTTTTTAGCTCTTATAAATTTTGGCCATGAATTCTCTGTGTATGTAAAGATAATTGGATGTTGATTTGTTGAAATAATTATTTAGTTCATCCTCGATTTGGCCTCTATTTGTCATGGTTTTATAATTATTGGTCAGAAGAAGCATTCACCTTCTTGCACATGGACTTGAATTATTTGGGTACTAAGCTTCAGATAATTCCGCATTTGCACTTGATCGTGTGATGGGTTTTATGTATATTGAAGCTCACAAGCAATACGATATGAACGAAGAAGTTATCTTGCACTTTTGTAGAATCATTATTTTGTTTAGGTGGTAATTATTTATATTGTAGTTCTTGGTCTTGTGCTAATAAAGGATCTGTTAACCTTTTCATTTATCAATATAGGCATACAAAGGACTTTGCACTGTGTATTCAACTCAAGCAGCCCCTATTCCCCCCAACGAAATTCATCATATGCTCTCTGTCGGCAGTAAGTCCAATGCAATCTTTGAGGACATGTGGGCTCAATGTGAAGAACGAAAAATGTAAGGGTGATCTTGCACATGTATGATCTTACTCCCATATTGAAATATTAATTACAATTTATATTTAGTTTTGTGGTATTTCCACTTGGTCATTTAATTGGTTTGATGTTTTTTCTTTTGGCAAAGAACCTATTAGCATATTTTTTGTTAATTGTTTCAATTATGCTTGTACTTCTAAGTTGTAGGTGTGAATGATACACAGCGGAAAGTTACTCCAAAGCTGATTCCAATGATAGCCTTGCGAGCAATGACTGAAAAAAAAAATATAAAATGATTTGTTCCAGATGTGCATTTAACAGCACACACACACACACACACACACACACACACACACACACACACATATATATATATATATATATATATATATATAAATAATTATATCTGTTGCAGAAAAATTTACGAGTTATATATATTTGTTGCACGAAATTCTGTAAGTCTAAAATAAACCTTAGCATCTAACCAAAAGATATAAATAAATAAAAAATGTGATTATAGATTCCAACATGCTTTTGGTAAGATAAGCCTCAACATTTTTATCTATACTACATCTAAAAGACTCTAAAAAGAGAAATATATTTTTGACTATTCTACCCTTGCAAATTTTTTAAATTTTCATGTTTATCCTTAGGTTCATTAATGTACAATTGGTTTTAATATTTTATTTATTATTCTTTTATTGTTCATCATTAGTGTACATTAAATTTTTAACAATTTATTAAATGTACAATTAATAATTTTAAATATTTAGATCTATTAAATTAAATAAGAAGGTGAAAAGATGTCCTCAGTTTTTTTTTTTTTTTTTTTTTTTGGCATTACGTAGATGAAAGAAATGAGAAATGGGTTTAGAAAAATGAATGAGAAAAGTTGTAACCTTATTTAGTACCGCATTAAAATTTAAATCATGGTTGTCAAAACTGACATGGAAATAAAAAGATTATTTTTAATACATTAAATTACAGAGATTATATTTCAGAACTAATGTTTGAAATATATATATATATATATATAACATTTCTATCATCTTACTTCTGCCCCTCAACAATATTCTCACTACATAGATAAGCATTGACGCTTCTTTTATTTTTACTTCTTACTTACATTTATGTTGTTTTCATTTACATCGTCAAATTAGACACGCTTAATAAAAAGAGAACATACACCATCAATATTGTTTACAAGAAACTACTACTCCAACAAATATAAAATATTATTTTGTCAATCATTACATTCTCTCAAATAAAATTAGTAATTATTAATTTTATTCTTAATAAAATGCCTACATTATTAATTCTATAAAATTTGACATCAAAGGTTCGTCAATTATCAAAAATCAAATCACTAAAAACTCTTCAATGGATTCAAGTTACTGTTGATATTACCACCATATAAAACACATCTCTAATTGTAATTGTACTTCTATAAATATAAATAAAATATCAACATTCTTCATTATAATATCAAAACAACACAATACAATATGTTATCATGAACCATGTTTTTTATAACTTTAACATTTTAATTACTAACAATTAAAAATTAAAAATAGTGAAAATATTAAAATTTTACAATATTATTGTAAAAATACGTGCAACGCACGCGTGACAAACTAGTATGATTTAAATATGAAGTAACTTATTGCAAGCATTATACAATCAATCTTGGTTACAAAGATTGATGAGAGGGGTGCCATATTATTTCCTTATTTTGAAAAGAAGAAGAAATTCAGTTAATGCACACGTGTTCTCCCGTGAATTAAGTTGTTGATAAATATATTCTCTCTACTTATGGTAAGAAAAGTTTTAGTTTGTGGAAAGCCTCTCTTACATTGCACATCGCACTCCGACCCAAGACCATCATGCTGGTAATTAGTTCTTCTCTCTCTATTTGATTTTCCTTAATATATGTTGATGTGTGTTTTCATCCTGGAAGGAAGCATTTTTTGTTCTATTTTTACTTCTTACTTCCTTCATCCTTATTTACATACAATTGTCATTTCTACTACAAAAGTTAAGTCATGCCTCATTTTTAGCAGTTAATGGCAAAGGCAATATCTTGACTGCTGACTTTCAAGGTTTTGACGTAGCTATGGATACGGAAACAAGAAGAACGAGTGCAGGGAATAAGGTAACTAATTCTTGTTTGTTCAATTTTATCCTCTATTTTTCTCTAGGAAACACTCTAGTGTATTTTATTTGCTCATTCACAATGCTTAACATTCTATTTAACCACAACTTATTCATTAGATTTCATTCATCAACCAATTTAAACAGCCTCTTTTCACAAACGAAAAACTAAATACCCAATTTGCTAATTCGTTACATTCCTTTTACTATCTTTGCTTCTAAATTATCTTTCTCGCATTTCCACATGCCATACAAATAAAATTACATTAAACCTCAACAACTAAGGCATCCTACCTTGTGCAGTATTCCACACATGCAACAATGCTTCACTCTATGCAAGAGAACACATCTTATTAATAGCCTATATTTTAGATAAACACATACTCCATCGATTTTCAATACCTAAGAAACCCAAAAATCGGGATTTTAGCCATGCTTTATGACTTGATTTTTGGGATTTTAGGAAATGATAAGTGGAGTCCGTTTGGTTATGAAACGTAGGGGCCGAAGGCAACAGTGTCAGACAGTGGCATTATCGTAATGTCCAAATATTGCAAGGGCAATAACTCAACGATCGAGTATCCGTTGAGGCTGAAATTTATTGGAGTTGATAATGAAGTTATTAGCTTCTCTACGGATCAAATGAAGTGTCATTTGGAGGTCGGGAGCACCAGTTATGAAAGTTTTGATTCTTCGGCCAAAAGACGTCTATTAGTGTCGCTTGGGTTATTTCTCCGCGTCTATTATAAGAAAGGCATGCTTGGTGAGCAGTCAACCAGCCTATGACGCCCCGAAACTAAACCTTCAAATGTCAAGAGCTACTTAAAATCAAGAGTCAAAATTATAAATAATTTTCACCAATTAAAAAAAAATTTGTTTGATACCTAAACGACATCGTCGAGTCACAAAATTTTGAGAGAAGCACTATTGACTAGTGTTCTAGTAATATGCCAAATTTGAAAGCTTAACGGTGCATGACCTATTTGTAATAAATTTTGAAAGATGCTTCGCCGCTATACAAATTCAGTTTGCACCTTATTGACAAAAAATATGTATAAAATGTTATACATATTAGAAAATAGTAAATCTAGTGCCCAATGAAAGATTATCCCTTACATAACCTTTCTTTAAAATTTTATGACAAGAAAATAGATATAAAGTCTTAAAACTTCCTCCCAAATACACGGAACCAGCGCAGTTACTACTGTCTAGTGCATTACTTTAAAGATTTTTATAAAATACAATTCAAATCCTTTTTCCATGATATTTGTGGGGTTAGAAATATATATATAAAACTAGTTTTATCTAGTAAAATATAAAAAATTTATAAAATCATCCTATGGGGACGATTGAGTGAAAACCGTGAGGTGACCATACTAGGCAGTGCCAAAATTTCTGTTTGACACCCTGACGCTAAAATATTTATATCTCATGCTACACACGTCAAATCAAAGAGGTCTTTATAGTTTCGTAAAGAAAACTAAAATACGGACGTAGAAATATTTTTAGAGTCTCAAACAAATATTTGTGGAGTCCGTGATGGTACTTGGAAGTTGGTCATGAAACTGTCCAGCTTCTGGATTTCTTTCACTAACAAAATATTCTAAACTATCACCCTAAAGTGTAAGAAAACTACATATACAAATAAAAATTACTTTCAAAGTACAAACTTAACATTTTTATCATCATTTAACATATATTTAACACCACATATGTTTACCTAGTGAGCTACTCGCTATGAAAAGCTTACGAAAAGAAACTTTTGTAACATTACAACTTCAAAATCCAACGTCGAGTACTTCGACCAACTCCAATCAACCTAGCGATCATGTACCTGAAAATTTTATATGAATAGTATGAGTATAAGAAATACTCAGTAAGACTAAAATTCAAGCTTGTATCACTAGAGCATCAAAAGTCGGTGTTTGAGTGCCAACCTTAATTCTCCACACGAAATTTTCTTTATGGTAGGAGTCTTGGGATCTTCTGGGTTAACTTATACACAAACATATACACCCTAAGTAAGTCCTATATATAGGAGAACACATTTTATTCTACAATTGAACAATTTTTGGGAGAGAAAAGCATAAACACATACAACCTAGGGTTTGTGGATGAAGAAGTAGAAGTCAAGGATTTTCAATTTCTAGCTTGAACATTGAAGATTATTTATTCATATCTTCAATTCTTCCAATCTAATATGTGTTCGTATTCTTTAATTATGCCATTTAGCATAGATGGCGATGTAAACCTCGTTTTGAAGTTTTAATCCACTTTTTTCCCATTTTTAACGTTAAGTTATATGTATATGGTGTTGAAGAATTATTATTGTGTTTAATGCTTTTGAATGCTTGATCACCATTTGAATGATTTGCAACTTATATTGTGTTCAAGAGGTAAAATATAAGTTTTAGCAAGTAATAATAATTATTGTAGGTTACAATAAGGGAGATATGGACCAACATCCCAAACCAAGTTTTTCCAATTTAACTTCCTTCAACTAGTGTATAGATTAATTAGATTCAATCCAGGGGCGGATACAAGAATTTAGTCCGCAAGGGCTGAAATATATAAAAGAATATATAAAAGTCAACATAATAAAAATTATATATAATATAAAAAGTCACTACAATGATATTATTTATTGAAGTTGTTCCCGACGAAGTTTTGAAACATAAAATTCATCTATGATAGAATCTATATCAATTTTCTCTGCAAATTCTTGTTCGATAAATAGTGTTATACAATCAGCTGGAAAGTCATCATCCATTTTGTTTCGAAGATCAGTCTTCACATGTTTCATTACAGAAAATGCTCGCTCAGTTGTCGCGGTAGAAATAAGTAATGTCAACACAAGGCGAATCAATCTAGTCACCATAATGTGACTATCTGACCTTCCACTCTCAGTTAACTGTTGGCACAACTCAACTAGTGTAGATACTTGAAATTGAAGATCGCGCTTCATATCTAGCTCATAATGTCGCAATATCTTGCACCGAAAAATCTTTAAGATAAAACTTTTCTGCAAGTGAACAAATATCAGAACTGTTTTATGATTATACGAATCTTTAGAATCCAAAGCGACACTGAGACAAAGGAGTTCAACTACTGTCTCGTTAAATCTTGTATCTAACTCCATCAATACGAAATTTATCACTTCATTGAAAACATCAAAGTGATAATGATGCTCGACTGTAGTTTGATCTCAAGAACGATCAATTCTATACAAACCATGTAGATCAGGTATGACAATATCGTTTCTTGAGCAAAAAATTATTCACTCCTTGGAGAAATTTTTCCCAATCAGTATTTCTCAATTTCTAAAGAAGTTCTTTTGTAGTTGATACAAATCTTATAGCAGATAAGATGTCTAGAGATTTTCTTTGAAGGGTTTGACAAAGCATATCAGAGATACTCATAATGTCATACATTAAATGCAAGATGAACACAAATTTATAACTTGTCAAGTTTTTGTAAGTGCCACAAGCTTCAGCTCGAGATCTTGCGTTTGGAGAATGTTGAGTAAGATATCCAAGTACATTGCAAGTTGTAGTGTACATATCTATCAAACTCTTTATGAAGTCATAATGAGAACTCCAACGAGTAGCTCCCGATCGTTGCAAATTACCCATTTGATTAACCCCACTTCCAGAATTACGCTCTCCAGTAGCCAACATACGCTCAATTTCTTTTGTTTGAGGAGTTTACAACTCACTAATGCGCTTAGGTGAAGAAGTAATAATATTGACAACATTATCCAAATGAGAGAAAAATTCCCAAATAGCACCAACATCTTTAGCTGCAGAAACCAATGTCAACTGTAATCGGTAGGCAAAACAATAAACGTAGTATGCATATGGACAATCTCAAGAAATAATGCTTGAAGTCCATTCCAAGCACCGCGCATGTTACTTACACCATCATACCCTTGGCCTCTCATTTTTTCTATCTGAAGATTGTGTTGAGCAAGAACATCAGATATTTCATTCTTTAGATTCAATGACGTGGTGTTACTTACCTTTTTTATCGCAAAGAACCGTTCTCTCAACATACCATGATCGTTCACAAACCTTAGCATAATGGCCATTTGCTCTCGTTTAGATGCATCTTGTGCTTCATCGACAAGAATACAGAAGCATTCATTCCCAATTTCGTCATGAATCATCCGTCGCACTCTATTGGTCATAATGTGCAAAATTTCTTTTTGAATACTTGGAGCAATGTATTGAGCATTTTTTTGGAGCATTTTCCAGAACAACTTTATTAATTTCAATATTCATTTCTGCCAACAACTTTACCATTTGAAGAAAATTTCCCCGATTCAGTGAAGATGAAGATTCATTGTAACCTTGAAGTGCTAACCATCGAACACTTATGATTGAATTTTTTAGACGCAAACGACGTCTTTGCACTTTGTCTCTCGATACTACATGCATTACCTTGTCAATGTGTTGAGACAGTCTCACCAAATCTTTAGCTCTTGTCTCACACATATTATGATGTGGTGCACCAAAATGAGTAAGGAATGCACATTTCGCTCCGTCATTAACTCTCTTCCACCTATCATATCCATGACTGACCAAGGCTGAACAATTGGATGAATTACTATCATTCTGAAAAAGAAAGCAGAAAAAATAATATGCCCTATTCGTTGTAGGCGAATACTCCAACCAAGGAAACTGACTAAACCATTTCTTCTGAAATCGACGAGACTGAGTTTTTCCTATTGTCCTTGGATATTCCAAGAGTACTGGTTGATAAGGCCCAACTTTTAGATATGCCACTCTAATCTCATCTTGCAGATTAAGAGGATATTCATTTATTTGCTTTCTTTTTTCCGGATCTCGTTCAATACTAGTAGTCGGATGTAATTCAGGATTTGAAATTGAAGGATGGATGGTTTCTGGAGATGAAATTGGAGGAAGTTGCACGGTAGGAATTGAGGGTTAATCTTGAGTAAGAAGGTGTACTTTCATTAGATTAGCCGGTCATTTTAAAAAATGAAAATAATATCTTTTTTCTCTTGGCAGAAGCTTGTCCTTCCATTTGTAAATTCAAAAAAAAAATTGACAATCTATCAACAATCCACAAATAGGCCGGCAAGGAACAATAATTCAATAATACGAAATAGGCCGACAAGGCACAATAATTCAATAGATCGAAATAAACTGGCAAGGCACAACAAGCCAATAATAAAAAGACAGAGCTTTAAACATAAGCCGGCAAGGCAACAAAAAATCAATGACACCACTGCAAGCAAATTAACAAAATACATGTAAGGCTCTAACTCTAAGCGTATTTTTCTTTATTTTTTCCTCACGTTGGCCGCTGCCCACTGATTTGTTCCTTTACAATAGAATTAAATCAATTCATAATCTTACAGTTTTTCATAAAAATAATAATAGGCATTAATTATTGAATCAGCAAATTTTAGAAGCTAAATAATTGAGCAAATTCTGACTAAAAAAATGAATTTATTTATTGTCTTCATGGGTTCCAAGTTCCAACATGATATTCACGGATTCACCAATATACAAATTTCCATCTTGATTCCTGAAGTCAATATAATTCTGTTTGTAACCAAAGAAAATGGTCAAGAATGAGAGAACCTAAATGTTATGAAAATCTTCTCACAACAAACAATTTTAATTAGTCATTTAATTTTCGTTTTTATTGCACTCAATCTACAACTAAGCCACTGGTTTTCTTACAGTTTTTTTTCCATTAATTGAAAATAAACAAAATAATATACAATCAAACTCAGATCTCAGTCATTTCATAATCTGGTATAAATTATAAAATCAAAAATAACTTATGCAAAATAATATAAACTTTACAAAAATGTAAAAAACAAAAAATAAAAAATACATGTTCTTGAGAACGATTTTGGTGGACAAATAGATTTTCTAATGATTTATGGCGGTTGAAAACAAGCTACCAAAGTTGGGTTAATGGATTTGGAGCTTATTTTTAGTGATTGAAGTTTTAATTTGACAAAAATAAAATAAAAAATTGAAGAAATAGATCTTCACTCTTCAGCCTTCATGGAACGTACGCACGTAAGGGTTTCAGATTTTGGACTCTAGGCAGATATGGGCAATGGCAGAAACATTAATTTGGGACTGACTTTTTTTTTTTTAAGGCTTAATATTTTTTGTTTTAGTTGGGACTTGGGTCTTGGGCACTTTAGATGGGTTGGGTAGTTGGGCTGAATTTTTTTTTGTTTAGTTAGGACTTGGGCTGAAGCTAAAATTAATCACTTGGGAAGTTGGGCTAAATATTGAACTTGGGCCCGGGCTAAAATTTTTTTTTTTGACATGGGCTAATTCAAAAACAAAAAATTTATACATTGGATCAGAATACAGGTTTGTCTTTGGGGGCTCGGCACCGATCGTAGCCGAGCCCACCCCCATCCATCCGCCCATGATTCAATCATAAGTACACAATCCCCGTGAATATTCCTGGTATGTACTTTCAAAACTTACGGTAAATTCGTTAGGTACAACTATAGATCTAATCAAACAACTAGCTACATACTAATGAGAGATGATTAAAATGACATAGAAAAGACAATGGTAATTAGTGCTATCAGATTGTGTCCTGATACAACTATTCATCTGTAAACGACCAACTAGTCAATTTTAATTATGTTAACCTTATATATGGGGGCAAAACATAATTTGCAAATGGAATTATTTTAGAGAATATAACGGATAAATTTAATTTGTGTAGCCAATTTTGCAATTTTTTAAAAACATAAATACAGAGCTGGAGGAAAGAAAGTAAACAAAACTTTGAGCTTCCGAAAGGGCAAAAGACAATCCGTGTTAAGTGGTTTTATAAGACAAAATTGAAGGATGGTGGCAAAGTTGATAAATATAAGGCACGCTTAGTAGCTAAAGGCTATAAGCAAAAATTTGGCATCGACTATAAAGAAGTATTTGCTCATGTTGCAAGGCATGACACCATCAGATTGGTCATAGCATTGGTAGCACAAAATTCATGGCCTATACTTTAGTTGGAAGTGAAATCAGTCATCTTCATGATCATTTACAAGAACAAGCATACATCGACCAACCTCATGTGAAGTTTGGCAAAGAGGAAAAAGTGTATAAATTAAAGAAAACATTTTATGGATTAAAACAAGATTCATGTGCCTACTATATTTGTATAGAAGCTTATTTTTTAGAGGAATGTTTTCAATAGTGTCATTACGAGCATACACTATTTACAAAGATTGGAGATAGAGGGAGAATATTTATAGCATGTTTGTATGTAGATGATTTGATCGACACAGGAAATGATAGTGCCATGTTTGAGAAAGTCAAGAAGTAAATAATGGTTGAATTTGATGTCAGATCATGGATTAATGCATTATTTTCTTGGCATAGAAGTTATACAATATTTTTATTTCTCAAAGGAAATATGTGCGAGAAGCAATTCCGTCAACACACCATCCGAAATGGGTTTGAAGCTTATTAAAGACCCTGGATGAAAGAAGTTGGCAGCACTCTTTACAAGGAAATTGTGGGAAGCTTGATGTATTAAACTACATCGAGACCTGACATAGTGTACGCCGCAAGTCTTATTAGCATGTATATGGAATGCCTGAGGGAGATGTATATTCTAGCTACCCAAAGAATTTTTCGTTACTTGCAAGGTAATACTGGTTTTAGATTGCTATTCAAAAAATGAGAAAAGTCAGATTTGATTGGCTTTACCAAGAAATGCAAATGATCGGAAAATCACTTCATGATATGTTTTTATGTTAGGATGAAGAGTTATTTCATGGTCATCCAAGAAGCAATTGATTGTTACTTTATCAATGACCGAAATTGAGTTTGTGGTTGCAACAACTTGTGCTTGTCTAGCTATTTTGTTGAGAAAAATGCTTGGAGAGCTTAATTTCAAGCAACACGGACCTACTCAAATTTATTGCGACCACACTTCTACAATTAAACTCTCCAAAAATAATGTTCTACATAGAAGGAAGCAAGCATATAGATGTGAAGTATCACCTTTTACATGAACTCACCAAGAACGATTCAATTGAATTATGCAAGGGTGGAGATCAAGTTGCAGACATATTCACAATGCCCTTCAAATTAGTTGCATTTCGAAAGTCCACGAAGCTGCTTGGTGTCTATGGAAGTCTAATTTGATGGAGGGTGCACAATAACTAGTCTTCATTAAACTCATGTTCTACACATTAGTTTAACGGAGAGATTGGTATTAATATTATTATTTATTATTTGCACATGAATAGTTGAATAAAAGTTTACCTAATCTCTAGGGTGTTAGCTATTTTTAACTAGTCTTTTGGGATGCTCTTATTTTCTAGTGAGAGTGGCAGATTTTTTGTAATTTCAATTGAGAGTGTCCAACCTTTTATAGTACAAGATTTCCATTTTCTTTTTGGGTGTATCTTTTTCCTCCTACTGATTGCTAAGCGAGATAAGTGTAAAAGCGTGTTTTTTTTTCTTTATCCATTAATTAATGCTAATTTCCTAGTAGTACTTTTTCCTTGTTCTTTTTAGAGTGACCTTTTGTACAAACAACATGTTTCTGTGATAATAATAAAAAACCAAATCAAACCGTAAACGGAATGAAAGTGTCAATTTGGTGCTGTCATCAAACCAATTTTGAACAAAAACAAACTGTTGGTCGGTTTGGTGTTGATAAGTGTATTTTGTGCACTTATTCGGGCCTTTAAACTAAGCTTTTATCTCGTCATTTTATTGATTTTATACTTAATTTAGTGTATTATTCTTTCTATTTCGATTTTGGACTCGTTTATAAGCAATTGGAGAATAATGAACGAAAAGAACAACAATTTGGCAAATATTTAGAGAAAATGTGAACTCAATTGGAACTTGAAGGACCATTTTGGAGGCTATTGGAAGGTTTGTGGAATAAAATGACCAAAATTCAAAGTTGGAGGACAAAAGCGTAGATTTGAAAATATTAAGCTAGGTGATCGCCCAACACCTTCAGCCAACAATAGAGAGCAATTCACCTTGCCTGGGCGATCTCCCAGTGTAATTTTGGCATCGTGAATTTTGTTTCCTTTTTGTGTTCAACTCTAATTAAGAAACATTTTGGCGCACGATTTTAATAATTTTTTGGGATCTTTTGGGCACAATTTTGGAGCTATAAATATGAGTTATTAACTCATAATTTGAGAGCTGATTTGGGAAGCCGATTTAGAGAGAAACACAAGAGACAAATCAAGAAACGAATATCAAGATTCATCCCTTAAAAAAAACGAAGATCAAGTTCAAGATTTTATCTCTCAAGTTTTCATCATATCAAGGTGATGGCTTCTATGTTTTATTTTCTTCTTCTTAGGCTCCGTTTGTGATTGATTTTGGAGCCCAATTTCTGATTCTCAAACAATCAGAAGTTGATTTAGGCGTTTGGCAAATTTTTTAAAAGTGATTATAGAATAATCTGACTCACCTGACACCAGATTTTGAGAAGCGAAGAAAAGGCGACTTTTCGATTACTCGCTTTTTTTTACATTTATATATTATTAAAATTCCAATTGTACCCTAATTAATTAAACTAATTTCTTTAATATCCTAGGTTTATTTTCTCTTAGATTTCACATTATCTCCATATACCTCATCCTCCTCCTTCTTCTTCAACATTCACGAATCAACATTACCGAATCAAACATTCAAGGTACAATTATTTGGTTTTTTCTATTATATGAAAATGAAAAAATTGAGAAATCGAATTGATGCAAGTTTGATGCATAAAAAATAATATAAATTTAATTAATTTTTGCACTATATGACTATGCTTTTATTTTGTAATTTTTATAAAATTTGAAATTTATTAGGCGTTTATTATTTTTATTTTAAAATAACAACAGTGAATGCATTCTCTTGTTAAAAAATATTTGATAATATTACATGTTAGTATAAAAGATAAAGATAAATTTTACCACTCATGATAATAATAATACAAAATAATATTATTATAATCAATGTCCTTTTTAGTAATTTAATATCATTACAGCAATAAATCACTTTTGTTTACCAAACGCTCAAATGCTGCTTTTGAAACATATAGCAATTTTAAAACAAAACTTTACCAAATACTTATATGATCACAGCTGATTCTTTCTACAGCATAGCAGAAGCTGATTCTCTTAAAAGCACAGCAATACCAAACCAAGCCTTAGTATATTAGGCTAGATTATTTAGTGCTAAGATCATGATGAAGCTTGTAACATGATCTTTTAATTCTTTGAACCTAGTTTTTGATATTTAAGCATGATTTTAATTCTGAATAATTGATATTGATTTCTCTTCATCTACAATTATGTGCGCAGTGATTGTATGATTCGTGTGGTTTATTTTACCATCTAGAGATTGAAAATAGGTTAAACATATTATCAATTGTCGTAGAGTCCGACAGGAGATAAAGATATACTATTATGCTAGATTTACGTGATCTTTAACTGTTCACAAATTCTAATGCATTCTTGTATGTTCGCATCCGTCATAAAAATAAAGTCGGGTCACATATATAGATAGGTTTAATTCTACTTGAGTGAGATTGTTAAACAAATTAGGAATATTGATCTTCATAATTAAATTGCGTTATTAAATTCAACGGTTCGGGTTAGAGGAGATTGATATAAGTGGATTCAGAATCTTAGTACTTTTCTTTCTTAAAGTTAAAGTAATTTTCATCAATTAAATTTTTTACCTAATTGAATTATAATTAATTAAATTGTTCTTAGTTCGATTTTAGTTAGTTTTTAAACTCAAATTTCCAAAGTTAACAGATTCGGTTAAGGTTAGTATAATTGCAATTGAATTATCTAAATCCACATGGGTATGATATTTGGACTCATAATCTATTATATTCTTTGTGCGATCCGTACACTTGCGGAATATAAATACAAATAAATCGCTAACATGTGTCACGTAGACCTAGCTATCAGCAAAACAAATTTGAACTAAATCAAACTGTTGGTTTAGGTTTGGGTATTTTAAATGAGATTTGAAACCAAATCCATCTGTTTAATAATTAAAGAAGAATAATAAAGATGAAAAAAATTTAAAATTGGTATCCAAATTGGACATCGATCTGACTGATAAATTACAATCGCCTCCAAGATATAACCAACAATTATCTTATTTTGATAAACCAATCAATCCATCATCAATGTTCTCCTTCATGGTTCGTGGTTCATACTTCATACACCAAATCCTCTTTACACCATAAAAAAAAAAAAAAAAAAAAACACACTACAAAATCATCATTTTTCACTCTCTCAAGTCCACAAGCAAAATGGCGCGACGAAAATAGATTAAAGATGAAGATCGCTCAACAAACATGATTTTCAATCAGAAGTCGATATTATGGTAGTAGATTATTTAATAGCATGATGGGAACACTTACACTTTTAAAAGAGTTGTTAAGAGTCAAAAATCAAAAGTTTATAAAATGAATTAAAGATTAATACCCCTCAACAAACATATTTTTAATCACAAGTAGAGATTATTATAATTGATTATTTAATTGCATGATTGGAGCACTTAAGTTTTAAGACTTGTTAAAAGTCAATTTTGCTTATGCTATCAAGCAACGAAAATTAACATTTTGATTTTATCTCCGCATTAAAATGAAACGGCTTGAAATTTTGGTAATGTATACTAACCATAATGGATTTTTATTTTTATTTTTTTCTGAAACAAATAGCAATCATAATATTAAGTAACACCGCCTTCAATTATTGATAACATGAATAATGGAATATAGTTTATCCATGTGAAGTCACCAAGCGCATGTGAAGTCACTAAGCGCTGAAATAGCAAATGAAGCAAACTTATAGGCCTCTTTATTTCCCATTTTTGGGAAGAGGTGTTTTTATAAATAACCTAATTTTTAAAAATAATTTCAAAAAATTGTTCTTGTTTTATTTATTTTAAAAATACTGTTTTTTTAAAAATTATTATTTTTATTTATTATATTAAATAATATATGGTAATTGAATATGTAAATTTGTTGCTTGAGTTCTTGATTATTTGCATGATAAGTCTTTCATCTTTATAATATCTTCACTTTAGTCTCTATAGTTTCTCTTTCATTTCAATTTCGTCCTCTTTTATTTGCAACTCAAGTCCTTCAACTAGAGATGACAAACAGACGGCCCGGTCCGTAAAAAAAGAGACCCAGTCCCGAATCGAGTCGTAAAATAGAACACAGGTCGAGCCAATCCACGGGCTGGCCTGTGGACTGGTCAGTGGACCAGGCCCGTGGGACTAGTTCACGGATGAAGCCCGTGGTCCATGTTCCATTTGGGAGCAAATTAACCGTTGCAAATTGCAACGGTCATATTTTTTACTGTTACAATTTGGTCCCCAATTTTTTTTTTTTTTGTTTTCAAATGGCTATAATTTTTTTTTCCTATAAATACCCTATAAATTATCTCTATTCTTCACAAATCTCTTAACTTACAATCTTTCATTCATACAACAATCCAAAAAATTATATTGTGCAATTTATTGTTGAATTTCTAGATTTTTAATCTTCTACATTCCTACAATTGTCCAATATAAATTCTAGTATTCTACATTCTACATTTCTTTTTTCTACTTCTACATTTCTATTATCTACAGATCTTCATAGATCAATACAATTTTCAAAGAAGTACCGAGTCTGTCGAAAACCAAATTCAAGATGATTTTTGTGGTTTAAATAATGTCCCAATTCCATAATTTGGTGATGATTTTGGAGTTGGGAACACTGGTTCAAGTTTCGATTTATACGATATCGATGAAGAGTTAGAAACAACCAACACTACTCAATCGACTACTAAACGAAGAGCCGCAAAACAAAAGGCTTGGTGTTGGGATCATTTCAAGTTAGTGTAGACCGGTGCATCTACAGACGGGCAACCAATTTTTAAGGCAGTTCGTAAATATTGTAAACAGTTTTCATAGAAAAAAGGTGGTGCAACGAGCCATCTTAACCGACATTTTTCGAAGTAGGTGTAGACCTATTAAACTATGCGTAGAAAATTCTCTTCCAACTAAATGTTTATATACAGACATACATAATAGGTAGAACTCTACTTATTTAATGCTTGAATCATATGAATGTTATGAATATTGTGTAACTGTTTATTATAATGGCCGACATACACACGGTCTACTATATGATTTGCAACCATATGATTGGCAAATTGTATTTCATGTTCGAAAAATTTTAAAAGTATTTTACGACGCCACAAATGCATGTGGTGGTGTATACTACCCTACTAATCCATTAGTTTTAAATTATTTTTATTTTATTGCAAATAATTTTAATAGATATAAGACGTATGTAATTTTTTCTGATATTGTTGAAACAATAGAAATGAAGTTTAGAAAATATTGGGATGATCTGTCTATGTTGTTCCCGTTAGTGTCAATTATAGACCCTAGAATAAATTTACAAGGTACTAAACATACTATTTCTGAAATTTCTGATAATTTGAGTTACAGTAATCTATTAACTTACGGTAATTTAGAAAAAATATTATGTGAAATGTACGAATTTTATGCGGAAAAAACTAGTAGGAACGTTATAAGACCTCCTGTACCAAACCCTTTTTTCTTCTTCTTCAAATAACCCTAATCCTAATTATTATTGGAGTTTCCTTATTTATAAGGGTACTCAAAACCTTAGTTCTTCTTCTTATTCTTTGCTTTCCCATGCCACAAATGTAAAAACTAATATTAGAGATATACCGTTGGACTTAGCTAGATATTTTGGTCACGACATGCTTAATCTGTTAGATGGAGATGAGAGGAATAATTTTGATATACTTAGGTGGTGGAGACAAAACGAGCGTCAATACCCAATTGTTTCTATTATAGCACGTGATCTACTAACACATCTGATATCAACTGTAGCATCGAAGTCTACTTTTAGTACTTGTGGTAGAATTCTTAATGATTTGAGGTCAAGACTTAAACAAGACATAATAGAGAGCTTAATTTGTTTGAAAGATTGGGATGATGCAGAACTTTGAATCTAAGATAAAGTAAGCTTGATATTGTCCGAAGAGATGGACGAATTGAGTACATAAAATGTAAGTATATTTTGTATAAATTAATTTCATTTTTATTCATTTTAACTTGTAAGTTTACTTTTGATATTTAAATTTACAAAAAATTGTACACGTAACAACTTGTTCGTGTACAATTTTAACTCCATCTATACTAATAGTAGCCGGTCCCAAGCCCGAAAAAAGGATGAGGGTTTGAATTTAAAATTTTTCTTAACTTATTTCCTATTTTTTTAAACTAAAAAAAATAGTATTTCACGTGGGTCCGCGGACCGATTCGTGTGGCCCGCAGACCACAGGCCGGTCCAGACCACCTTTTTTGGGATGGGCCGAGCCAGCCCGACTCGGCCTATTGCCATCTCTGGCTTCAACTTTTGGATTTTTGTAACTTGATCCCCATATTTATATTTTTATGTCAATTTAGTCCTTTATAGTATCACTATTTGATACATATATTACAAATAATATTGTATATCAATATTTGATAAAAATGTTACAAATGATATTTTATAACAATCTGTGTTATAAATTGAGATGTAAAACATTAGTGATACAAAATATCAATTCATGTAACATGTGTTGTGTAAAATAATATAATATAATTTGTAACATATTCAGTTATACAAAATATCATTTGTAACATCTGTATCAAACAGTGATACACACTATCATTTATAACATTTGTATCAGATCGCGATACTAAACAAAAATTGTTACAACAGTTACAACTGCAAAAACCAACTCTAAACTTCAATAAGTTCGTATTAATGTACACATTGGACTCTAAAAACCTATTGATACTGTGTAACATTAGCATGATATAGATATATAACACAATGTCTAATTTAACAAATAAAACTATTGATTTCATTATTTGTAACATACGTAATATTAGTGATACAATATTCTAACTTGCAAACTACGATTTTATGATGTGAGTGTGAATGTGCCATCATGTTCTTGAAATATGGGTACAATAATTCAAAATTTTATTAAATGATTCATCGAATAAATTATGCCCATTAGGCCTCTTAGGTTACATCAACAAATCTCAAACAAAACATTGAACCAATAATCATAGGCACATCAAGATTCTCCAAATACAAATAATTAACAGTCTCTCTTTCACTTGAAAATTCACATGTGCACGATATCAAACAAATAATAAAGAGTGAATGAAGTATCATATCCACAAAAATGAACGTGGTTTTATCTAACCAATTTTTGTCCATTTGTTGAATTTCTACTATATATATCCTGTAAGGAATTGAGGTATACATGCACATGGGAAATTAAAAGTTCAATTCCTTTAAACCGGATCAACCTTGCACTTAGAGAGAATTCGTGATAGGAGTTTACCTTGATGAACACCGTGGAATCTGATTCTCTGATTAGTTGGAGGTGCAATCTTCAATACCACAGCTGTCCAGATGTCCAGCCTCCAATGGTGATCCACACAGCAAGAACAGATCTGGACTTCAACAATCAAGAACAGATGAAAGCAGAACTTTTGGGAGAAGTTGATTGGGTTGTTTTTTGCTTGTGCTAGCAAGTAATTAAAGATCAACACTTGTGATTAATCTGTTGTGGCCTTGTATATATAGGTAGGGCTAACCCTAGCCCTAGTTCTAGTCTAACTAGAACCCATCAACAAACGAGTAATTAATCTAATTAATTAATTTGGTCCAATAAGTAATTAAGTCCGACCCAACTATTTGGACCTTGGACATTAATTCTTACAATCTCCTACTTGGACAAGGTCCAATTCCAGATGCTCAATTCTCACTTTATGTGTGTGACCCATTAGGTTCCCTTTCACGATGTCAAACACAGTGATATTCTCATCGATTCACCAAGATCGATCAATTCACGTCGCCGTCCAAGATTGACATCTAGCAATGTGTCAAGGCAATCCATGTGAAGAAAAATGTCATGTGGTATGAGAGAACCAATATATGTGCGGTTACTGTGGAAATATAATCCCTTCATCAACATAACCTAATTGGTTAAGAGATATGGATCAGCGTCAATCTCATTTCAACCAATTATATTATTCACCTCAACTCTTCGTTGATCTAATCTAGTTATGATTGAAACATTTTCAACTCATAACTCCACCCCGGCCGAGGAAATTTATATCAACTTAAGTGAGCAAAAATTAGGTTATAATCTCCTACTTTCCAGAAGTGACGAATCCTCATATTAGACATTCACAACCTTCATACGATTCTCACTATACCCATACGACGTCTTCCTGGTGACTCAAATCTTCGAGCCCCATCAAATCTTCGAGCCCCATCAAACGCTCGCCAAAGTACAGTGGTCCTCATATAAGATTTTATGATGTCCTCAAGTCAAAAGACCAAATCCACAACCGCGTATTAGAGATTTACCACTGACGCTTGGATAGTTATCCATGTGGAATCTCTAGGCGGATCATCCAATGTCATGTTCTCATAACAATGCATTCATGTGTTTATTCAGATGTCCCTCTACATCTTAGCTCGTGAGATCAGCTACTTTCTTTCAAAAGAAATGCAACACATACTAGTCTATTCGCAATAATGATATCCGTATCTCATTATTACTATGACTAGGGATATTTCAAGAATAAGTTATTTATAACTTGTATCTCACAATCACAACACTTTGTGATTAACAAGTTACTTTGAACTTTTCTTCGGACTCTATTATTTTAAATAATAAAATTTAAAAAATAACAGATTTGCCATTAAAATATAGACAAGCATTTAATTAATCAATTTGTTCATATACTTCAATGTCTAACAAAAAGTATATCACAAAATGTCCCATACAAACTAGATCTAATCACTCAGGTATCTTAATACCATCAAATTTAGCATGACCAGCATGCTTGTGCTGAGACAACAACTTTGTCAAAGGATCTGCTACATTATCGTATGTTAGGACTCGTTCTATCTTTATATAATTTCTTAAGATTATCTCCCTGATGAGATGATCTTTGCTACAATATATATCCGGATCATTGATGAGACACGGGTTCTTTCGCTTTGCGATGGCTCCATTGTTATCACAATACAAGTTATTGGATCAACAATGCTAGGAACTATTCCAAGTTCGATAATGAACTTCTTGATCCAGATTGTTTTCTTTCGCTTACGGCGACTATATATTCGACTTCTAGTTGAATTAGCAGTCGTTTCTTGTTTGGAACTTTTCCAACTGACTGCACCACCATTTTGAGTAAATACATATCCAGAACATGTCTTTAGTTCCATACACCAAGAACATGTCTTTATCAGATTGAAATCTGACATCGGCATAACCTTGAACTCTAAGTTCATTTCTTCCATATACCAAGAACATGTCTTTAGTTCTTCTTAAGAACTTAAGGATGTTCTTGACTGCGATCCAATGTTTCTCGCCAGGGTTCGCTTGGAACCTGCTTGTGACACTCAAAGCATATGAAACATCCAATCGAGTACATAGTATTGCATGCATGATAGATCCTATTGCTAATGCATAAGGAATTCTATCTATGCGATCTCTTTCAATTTTTGTGTCTTTGGACACATCTCTTTTGAGAGATAGATCCCATGCCCGATGGGACGAGTCCTCTCTTGGACTCTTCTATGCTAAATCTTCTTAAGATTTTATCTATGTACATATCTTGAGATAGGCCAAGCATTCTCTTAGATCTATCTCTATAGATCTTTATCTGAGAATGTACGTTGCCTCTCCCATATCCTTCATGGAGAAATTTTTGGATAACCACAATTTCTTGATTTTAGCATTGGGATATCGTTTCCTAATAATAGTATGTCATCCACATACAAAATTAGAAATACGACTTTACTCCCACTAACCTTTTTATACACACATGGTTCATCTTCATTTTTGATAAAATCAAATATTTTGATTGTCTCATCAAAACAAAGATTCCAGCTCCGAAAAGCTTGCTTTAATCCATATATAGATTTCTATAGTTTGCATACCTTGTTTGACTCTGTAGATTCAAAACATTCAGGTTGTGTCATGTACACATCCTCGATAAGATTCCCATTAAGGAATGCAATCTTGACATCCATTTGCCAGATATCATAGTTATGGTATGCTACTATCGTAAGCGAGAATCCGAATTAACTTAAACAAAGCTCTTTGGTGAGAAAGTTTCGTCAAAGTCAATCTCTTGTCTTCACTTGTAACCCCCGCGCAACCAATCTTGCCTTGTAAGTATGAACATTACCATCCATGTCGACCCTTTTTAACGTAAACCAATTTACAGCCTATAGGTTTTACCCCTTCAGGCGGGTCAAGCAAGGTCCAAACCTTGTTTTCGTACATGGAGTTCATCTCAAATTCCATGGCTTCCTGCCATCTCTTTGAGTCAACACTTGACTTCGATTTTGTGTAAGTAGTAGGTTCATCTTCCTCGATTAGTAATACATTACTAGTAATCAGGAGATCGTATCTCAGAGAAAAATGAATGACTTTGCTCGACTTACGCGGAGCTGGTGTGTCCTTGGGAACTGGTGGTTCCCACTTTCTCAATCTGTGCTTCATCATATGCAAGCTCAGCCATTGGAATATCTAATTGGTCAATTTTATTTGTGGTTTCTTGAATCTCTTCAAGATCTACATTGCTCCCACTGTCTTCTCTAAGAATACAGCAAGTCTCGATATGATGACCTTCATCTCGATAGAATTGTAGAAATAATATCCAACACTTTCTTTTGGATACCCCACAAATAAACAATTATCAGATTTAGCTCATAGCTTATCTAATTCAACGCGCTTCACATAAGCGTCGCATCCTTAAACCTTCATGTATGAAAGATTAGGTATTTTTCCCATTCTATAACTCGTATGGAGTTTTATTGACCGATTTAGATAGGACACGGTTTAGTGTATAACATGCAGTGTTAATCGCATACCTCCAAAACGATTTTGGAATAACTACGCAACTCACCATTGATCGCACCATATTAAGTAAGGTGCAATTTCTCCTTTCAGATACACCATTTTGTCATGGTGTATACGGTGGAGTCCACTGCGAGAGAATCTCATTCTCTTTTAGATAGTCTAAAAACTCACTCTTCAAATATTCTTCACCTCGATCAAATCAAAGTGTTAGAATATTTTTCTCAATTTGCCTTTCTACTTATTGCTTGAATTCTTTGAACTTTTCAAGGGCTTCACTCTTGAATTCCATCAAGCATATAAAACTATATCTAGAATGGTCATATGTAAATATGATAAAGTAAGAAAAGCCACTTTTAGCATCCTTAGACATTTGTCCATATACATCAGTATGTACAAGACCCAAAATGTCTGCAACTGTGTCTCCCTTTCTAGAAAAGAAGGTCTAGGTCATTTTGCCCCAACGGGCATGATTCACACTTATCAAATGATTCATAATCATTTGAATCCAAGTATTCATCTTTATGTAACTTGGTGATGCGTTTTCATTTATATGACCGAATATGCAATGCCAAAGACATGAGTATTTTAGTTTTGTCTCTTTTATGCCTTGTGGTTCCACTTCTAATGTCATTTGTTTCCACATTGAAAACACGGATCATCATATTTGGATTCGTCTTTGCTTAACTATTTTCCAACAGATTCGACCTTCTTGGATCCTTTCTAAAAAGTCCATTTAGATTTTCTCTCAGTGCCCTTAGAGGTATCAATAGCCAAAGTTTACCCATTTCCTTGGGCTTATCAGTTTTTCAGCATGTTTAGCAGCTTAAGTAGGGTACACTGAATCTTATTCATGTTGAAGTTCATAATGAACTGTGAAAAGTTATTAGGTGGGGACTGCATAACTAAGTCAACACTTAGCTCGTTGTCCATGGTAAAACTTAATTGATTTAATTTTTCAATATAATCAATCATCTTCAATACATGGGCACTAACTGGAGATCTTTTTACCATCAAACCTCTTTATAACCTTTTGGATGTCTCATCTTTGTTCGGGGCCAAGTGACTATACATCATTCAACTCCTTGAAATGATATATTTTGGTATAGACATCCATACCCTCGTCTTTGCTTTTCTAACTTTCAGTGACATCTTGCAAGCATCATATGTTGCGGTGTTACTATTATCAACGTGTTCATGTAAGCTGCTGCGTTCCCGGCGTAGCCTCCTCAATAGGAGCTTCCGGGCATTGGTACGCTTATTGACATATCCAATTTTTCTTTTTCATGCTTGAGAACAATTCTCGGATTATGGTGCCATCAAAAAATTTGATGCGATATGTTTGTTGGCATCCAATATGCCTCTCAAACTTATATGGTTACTCATGATTCAACCAATAAATAATAAGATAGAACAATTAATTAAATGCATAAAATTAATTTAACATAGACTTATATTAAATTAATTATACTCCCACTGTTTAAATTGAATTAATGACCCTCAAACATTAATCAATAGAATTATTTAGATTCTCAGTGGGCTAGGATCCCTTTTGTTTTATTAGAACCTTGAGTGACTCAACAAATCCTAATAAAACATCCAGGTAGATACTTCTATCAATCACATCTCTATGTGACTCCTAGATCATCAAGTAGACAACTTATTGTCGCACACATCATATGTGTTTACTGGATTGTGCTCCTAAAATTCTATTTCCTTGAGTGACTCAACAAAAAAATAAAATTTTAGTTAAATTCGACCTATTGTTCAGAAACATCAAATGTTTCATAGTGATAAACATATCCATGAGCGAGCACCCTTGAGTGACTCAACAAACTGACATCGATAATGGACTCTGGTTTTTCACTATAAATAATAGAAGCACACATTGTATTAACCATTTAATCTGAATTTAATATTTTGATAAAGAGGAGTTTGTCTCATCACATTTATGTATATTAACCAACATCCAACATGCAATCAATCATACATAATTATAAGTGTGGATGATTATGGACTTTATCTATCTAATCTTCTTGAGCCAAAAAGAAGATTAGTTGGTCAATTCCTAAGGGACGTTGCATTCGTTTATCGAATGCTAAATGCAATCATCTCCATCTTCTGCTGCAACCTGTATCTTATACTAGTTGGCACGCAGGCCCTGATCAATGGACACGCTTGCTCATAATAAATAAATAGCTCGAAAATCTAATTAAATAAATAATAGGCTCGCAGGCCCATTTAATTAAATAATAGGCTCGCAGGCCCAACCAATAATCAACATGAATAATTAACCATACAACCAATCACATGGGTCGAGTCCATAATCATCCACTAAACATTTATATTAATATCTAATATTAAAAATATATTAATTTCTAAATTTGTAGCTTTGACAGTATAAGTCTAAACATTTTAGACATTTTGGAACGAACTAGACGGAATTAAATAATTAATCTAATTAATTAATTAATTTTTCTAACAATAAAAATAATCAATTAATCCAATTAATCAATTAATTTTATTCATAATAGGAAATTTTCAAAATTTATTTTATCTCTCAATTTAAAGTCATACTCTAAATTGAAGGCAACATTTGTATAGGGTCAAAATTACAATTATATAAAATAATAAGTAAAAAATTTAATCTGGTCAGAAATTCAAAATATAGTTTAAAAACGATTTTAATTTAATTTTGAATATTTGACCAACATTAAATAAATTAATAATTACAAATTTTCCGAAAAATTAAAATTGTATTTGAGACCTTATTTTTCTTTTAAAGTTTGAGGACTTAATGTGCAATTTCTAAAATTGCATAGTCAGCCCTTCAAAATTTTAAAACAGTGGGTCCTTCAATGCAATTTCAAAAATTGCACAGAAGACCCTTTTCTTACTTTAAAACAATGAGTCCTTTCTTTGCAATTTCCAAAATTGCAAGAATGCCCAACTCTATTTTAATTCCTTTTTTTTTTTTTTTTTTGAATTAGGGGTTTCCTTTGCAATTTGGAAATTGCAAAGGAAGCCCCGTAAATCTAAATACCAAAGCGAAAACCTATTCGTACAATGATGCAATTGGCGTTTTCTTCAAGGCGGCGGCGCCGACACAACTCGGCCACGAAACATCTCTGCGATGGCACGCCATGTCTAACACCCAGATGCGATGTGCGGCTGCGTTGAGCAGCGGTCTTTGACGTGCATGCGATGTGAAGCGGCGCCATGCTAGCGCAGCGCGGCGTTGTGGTTCGCCGTGGGTCGCCGTCGCGAGAATTTGATTCTCGCGACGGCGACCAATACTTTCAAAAAGTAGCGGACTAGCCACCTTCAAATTCTAGCCCATTGTTGTCTCGTTCCGTACAACCTAAAACCATTTCAGATTTTAATTTTAAAATAAATTCACAATTTTATTTTAACTGTCAAATCTCAAATCAAATTAATATCTCAATAATAATTATTGTTTAATTCATAAAAGCAGTCTAACAAACTCTAATAAGTAACAAGGTAGGCTCTGATACCACTGTAAGGAATTGAGGTATACATGCACAGCAGAAATTAAAAGTTCAATTCCTTTAAGCCGGATCAACCATGCACTTAGAGAGAATTCGTGATAGGAGTTTACCTTGATGAACACCGTGGAATCTGATTCTACGATTAGTTGGAGGTGCGATCTTCAATACCACAACCGTCCCGGATATCCGACCTCCATGGTGATCCACACAGCAAGAACAGATATGGACTTCCACAATCAAGAACAGATGAAAGCAGAACTTTTGGGAGAAGTTGATTGGGTTGTCTTTTGCTTGTGCTAGCAAGTAATTAAAGATCAACACTTGTGATTAATCTGTTGTGGCCTTGTATATATAGGTAGGGCTAACCCTAGTCCTAGTTCTAGTCTAACTAGAACCCATCAACAAACATACCCAATTAATTAATCTAATTAATTAATTTGGTCCAATAAGTAATTAAGTCCGACCCAACTATTTGGAACTTGGACATTAATTCTTACATATCCTAACTATAATATAAGTGCCAATGACCCATTTACTATTCACTCTTTCAACCAATACGACACCGTTCTGGATGCAGCGTTATTTTCACTCTCCACCACCAAACCCAATCCACGCTCTTCCTTCTCAATCCAAAGCCGCGTTCTACCTTTTCAATCCAAAGCTGCGTTCTCAGACCCTTCATCTTTTCTCTCTCTTACGACCCAAAGAAACCCGAGTGTATTGGTGATTTTGGTTCGATCCCCGATCTATCTCGATCAAAATCGGTCCCTACTTTGTTGGCATTTCTCTTTTTCGGTGAGGGAACCCTAGAACAGCAATTGCTTGCGATTTTCGTTTGACCTAGATCCATTCGAAAATCAGAAATTTGAACTCTTTGTTTGACCGAGAACCATCCGAAATCACAAACTAATATTTATCGATGAAAGCATTTTCAAGTTTGGGTTTTGTTTTGTGGTCCATGTTAAAAAAAAAAAATAGCAAAATTCCCGGATCTACTCATATTAATGTCGTTTTGAGGTTATTTGTGGAGTTTGGTGTTAGTTACTCGCTTTTTTTTCTTCTCTTCTCTGCTTAGTGTCATGGATTTATAGGTATGAAACCTTATAGTTTTTTTTTTTCGTCTTCTTAGTTAGTTAGAATTAATTTTTTTTTTTGCATGTTTATTTATAGTTTAAGATACTATGCAACAATAAAATCTGGTAATATATTTTTTCTGGTTTTTGTAATTTTTTCTGCTTAATTTTTATGCATACTTGCTATATATTTGTGTTGTAATCATTAGTCAAAACCGAGCTACCTTTATTACTTTGAAAACAGGAAGCAAAGCGTGAACATATGGTTCTCTTGGCTTGGAAGTTATTTTGTAGGTACCTTCTTATTGAATTGAATTTGAGCATATGCATATGTTCTTCATACTTCTTAATGACACACAACTCTAAAATAGCCGTATTTGTTAACTCTATTTACAAACTTAACTCAATTATACATGCTATTACAAAAACAGTTGTGTGTCCTTCTATCTTTGATAAATACACGAACTCCTCAGGGAATAAATCATTCCACACTCAGTTTACATGAAATATCTCTGCCATCTGTAAGTAGCATTTCCCTTACTGTTGAGTTTGGTTTTCTTCTACAATTGCAAATTATTATTATTATTAAAAAGTTGTGTTTATTACTAAGTTTAATTCTGTTCCTATATGAATCTGAGCCACAACACGTTATCTTGAACATGTCTGCTTTGCCTTTCCTATGTTGTGCTCAGTGCTCCTCTTAAAAAATGACCTACCTGAACATGTGGATTACAATTGGAAGATGCCATGGTTCAAGAAACTTACTTTATGCTATTACTCAATCTCCTCCATTCTTTGATCTTGATGGCATAGAAATTTTCAATATTTACTTTGGATAATGAATTGTTTAGATCACTTTTGAAGATCTGTTGGGCATCAATATTTAAATAAATGTTGTGATGTACCGCTTTCGAGATCAATTACTTGTTTGTGTGGAGTTCGAATGCAACATTTTCGCCTCTCTTCTGTATTTTTTTATTGTGAGACTCGAATTAGAATTGTCTTGCTTTGTGACAGTGAAGCTATGAAATAAAATATTTCTGTATGGAATATTTGAATGACATGGTTAGAAATCTGAATATGAAAACTTTTGTAACAAAAGAAGCCCATGACAATGGAGCAAGTCTTATCAGATCATGATAGTGAGGATGAAGTCAATAAGGATATATATTGAAGGTAGAAGGTATGTTTGTCTCATTATAAATAAGCCAATTATTTTCCATTTCTAAGATATTGGTTTAGCATATGCTTATGGCCTTCTTCTAAGCAATTGCATTTGCATTTGCTTGAGGATTATGTTGTCTATCAAATAAATAGAGTAATTAGAATATCTTCTAGAAGCAAATGCAACCAACTTGATGAGCAGGATTATACTTTTTTTTTTTTTTTTAACAAAAACTGTGTAGCAACTTATCCCATTCATGCTAAAAACACATTGCAATTTAGAATAGACTAAGGTTTTTCCATGTATTCTCTATAAATGCATATATCAATCCTAAACCAATTTTTAACAGTCTCAAACCCAGTAGGGCTTAGATTAAGAATTTTCAATGTTTAAATATATATTGTAAGAATTTTAATTGAACTTCTATAATTACAAAGAGTAGCAAGGCATATGATGCACTTATGATTTAATTGAGGTAGGTGAACATAGATGCACCTTAAGTTCTTTGATGCCATCGTTCTTTTAAATTTAGTATATTTATTCCTCAGTATGAGGATTTTTATTTTATTTTATTTGATTGATGAATTTATCATTTTCTTGGTATTCAATACACTAAGATGATGCAGATGATTGAAGACCTTGTGGATGTTACCGAAGATGAGAAGCAAATGACACATCTTTGGAATTCTTTTGTGAGAAAGCAAAGGTGAGGGATTTATGGATTGCTTTCTCTCTTTCATTTCGTTTTGTAAAGACCATATTGAACTACCACAACTAGAAGTTAAAGTTGTTATATGGGATAATATTTATTTACTATTGAACATGTTCCCTCACATGTAGACTGGATTCATTTTTGTAAACAATTTGTTGCATATTTACTAATTTTACATGTTCCCTCAAATGACATATTTGGGCATGTATAGAGTATATAAGTTTTTTTTTGGTCCTTTTGGAAGCTGTCTTTCTCATGATTCTTCTTCTATTGATTTTCTCTAAAAATAGTTGCTTATCTATGTGAATTTTTAAATTATCATTATATTAATGTAGTTCTGTAATTATCTATCTTAGAAAGTATCATTTTTTGTAGTTTTTATTTTAACATATTTCTATAAAAAAATTACTATTTACTTGCAATAACCTCTACATCGATTTGTGTATCGTGCATCGATTTTTGTTATCACGGTGTTGTTTACTTCCTTAGAACTTGTTGCATGTATTCAAGGAAGTAGAGTTAGCACGAGATAAGAGCTCAACGTATGAATGGGTGAAACTTTTATTGTTTATCTGGTAATTTCATTTTTGCATTCAATATGATTTAATTTCAGATATTATACCTTTTAATATTTGTAATTGAAATGCAAATGTTTATTCCAATCTATTTATTTTTTCATTTTAATTATCGTTCAAAAATTAAAAATCGTTCTTTGTTCAATGTCAATTTTATCATACTTGAAAATTTACCTAAGTAGATAGTGATTATAAGAAATTTACTCAAAACTGCCCTATACAATTTGAGAATAATAGACTCAAACCAATAAAAAGTTTAAAGAGTTTGTTCTGCATTGAGTACCATATAACAGAGCTCGGTGAGAACAAAGATGATCTAAACAAAATAGAGGAGCAGTTTGTATCTTCATGTTTCCAATTTTTTATCTTCATTAGATGAATACATGTGAATGTAGGAGTTAGCATTGAAATCTAGGTTTATTTAAACTATTGGCTGTAAAATGTAATATCAAGAGGTCAACAATGTGGTTGAGTAGGGGTTTACTTATTTTTAATCCTCAAATTATTACTTCTAAAATTATTCAGTCCAGATTATAAAATCTCTTTATTCAGAAAGATATACCCTCCATTACCTTTTCCAAACGAAAGTGTTAGAAATTCTACTAATAGAGATACCATTAACTCTTGTATCACTTATGATTTAATTGCTTATTGTGTTTAATCCTTGGTACATAGTTGCTTGAAATTATATTAAACAATTAATCGTTAATGAATTTCACACTATTCATAAATTTCCTTCTTTGCACGAGATTCTATTTCCTTATGGAAAATTGAGGAGGGGAGATTAGAAGCTGCAAAACAGCTTCTTCCTTGCAAATGGGTTTTCCTGTGCTAAGGTAATTGTTATGGTGGTAGACCATTTACTTAAAATTATCACCCTGTCTGTCTTCTTTTTTAATAGAGATAGAGACATGTATAATTAAAAATTGTAACAGTTGAATAGATTTTTTTTTATTCCACTTCCATGAGATTCCCTCATTTCCATGAAACTTAGTATATTCATGGTTGATATTATCATGTCATAATAGAATTTATTTGACTCATGTGTTCCCTTATTTCTATGTTCAAGATGTGGCAAAAGCAAATAAACCAATCCTACCAATGCACGGTTAACAAAGGTCCGAACAGAAAGCTCTGCTGTCAAACTTCACAGATAAGTTCAACTTAACACATTAATACTTCGGCTTTGTCGTTTAATTCATTAAATCTTGCAGCAAAATTGTCATCACAGTAATGCATTTTCCATTGATGAAAAATTGCACAAAATGCTGTAAGAACCAAGTTAATTCCCTCGATTTCATATTTGTGACTTTTAGCTTTATATACTAAGAGCACGTGCAATATTAACTTTTATGTTTCTTTTTTGTTTATATAAGGTAGTTTAATAAATAATATTATGCAGCGCAATTCAGAGATTTTTAAGCTATCAATTGCACCATATTGGATTTCATCAGAACAACCAATTCAATTAGCACCATATATTTCCATGTAACCCATGTTTATTCACTGTAAAGTTATGCGAAACCCAGAAATCAAGTATACGAATTTTATGAACTTTAAGAATTTTTTTCCCAAATGTAGACCTTTGAAATCCTTCCATGTTAAAGAAATGATTTACATTATTCTTTTTACTCCTGAAGTATTTAAGGAAACATCTGATTGCTTCATGTGAGAAGTCTTTGTATCTATGTATTACCATGGTATCTTGTTGAGTATTTTGTTTATATTTTTTCTACTATTCATTAAAGAATTGAAGAAAAAATTGAAAGCTGCATTAATTTGATTCAAAGTGCTGACAACCTTTTCTGTTGGCTACTTTTTACCTTTTTTAGCAATCAAATTATTCATTGAAGTATGTGATTAATTATGGTATTTTTAAATTTTTTCTTTTCAAAATACGTTGCGAAGGATGCTACCTAACGCATGATATTTCAATTACAATGCTATTTTAGGATGGTTGTCAAGATTGCTAGCATACTTAGACGATATGTGCTGCTTATTTCGCCAAATGATTATATTTTCTTCATACCATACCATTTTTTTTTCTTTCATTCTTGTAGAACTGTTTGCCTTGTGTTCTGGAAGAGTGGTTGAATTTGTTCCTCACTTTTGACACATGGTTTGATTGAATGCTCTACTCACGCATCACATATATTCTTACTTTTTGCTATTATTAAATCAATCTTTTTGCTCATTAATTATCTAAATAAAAGCTAATCTAGCCCTGATATATGCTCTTTGACCATAACATCGCTTATCATTCCAGTTGCCTCATAGGTATTTAAAAATCTTCTAGGCAAATTTTATGTAGATTCTGAAGAATTTGTTTAATGCTTACCTTTTCATCTGCCAGCTCTCTTTGGAGTTTCGGGTTTTGAATTAGGTTATTCCATGGAAAATCCCAACTCCCTAGTATTGTAGGAAGCCCAATTTGGTGATTTTGCCAATGGGGCTCAGGTGACATTTGATCAATTTCTTAGCAGTGTGGAGTCATTTTGGTTGCGGCAGACTGGATTAGTTGTTCTTCTACCTCATGGTTAGGACGGCCAAGGCTTTGGATACTCGAGTGCACATTTTTTTGCCCAGTTAGTCCAGAAAGCTATAGAGCCTGACCCAATAAACTCTTCCTAAACTTTCAGTGTTCAACAAATGAATTTCAAAGAGAAATTTCATGTAAAGAAAGTTTCTAACCCCTTCAGTTTGTGTTGGTTCTTTTAAAAGGTATTTCAAGATGTGCTATTATGCTTGCGACTAAATTTTCACATAAAGTGTGAAAATGCTTCAAAGTTTATTCAGTTTGTTACTAATGTAAGAATAAAAAGTACTGAATTGAATATGATTATTGAGAAAGTAAAGCACATTCTTGCTAAGAGGCTGCTTCTTCCTTTAACACTAATATTCTTATGTCTCATTAGTTTGAGAACTTGTTGCCCTACGCAGTGATGTAAAATTCTATTTATGCTGGATTTGACATTTACTATATTGTTATTCCCTCTTCCTTACAATCAAAACTTGTATCATATTCACTGTAAGTTTGGTACTTGGTGCTACGACATTCTTGTATTGTTCATCAGAAATTTTATGTAGCTATAGCTAACCATAATTATATAATAATATAATTTCTTCTGAGGCAGAAGGCCAAAATTCCATTCCAAGTCTGCCATTTTTTTTGGATTTGACTTATTTGATAAGAGAAAGTGGTTCTTTCTCAGAGCTCTTCCTTTTTTTTGGCAATAGATTAGGTAATGTGTTGACTGAGCATTAGTCATAAGACTATTTCCCAAGTTATTTTGAATCCTTTGTCATTCTCAGGTTGTCAACAAATTTGGGAGGAGTACAGATTGGGTTCAATACTGACAGATGGGCAAGTTGGCAGGTTTGGTGACATATTACCTGCTCAAGCTGCCGGGCTTCTTCCATCCTTCACGTCTGCCAGATTAGATTTTTTATCACAAGGTCAAGATGCAGTTGTTGTAGTTGATGGTAAAGCATTTCAACTGTCACGTGTTTCAATGTATGGTTGTAAAAGTCCACTTTCTTCGCTAGAAATGTTTCCTCATGTTGGGCACGAACGGGTAGGGTAGCATTGGGAACTTTATTCGAATTATACTTATAACAAGAAAATCGTGGGAGGGAATGAAAACCTTTTTTTTTTTTTTTTTTTTTAAATTTGTAAAGTAGTGTTCTTTGCGTCCTAAATTCTGCAACATATACTTGCTTCGTAACATAGTAAGTTATGGTTTTGTTTCGTTAGTGTAACATGTATTACTCCTTGACCTGTACACGTGATTCAATTTTTGATGAAATTTTAGCAATCCCATATGCATTTTTTTGGACCTGCAGAGAGACTTGGGAACCAGTGTAAAACATGTATATTTTGACACAAAAAGTAAATGATGATGCAACTTATCATATTTTAGAATTCTAGATGAACTACTTGAGCTGATGAGAAGGTGATTGATGTTGTCGCATATGGAGTTATTGATGATACTGACTGGTCTTGTGATCTATAGTAAGTGTTAAAATTGCTCTAAACTTGCCCTAGGAGCGTGGTGAAAATCTACATGGAGTATGTGCATTCTCCCAGGATGACACCATGAGTCCATTAGAAAGTTTGTCCTTGACGAATTTTCAGCTATACAATTCTTAAATCATGAAGTGGTGAAATACATAAATGAGCACAATCTCCTCCTTTGACAATCTTAATTCCTACCAATACATTTTTTGATGGAGCTCCTACATGCAATTGCCCTTTTTAGACTCCGTCGTTGAAATTTGGTATGATATATATAAAGAAAGCAAAAAAAAATTGCAAGACTATATTCTCTCAATCATGGCATTATACTAAATGCAGTGCCATCGTCCATTTCTCCATTTTTACTTTGATGAATGTTTTTAGAGATTTCTTTCGTAAAAATGGAATTTTCCTTCTAAGGGAATGCAATATTTACCTTCTTTTTCCCTTTTGGTACATAGGAAGATACAATTAAGGGGATGTTCGGTGTAGTTTTTTTGGAAAAAAATAGTTTTTTTTTTGTACTTTATTGACTTTTCAAATTTTCTTGTAGTGTAAAAAAGTTGAAAAGTAAAATTGTACGCAAAAAATGGGTTTTTTTTTGGAAAAAATAGCTATCGAACGTGCCTTAAATAAAAAATAATGTAATAGTTCTTACAAAGAAGGGAATGATCGAATTTGCCAAAATGAGAAAACTAATAGAAAAAGGTAGTTTTCAGCATTTCTCCTATATTTGCAAGGTGATTTATGGAACCTTCAAGTTTATTTGTTTACTGATTTGCACTATCTTATAAATTAGGTGGTTTTTCTTTTTTCATTAAAGGAGATAAAATTCATCTATTTGTAGCATTTCTTTTAGCACAAGATACAAAAACTTTGGTAATTATGTCTAATTACAAATTTGGAGGATATAGCTAAATAAAAAATCCCATAATTACAAAAATTAATGAGTTCATTCTTCAAGAAGCACAAAAAAACATTTATATTCTATTAAATTTGTATTAACACAATTGTTTTAATTAGTAAATTATCACGGACAACTTAAGTGCATAGCACGTGCCCACAACTAGTATATATATATATATATATATACACACACACACACTGGACAATGATAAAATGACACATCTATTTTAAAGGCAAGTGGAATTATTTTATAAATAAAGGTCTACAAATAAATTTATAATTAAAAATTAAATAATATATTAAATCAAAAATCATTTAAAATATAGACCATGACTAATAAGTAATGAATAAAATAAATGAAGTTGCAGGCTAAATTCATGTCATGCATGACTTGTTGATTTCCAAAGGCAATTTGTGAAAAGTAGTTCTTCAAAATATTAAATAAAGAAAACAGCTAAAACAGCTCTATCACTAGTGAAAGAAACGTGCACATTGAAATGAACTAATCTATACTACTTCTAAAAGAGAAACATTTTTTGGACCATTTTACTCTTATAAATTTTTTAAAATTCCGTATTCACCTTTACTCATTAATGTATAATTATTTTTCAATATTTTATTTATTACTTTTTTATTGTTCATCGTTATTGTATATTAAATTTTCAACAATTTACTATATATAAAATTAATTTTTTTAAACATTTAATCTATTAAATTAAATATGAAGGTTAAAAGATGATCTCAATTTTTTTTTTTAATTTTTTTTTTTTGCATTAAGTATATAAAAGGAATGAGAAATTGGTTTCAACAAAAAAAAATTAGAAAATTTGTAACTCCGTTTATTACCGCATTAAAATTCAAATTATAGTTTTCAAAACTGAAATGGAGATAAAAATATTATTTTTAATACATTATATTATAGTTATTACGAGCATGTTTGGTTCAGATCTTTTTTTTTTAAATTCTTTTTTTCTCAAATTCATTTTCAACTACATATTTTGTGAATCTACAACTTTTCAACCACAAATTTTACCAATTTTTTTTTTTCAAAATCTTTAAATCCCACCAAACATATACTATAGTTTAAAACTAACGTGTGAAACTTTTTTTATTTTTAATTTAATTTAATTTAATTAATATATATAGAACGTTCTTCTCATCTTGCTTCTATTCGTCAACAATATTCTTACTCTGTTCGTCAACAATATTCTTACAACATAGATAAATATTGACACTTCTTTAATTTTTGTTTATACAACATAGAACATTTATGTGAAAGTTCATGAAAATGATTAGATAATTCATAGTTAGAAATACAACAAGCTATAAATGAAATATCTTAAGTGTTAGAAACTTTTCCATCTCTTGATTGATCACGAGTTGATCCTTCGTTCTCGCTCTAAGTTACATTCATGATCTTTTTACCAAATGTTCTTTTTTTATTTTTAGCACATTCAGAGGCAATGTGACCATATCCTTCACAAGTACGGCACTGGATACGATTTTTTGTTCTCTTTGGAAGATTTGACTGATTTTGTCTATTTTGGTTATGATATTAATTTATTTCTGTATGATCCCTGATTTTCATTTGATTTGAGTTTTTGAGCTTGTTTCAAGAATTTGTCAAACTGTTTGGTTACTAAGACAATATCAATGTCTGAATCACTCTCATCACATTCATATTTTTTTCCCTCAACCCGGGTGGCTATGCCTGTAGCTTTTTAATTCTTTCTTGTATTGAGATTTAGTTCATAAGACATTAATGACCCAACCAACTCTTTAATTTGATATCATCGATGTCTTTACTCTTTTCAATTGCAGTAACTTTGGAGAGGAACCTATTTGGCAATGACGGCATGACCTTTCTGAATAATTTTTACTCATAATATTTTTCTCCAAAGTCGTGTGCTTGATTTGATATGTGACATAGCCGATCATAGAAATCTTTGAATGCTTCATTGTCCTTCATGCGTAGGATTTCAAATTATGTGGTGAGGATTTGCAGTTTACACGATTTCATCTTGGAAGTTCCTTCATGTGCAATTTGTAGGATCTCCTAAGCTTCTTTTGCAACCCAGCAATTAGATATTAGCCTGAATTGATTAGTATCTACAAAACAAAAAATAGCATTTAAAGCTTTGCTATTCCAGCTAGCATTATTGAAATAAGCAATTACCCATTCCTCAGAAGATTTTTCTCTTTCTATATTATTTTTAGTGAGAGTGGGAGGACTATAATCTCTAATGATAGAATGTTATGATTTTTCATCTAGGGCTTGAATGAAAACAGTCATACGAATTTTTCAATAATTATAATTCCTTCCATCTAAGACTAGTGATCGAAAAGAGGCAACGTCCATACCTAGTTCATAGGATCTCACTTTCTAGAAGTGAACCCGCTTTGATACCAATTGTTAGTTTTAAACTTAGGTAGCAAATAACCTAGAAAGGGAGTTGAATAAGTTGTTACTAAAATTAAGCGGAAGCAGTAAATAGTTTTTTAAAAACAAATAGAAATTGTTAAAACAAAAGTTGAATTTAATGTTTTGATGTTGATGAAAATTTGTTGAACGTAAGAACATTATACTAAATATTTCGCAGTCCGAGACAGATAATATATAAGACGATTAAAGTATTAAATAACACCGGATATAGCGTGGTAAACCCCTAAGGAAAATATCAGCGGGCTCCCATGTCACGGGTAAATAAATCAACTATTTTAGAACATGTTACACATGCTTCAGCCTTTTTGAAATTACAATTTTAGACATAATCTAAATATTTATCAGCAATTTACAAAAAGTAAAACATAGTTAACAGGAACATTAAAACATCCTTGTTTTAGATCTTTTTTAAGTTGTCAAAAAATGCAGTCTTCGGTCTTAATCTTAGTTCATTCTACGAGTGTACCCGAATTGTCTCCACAAATCGGAATAAGGACCTAGTCCTTATCTTGTCGCCGAAATGCCATTCTCTCTCACAGTGGATTTCAACAACGCTCAGATTCTCAGTCTTAAAACAATGAAGTTTTTGATCGGACTAGGACTTTTGAATATTTTTTTTTGTGACGCACAACTCACAAATAATTTCCTCACAAATACTTGCGTATCTTTAGTTTCAAAGTCTGTAAAAAACTTGGAACATCACATGTCTTATTTATAGCAAAAGATGTTTATCTAAACATAATGACTTAGTATTTATCTTATATAGAGATAAGACAAAATAAGTCTTTAAGTTTAATAAGCCTTATAAAAGATAAGATGAGATATATCACAAGACTTAAATATGAAAATAATTTCAGTTAAATATTTTCATTTAAGTAGACAAGAAGAAATATAATATTTAATATGTTATCAACTTAGAAATCTAGTTCATATAGAATGCTTAATATACAATTAACTTAATCACTTATTTATGTGATAAATGACAAGAGTTTTAGAACAACTGAAACTCATAAATAAATTGGGATAAGTATAACATTCAGATTTCTATTCAACTAACAAATAACGATTGACTCATAGTTGGCTCTATTCAATACGAATTTAATGAAAATAAATTATAATTAAGAACGCCAACAAAATCGGATTCTCCAATACACACAAAGATACAAACAACGTTATTAAAAGTTTACACCAAACTTTGAGGGCTCCCACCACTCTTGTCTTAGGGCCTTTGTGGAAGATGTAAATCGCAGGATGTGCCTCATTGGAGTTGGGTTTAAAGCTTGCTTTTTAACTTTTACTTCTTCTTAATCATGTTGATAAGTCTAACAATCATAATGTCTCAACATATATAAGAAAATGACATATTTAAATTTCATGCAAGTAGAATTTTATTTATGAATAAGTATAACGTCTATACACAAATTCAAATTTAAAATTAAAAGTGGATTCTAATCGATGACAACATCTAGTCTAACAACCATGACACACACACACACACACACACACACACATATATATATGTATATATATTGGACAGTGATAAAATGACACATTTATTTTAAAGGCAAGTGGAATTATTTTATAAATAAAGGTCTACAAATAAATTTGTAATTAAAAATTAAATAATATATTAAATCAAAAATCATTTAAAGACCATGACTAATAAGTAATGAAAAAAATAAATGAAGTTGCAGGCTCAATTCATGTCATGCATGACTTGTTGATTTCCAAAGGCAATTCGTGAAAAGTTGTTTCTTCAAAATATTAAATAAAGAAAACATCTAAAACAGCTCTATCACTAGTGAAAGAAACGTGTAGATTGAAATGAACTAATCTATACTACTTCTAAAAGAGAAACATTTTTTGGACCATTTTACTCTTATAAATTTTTTAAATTTCCATATTCACCTTTAGTCATTAATGTATAATTATTTTTTAATATTTTATGTATTACTCTTTTATTGTTCATCATTATTATATATTAAATTTTCAACATTTTACTAAATATACAATTAAAGTTTTTAAACATTTAATTTGTTAAATTAAATATGAAGGTGAAAAGATGATCTCAATTTTTTTTTGGCATTAAGTAGATAAAAAGAATGAGAAATGAGTAAAAAATAAAAATGAATGAAAAAAATTGTAACTTTGTTTATTACTGCATTAAAATTCAAATGATAATTGTCAAAACTGAAATAGAGATAAAAAGATTATTTGTAATACATTATAGTGATTACGAGCATGTTTGGTTTAGTTATTCTTTTTTTAAATTCTTTTTTTTTTTTCTTAAATTCATTTTCAACTACACATCTTTGTGGGCCTCGATCTCTAAAAGAGGCTCAAATAGAAAAATATTTTTGGACCATTTAACCTTACAAAGTTTTTAAAATTCCATATTCACCTTTAATATTTATTAATGTATAATTATTCTTTAATATTTTATTTATTACTGTTTTATTGTTCATTCTTGTTGTGAATTAAATTTTCAACAATTTATTAAATATACAATTAAAATTTTTAAACATTTAATCGATTAAATTAAATATAAATGTGAAAAGATGATCTCAATTTTTTATTTTTTGCATTAAGTAGATAAAAAGAATGATAAATGAGTTTCAGAAAAAAAAATGAATGAGAAAAATTGTAACTTTGTTTATTACCGCATTAAAATTCAAATCATAATTGTCAAAACTGAAACAAAGATAAAAAAATTACCATTCCTTAATAAAGGTAAGGTTGGTTCAGAGATAGGCTTTTTCCTTTTGGCTTTTGGTCACTAAGGCTAATTGCTCACTCCCGCCAAATAGGGTGTATGCTCTATAAATTTTCAACAATTTATTAAACATACAATTAAATTTTTTAAACATTTAATCTATTAAATTAAATATGAACGTTAAAAGATGATCTCAATTATTTTTTTTTTTTTTTGCATTAAGTATATAAAAGGAATGAGAAATTGGTTTCAACTAAAAAAAAAATAGAAAAATTGTAACTCTGTTTATTACCGCATTAAAATTCAAATTATAGTTGTTAAAATTGAAATGGAGATAAAAATATTATTTTTAATACATTATATAACAGTGATTACGAGCATGTTTGGTTCAGATCTTTTTTTTAAATTCTTTTTTTCTCAAATTTATTTTCAACTACATATTTTGTGAATCTACAACTTTTCAACCACAAATTTTACCAATTTTTTTTTTTCAAAATCTTTAAATCCCACCAAACATATACTATAGTTTAAAACTAATGTTTGAAACTTTTTTTATTTTTAATTTAATTTAATTTCATTAATATATATAGAACGTTCTTCTCATCTTACTCTATCCGTCAACAATATTCTTACAACATAGATAAGTATCGACACTTATTTAATTTTTGTTTCTACAACATAGAACATTTATGTGAAAGTTCATGAAAATGATTAGATAATTCATAGTTAGAAATACAACAAGCTATAAATGAAATATCTTAAGTGTTAGAAACTTTTCCATCTCTTGATTGATCATCAGTTAATCCTTCGTTCTCGCTCTAAGTTACATTCATGATCTTTTTACCAAATATTTTTTTTTTATGTTTAGCATACTCAGAGGCAATGAGACCATATCCTTCACAAGTACGGAACTGGATACGATATTTTGTTCTCTTTGGAAGATTTGACTGATTTTGTCTATTTTGGTTAGGATATTTATTTCTGCATGATCCCTGATTTTTAGTTGATTTGAGTTTTTGAGCTTGTTTTAAGAATTTGTCAAAATGTTTGGTTACTAGGACAATATCAATGTCTGAATCACTCTCGTCACATTCATCTTTTTTTTTTCAACCCGAGAGGTTATGCCTGTAGCTTTTTCTTTCTTTCTTGTATTGAGATTTAGTTCATAAGTCATTAATAACCCAACCAACTCTTTAATTTGATATCATCGATGTCTTTACTCTCTTCAATTGCGGTAACTTTGGAGAGGAAATTTTTTGGCAATGACCGCATGACCTTTCTGAATAATTTTGACTCATAAAATTTTTCTCCAAGGTCGTGTGCTTGATTTGATATGTGACATAGTGGATCATAGAAATCTTTGAATGCTTCATTGTCTATCATGCATAGGTTTTCAAATTATGTGGTGAGCATTTATAGTTTACACGATTTCATCTTGGAAGTTCCTTCATGTGCAATTTGTAGGATCTCCCAAGCTTCTTATGCTACCCAGCAATTAGATATTAGCCTGAATTGATTAGTATCTACAAAACAAAAAATAGCATTTAAGGCTTTGCTATTCCAACTAGCATTATTGAAATCAGCAATTACCTATTCTTCAGAAGATTTTTCTCTTTCTATATTATTTTTAGTGAGAGTGGGAGGACTATAATTTCTAATGATAGAATGTTATGATTTTTCATCTAGGGCTTGAATGTAAACAATCAAACAAATTTTTCAATAATTATAATTCCTTCCATCCAAGATTGGTGATCAAAAAGAGGCATCGTCCATACCTAGTTCATAGGATCTCACTTTCTAGAAGTGAACCCGCTTTGGAACCAATTGTTAGTTTTAAACTTAGGTAGCAAATAACCTAGAAAGGGAGTTGAATATGTTGTTACTTAAATTAAGTAGAAGCTGTAAATAGATTTTTAAAAACAAACAGAAATTGTTAAAACAAAAGTTGACTTTAATGTTTTGATGTTGAAGAAAATTTGTTGAACGTAAGAACCTTACACTAAATATTTTGCAGTCTCGAGACAAATAATATATAAGACGATTAAAGTATTAAATAACAATGGATATAGCGTGGTAAACCCCTAAGGAAAATATCCATGGCTCCCATGCCACGGGTAAATAAATCAACTATTTTAGAACATGTTACACATGCTTCAGCCTTTTTGAAATTACAATTTTAGACATAATCTAAACGTTTATCAGCAATTTACAAAAAGTAAAAAATAGTTAACAAAAACAATAAAACATCCTTGTTTTATATCTTTTTTAAATAGTTAAGAAATGCACTATTCGGTCTTAATCTTGGTTCATTCTACGAGTGTACCCGAATTGTCTCCACAAATTGGAATAAGGACCTAGTCCTTATCTTGTCGCCGAAATGCCATTCTCTCTCACAGTGGATTTCTACAACGCTCAGATTCTTAATCTTACAACAATGAAGTTTTTGATCAAACTAAGACTTTTGAATATTTTTTTTGTGACGCACAACTCACAAATAATTTCCTCATAAATACTTGAGTATCTTTGGTTTCAAAGTCTGTAAAAAACTTGGAACATCACATGTCTTATTTATAGCAAAAGATGTTTATCTAAACATAATGACTTAGTATTTATCTTATATAGAGATAAGACAAAATAAGTCTTTAAGTTTAATAAGCTTTATAAAAGATAAGATGAGATATATCATAAGACTTAAATATGAAAATAATTTCAGTTAAATATTTTCATTTAAGTAGACAAGAAGAAATATAATATTTAATATGTTATTTACTTAGAAATCTAGTTCATATAGAATGCTTAATATGCAATTAACTTAATCACTTATTTATGTGATAAATGACAAGAGTTTTAGAACAACTGAAACTCATAAATAAATTGGGATAAGTATAACGTTAAGATTTTTATTCAACTAACAAATAACGATTGACTCATAGTTGACTCTATTCAATACGAATTTAATGAAAATAAATTATAATTAAGAACGCCAACAAAATTGGATTCTCCAAGACACACAAAGATACAAACAACGTTATTAAAAGTTGAACCCCAAGCTCAAGGGCTCCCACCACTCCTGTCCTAGTGCCTTTGTGGAAGATGTAAATCGCAGGATGTACTTCAGTGGAGCAGAATTTAAATCTTGCTTTTTAACTTTTACTTCTTTTTAATCATGTTGATAAGTCTAACAATCATAATGTCTCAACATATATAAGAAAATGACATATTTAAATTTCATGCAAGTAGAATTTTATTTATGAATAAGTATAACGTCTATACACAAATTCAAATTTATAATTAAAAGTGGTTTTTGATCGATAACAACATCTAGTCTAACAACCATGAGACACACACACACACACACACACACACACACACACATATATATATATATTGGACAATGATAAAATGACACATCTATTTTAAAGGCTAGTACAATTATTGATACTTTAATCAATGCTGGTTAGAAGTACAAGATTTTGCGGATTCCTTACAATGAATTGTCTAAGTATCATTCCAAACTCAAAATCCAAATATTTTCTTCTGAGAAAGATTGTGGAGAAAGTCTGTGATTTTTTTTGCTTTGAATATCGATTTCAAACGTAGAGAAGACTCGTATAATAGTCTTTCTTTAACAGATGTTGCATAGACTAAATGATGTTGGTACATATCATTACGTTCAATTCATTCCATATTCCATGATCCTCTCCGATTTTTCCGTTTCATTGAAGACCGAATTAGTATAAATTCTATGTTGTCTATATGCCATGGAGTCGACTCCATCTAGGTATCATTGAGCATGGACGGGTATGTATGGGAACTGGTGCCAACATTTCACATTTTTAATTGTTTTTTCCTTGTTATTATTTGACATGCTTTCTATTCAATACTATCAAACAAGCAATTAATAACAAAATCCATTCATTATATAAAGATTTATGTTATCTAACCAATTGGTACTAAAGACCAATCTAGCATCAATTGATAAGACCCATATTTCAACATTACGCATATTTGAGTGTGTTGAAATTATGTTTTAAATTTTTATAAATTGAAGATCCTACAAAATATGTAGATAAAATATATATTTGATCAGTTTCATTAATTTAAATTATAATTTAAGTTTGATAATATTTAAAATATCATGTCAATTAATAACGCTTAGTAATTAGCATAAATTGTAATAAAATGTTCTATTTAGTGAATAATTTACTTATTAAAGCCTCCACCAGCTATCTATTAGCCATCATTATTAATTTAAATAACGTTACATACAATTAATCAACTTTTGTTCCTACCATAATTTAATTACATTGTCCCTTTCACATTAATAGTCTAATAATTTGCATGATAACCAAAGAGATGTGTGATAGTATATATATATGTATTTAGAGTATTGGACTCTATAAGTCCATTTAATACGCAATATTTAAATATTTTTTTAAGGGAAAATTGTCAATAAGTCATCTCCACATGACTTGTTTCAAATTAAGTCAAATTTTTTTTTTAAATTGTGATTAAGTCATACTTCACATCAATATTTTATATTAATTCCAAAATCACCCTTTTGAACCATATTTTTCATTGACACAATCTTTCAACTCCACAAACCTCCTCCACCTTCGCCGACAACCTCCGGCGACAACCTCCGGCCACCTCCGGCGACAACCTCCGGCCACCTCCAGCACGCCTCCACCTCCAGCGACCTCCTCCTCGACCTCCGGCGACAACCGCCTCCACCTCCGGCGACCTCCAGCGACCACCGCTTCCACCTCCGGCGACCTCCGGCGAGTGCTTCTAAGGGACAGTGTCACTTTTTAGGCACTTTTTTTGGTGAATATTTTGGATCACTTTTTAGGCAGTTTTTTTTGTGAAGGTTTTGTTAGCTGTGAAACTAAAAAAATAACGTTTTATGGACTTTGGTCACAGTGTGTGAATCCTTATCTTTGGTTTGTATGCTTTTTTATTTCTTCATCTTCTGTGGTTGTACTCTATTCTTAATGTCTTAACAGTTAGCATTGATCTATCTGTGCTGTAGGAGAGGCTGACCAATATGATTAACCTGGGTTGAGTATTTAGGTTGAGTATTTTAGCATTTATGTAAACAATGAGCATTTTCCAATTATATAAACAATAAGGTAACATCTGTTGTTGATACTGTATTATAGAATATCAACTTGATATTGTATTAAACTAAACAGTATCACAACAGAAATGGGCATAGAATGTTGTATATATGAGCTTAAATGTTGTAAATATGAGCTTGAATACTCTACTATCTTATGTAAATAGGAGCTTGAATGCTCCACCATCTAATTGCTGTAAATAGGAGGTTGAATGTTCCATCATCTAATGTTTAGTCATGGTATGTTATTTGATACTATATTATACAAAACAGTATCACAGAAAACAGTATCACAATATAAATGGACATAGAATTATTGTAAATAAGAGCTTGAATGTTCCATCATCTAATGTTGGAATGTCTTAGTTTTAATCTATGATACTGTTTTAATGTCTTAGTTTTAATCTATGATACTGTTTAATTATGGCAAAGTTTAATAGATTGAAACTTTGTCATAATTTTTCACTATCATTTGAAACATGTTTTAATCCATGATACTGTACTGTTTGAATATATATATGTGATCTTTGATACTGTTTAATTATGGCAATGTTTGAACCTGTGATATTGTTTGAATGTCTTAGTTTTAATCTATGATATTGTTTTAATCCATGATACTATTTTGTTTGGTAATTAGTATATTTTGATACCGTTTTAATCCATGATAGTGTTTTAATCCTGTGATACTGTTTGATTATGGCAATGTTTGAACCTGTGATATTGTTTGAATGTCTTAGTTTTAATCTATGATATTGTTTTAATCCATGATACTGTTTTGTTTAGGCAATTAGTATATTTTGATACCGTTTTAATCCATGATACTGTTTTTATCCTGTGATACTTCTATGTAATCATTGATATTGTTTAATTATGGCAAGGTTTGAATAAGTGATACTGTTTGAATGTCTTAGTTTTAATCCATGATAATGTTTTGTTTAGGTAATATGCATTCATATAAATTGATATTTGTTTTAATCCATGTTTTAATCTATGATACTGTTTTGCATAATACAGTATCAAACAAAACATATGACTAATTAAACAGTATCACAATAGAAATGAACATAGAATTTGTATACGTGCTCAGAATTTGTATTATAATATGTTTTCGGAATGGTCTCGACGAGACGGTTAAGACCACTACCCGTTTGAAATCGTCTCTTTAGCTTAAAATGACAATCTTTAATTTTTTTTTTCAAAACAGTATCACAAATCCTCTAAAACAGTATCACGGATAAATGTACATCTATTGAAGCCACCCTTCATCTTTCTCTTTGTTGAACATCCTTTGAACTTGATCCTTTTTCATTAACACTCCCAATTCTTGATTGATCAGATCCTAGTTCTTCATTATCACTACAAGAATCATAAGGGTTCACTACAAGAATCATAGGTAAAACAGTATCACAATATATGCAGACTAGTAATTGGTTAAAAAAAACCATTTATATCAACATTTTGCTTAAATCTAAATAGAATATAACATAAGAAAAGTGGAAAGAATTTGTGCACATTCCTCTCAATAAATACAAAAGAACATAACCAAGGGATTTAAGATCATCACGCCTGCTTTGTTCTGCAAAACAAGAAAATGTGATCCACATGTCATCATGCAGATAACCCATCATTTATCTTCCTCTTCTCCTGATCTAAACGAAAAAGAAGTGGGTAGGAGTACTGTCTTAAAAGAAAGGCCAAAATGTCTATCAGCTCACCAATTCCAAGATGAGTATTACAACTTGTATAGCGTGTGATCTTTGATATTGTTTAATTATGGCAAGGTTTGAATAAGTGATACTGTTTGAATGTCTTAGTTTTAATCCATGATAATGTTTTGTTTAGGTAATGTGCATTAATATAAATTGATATTGTTTTAATTCATGTTTTAATCTATGATACTGTTTTGTATAATAGAGTATCAAACAAAACATATGACTAATTAAACAGTACTCAAAGATAAAAGCATGATATCATAGTCACGTGTGTTGTTTGATACTGTATTATTCAAACAGTATCACAAAAAATAGTATCACAATAAAAATGATCATTGAATTTGTACACGTGCTCAAAATTTTTATTATAATATGTTTTCGGAATGGTCTCGACGAGACGGTCAAGACCAGTAGCTTTGCTACTGCCTATGATGGATTTTACCCGTTTGAAATCGTCTCTTTAGCTTAAAATGACAATCTTTAATTTTTTTTTTCAAAATAGTATCACAAATCCTCTAAAACAGTATCACGGATAAATGTACATTATTTTGCTGCAAATTAAAGCTCTTCCAAAGTATCTGAATCCCTTAAAAGCAAACACATAATTCAGAGCAATGCTAAAATGAAGAAAGAAGACCTGCCAATCATTCTCAAGTTAATGGGAAGTCATGTAAAGGGTTCTCATCTAAAACTATAAACAATGTTTCTAATTTTTTCTTGAATTTGAATATGTTTGAGATTCAATTAGGACATAGATTATCATTGGATAGATAAGTATAAATTTATAAGGTGTTTAATGGTAGGTAGAAGAATAAATCGAAGAGAGAATAAACAAGAGAATACTATTGTTCTTAAAATGTTTCATTAGTAATACAAAATCATAGGTTTAACAAAGATCACAAAAAAATGATCACAAAGAAAACAAGATCACCACTCACAATTAGCGGTTTTTTACAATTAAGGGTATGTTGGTCTTTTAGCTCTAAAATATGACTTTAATTGAATTAAGTTTTGAGCATATAACTTTAGAGCCCATAAGTGTCCAAACAGTGACCGACCCTGAATTTTCCCTTTTTTTAAATATTTTCTTATCCTCTCTAGATCACTTACTGACAAATTTAGCACACCACAAAATTTTGTTAGCTAAGTAGTAGACATAAAGTATATCGATTTTGATTCTTTAATAATTCATATCACTTATGCTTATGTTATAATAAAAAATTTATTAATTTATTAATTTACTTGAAATTGATGATTTATATACGTTTTTAAATTAGAAGAACATGAATACACACAAACCCCAACAAATTTAAGTTTTTTGTTTTGTCTTTTTGTTTTTTGTGTTTTTTTAAAATTCCTTCAACTATGCCTATTTAAGAGGCATCAATTACTACAACCAATATTCAGTATTCATAAATTACTCTCTCTCCCTCTCGCTCTTCTCTCTCTCTACACATACATCTGCTGCATAACTTAGTGGATTAAAGCATTTCAAACGCTTGGATTTCCAGAAGGTATTTCTAGTTTTAGAGTTTGTGTTTCTATTTCACTTTCCAGTTTGTTATTTATGTTTTTAAACCCAGAAAGTACTCTTTTTTTGTTATAGTGCTCAGAGAATTGTTAGATTTAACTTTTTTTCTTGTGTTAAAGAAAGTATTAATGAAAACAAAAACAAACTAATTGGAGGAGATAGAATTGGGAGAGAATAGGATTAAGATGGATTATGGTGTATTGTTATAAAATCACATTTATTGGTGTTATAGCTTATTAAAATAACTTATAATTATCGATAATAAAATAAAAATATGCGACAGTATTTTTGTATAAGCTTAAAAAAATAGTCACTTTTAATTCACTTTTTTTTTCTATAAATAAGTTTTGATAACTTACTTTTCTCTTAAGTAAAAAGTTACTTTATTTGAAGAAGTAATTCTTACATTTATTTTAAAATAAGTAACTTATTTAATTTTAATTTTGATTAATAAAAAAGTTATTTATTTAAGTTAGTTTTTCGTAGAAGTAAATAAAAAGTAAAAAAATCGTTATTCTTAAAAGGAACTCTGACTTATTTATTTTCAACTTTGATTAATAAAAATATTATTTATTTCAAAATTGATTTACTTATAAGTCAAAATCTTATTTTTATTTTTGTTTCTTGGTTTTCTTTTTTCTTATAGTAAAATGGATAGAAGTGAATTATGATGGTTGTGAATTTGTGATAATTGATTTTAGTCCACCGTAACCCATGTCAATACTATCTTGACTTACTTTAATTGGTCAACAATAGAAATTGATCGGATTTAACTTAGTGCCCATTGGTAAGGTTTATAAACTAGTTTATTTGATAAAATGGTTTATTTGACTAAAAATGGTAAAAAATGTCAAGCTACCAAAGCAAAAATTTTGGCCAAATAAACTATTTTTGGTCAAATAAACCATTTTGGTTAAATAAACTAGTTTATAAACTCTACCAAGCGGACTCTTAATTATGGTATTATATTCATCACACTGTATATAATTAAATTAATTCATATTTCATCTAGTGCAGCACTGCTAAAAATACACTACAAATTTAAGTTTCATGAAACCATATGTATAAATAACTTGTTTACAATATTTTTGGATGATAATTTTTGGAACAATATATTCCGAGAACTAATGTAAAGTTATTTCTATCCAAATCACAGAACGTGTGCGTGAAATGGCTCCTCAAATATACCATCTGACAAAAGCTCTAAAATCTAAGCATTTTATTCCTGGAATGCCCGATTGCGATGGAGATATCATTGTAACTGTTTGCCACTATATAATAAAATTGTGTTCTTCTCGACAAGACCAACAAGATGGCAAAGTAATTTCTTTGTTAAAGCAGCTTAACTTCGAAGTGAAAAATGGTAGTACTGATCTAGACGAAGACCAAAGCTTTATGATGCTATTGAGGTCTTTCGTAAGAGAACTCAAAGTATTCTTCAAAGTCCCAAACTCAAAGAGTACCACTCTAAATCAAATCGAGCTTCTTGCAGCCTTTATTGATTTTCTCCTTGAAATTTACGATGGAATTCGGTATCTCCCATCAACTCACAAGGATTCATTGGAATTCTGTCAAACGGAGCTGAAATTTTTTATTACCTTTCTTGGGGATAAACCTGCATCTCAACCCACCAGCCTCGATGAAAATAAAAATGTATTGGCAGATATTGAAGCTGTGGCCAATGATATAGGAAGTTTATTCTATTTATCCTATTTTTATATTGGTGAAAAAGATTGGGAGCAGGATAATCGACAAGGTTTGTATATTGCTGATATTCTCGGAAAGGTTGAGCAAGTAAAGGTAAACATCAAAGAGCAATGCATGGCAGCCTCCTGGAAGAAGCTGACTCCAAAGACTATCGTGGTTTCACTATTCCTTTTTGATTCTCTCCTTGATGATCTTAATATCCTAATGATTCAAAAGTTTGAAATGTGTACTGATGTGAAGGATCAAATTAGAACAATACACGAGGAGCTAACGTCCTTGCGATCCTTCCTTGAGAAGCATCCAGAGCTTGAAGGATTTCTGATAGAAACCAGCGACATAGCATATGAAGTTTTATACATATTAACCTCATATGCTCCTGTCTGGTATCTCACCCTCAGGCTTCCTCAAGTCATGGAGAAGATAAAGCTTATTAGGTTGCCACTGGAAAAATTGAACAAGTATCCAACTGAACAAGTGGCATCTCAAGATGAACTACCTCAGGAAGATGTGGCAAACAGACTGGCTACAATGCTAAAGGATGCAGAAAATCCAAGTCCAAATGTATCTTTGGAAGCTCAAACACCATCCGTTAAAGAAGATATTTTTGTTGGCTTAGATGATGAGGCAAATGAAATCACAGAAATACTCCTTGGAATCAAAAGGAGCAACAAATTATTTCCATTTGGGGATGCCTGGACTTGGCAAGACCACTTTAGCAAACAAAATATACAATAATGACAGAATTGTTCAACATTTTCACAAACGCGCCTCATGTGTTATCTCTCAAACATATGACAAGAAAAATGTGTTGATTGCCATTTTGACGTCAATGAGCAGCCTTGAAAGAGATGAACTCTCTAAACTTGACGAGGATACTTTGGGTGGAAAAATATACCAAAGTTTGTGTGGAAAGGGGATTAGATATCTTATTATCCTGGATGATATATGGAAAGATGTCTGGTCTGATTTGCATAGATATTTTCCAGAGAACCAAAGTGGAAGCAGAATATTATTCACCACTCGGTTTAAAGAAATTGGTTCCCAGGCTTCAGATAAAAGCATTGTTCGCAATCTTCGTTTCTTGACGGCCGATGAATGTTGGATATTATTGAAGATCAAGGTGTTCCACAATGAGCCGTACCCTCTACAATTGGAAGACATCGGAATGAAAATCGCAAGAAAATGTGGTGGATTGCCACTTGCAGTTGTTGTGATAGCTGCAGTTCTAGCGAATATGAAGAAGAATAAAGCCAAATGGGAAGAAGTTGCTGAAAGTTTAAGTTCACATATATCCAAAGACAACAGCTGCATGAAGATACTTGAACTTAGTTACAATTATTTGCCAATGCATTTGAAACCATGTTTTCTTTACTTTGTAGCATTCGAGGAGGACAGAGAAATCCCAGTACAAAAGTTGATATCACTATGGGTTGCTGAGGGTTTTGTACAAAAGGTAGAGCAAAAGAACTCAAACGCTGTGTCATATGGATATCTAATAGATCTAATTAGTAGGGGCCTTGTACAAGTTGGTAAAGAAGATCCAACGGTGGAGTCAAAACTTGTTATGTCCATGATCTATTGCATGAGATGTGCTTGACAATAGCTGAAAAGATAACTTCATGAAGGTGATCCAAGAGTAAGCTCTCTCAACACCCCCCCCCTGTTCCCTCCCTCCCTCCCTCCCTCCCTCCCTCCTCTTTTTCTTGCTTTTTCTTTCTTTTCTTTTTCCCTTACTAATAATGGTGACGAATGTTGTGATCATGTCAACATTGCTGCTGTCGCCTATAATGTTCTGTTGCTATTACTAACAATCATACACTGTGGTTCTTCAGTCAATTACCAATATACGTGCAACACCAGCGCCTAAGCATTCTTTCTCGCTCAGTTTGTCCTCTCCCGAGACCTTTTGGCGTACATGTCCGCTCTCTCTTGGGCTATTTACACGAACCTTCAAGATTCATCTTTTCCAACATGAAACTTGTTAAGGTACTGGATTTGTCTGCAGAATGGTCGCGGGAAACAAAATTTGAAAAGTTAGATCTCTTAAGGTTCTTGAGAGCTTCAGCTATGCCATCATCAATAGGGATATGCAGAAACCTTGAATATCTTTTTATGGGTACCATGATAAATGGTCAATTACAAAACATAATTTTTAAAATGGTGAAATTGAGACATGTACATTTCGGAGGCGAAGTCAATTGGTATGAGAGAGAGATTATAAATGAGAGTTTTCAAAAAAATAACCTAGAAGTACTTTCCACTTTTCTCGTTGAAGATGAAAATGATATGAAATTCTTGAGAGATTCACCCTTTCTCCAAAGACTCAAATGCAAATTATCATCGGGGTATAATCTATCCAAACCATATTACTATCCTACCTTAGACTTCCTTAAACATCTTGAGTCTCTGAGTATATTATTTAGGGCACATGGTGTCCTTTCTAATGTGATCTGTTTACCATTGACTCTCAGAAATCTTACTCTCACTTCCTTCCAATTGAATTCCAATGAAATGAAAATGATTGGGGAACTACCCAAGCTTGAGGTTCTCAAGTTAAAAAGTGCTGTAATCGAGGATTACAAGTGGAACCCAAATGAAGATGAATTTCAACAGCTCCGATTCTTGAAGCTAGATTATATGGGGGTACAATTGAATGTCTCAAGTGATCATTTCTCCCGACTTGAACAATTAGTGCTGACAAGGTTTATGACTGCAATCCCTTCCAGTTTAGGAGACATTCCAACTCTAGTGAAGATTGAGGTTAGATGGTGTGAAAAACAAGTTGAAAAGTCTGCTTTGAAAATTCAGGAGGAACAAAAAGAGTATGGAAACGAATTGCTTAAAGTCATAATAATCAGCTCCGGACGCTAATGGTAAATACATCACTTTATGTGCAGAGTTCTATACTTCTTCTTAATTGATTTTTTTCTTGCTTGCAGAAGTATCTTGGCAGAATTCAGAATTGACTGTGATAAATACATCACTTTATGAGCAGAATTGAATGTTGTGATCAATCACTCTTTATTGTTTTCTTTGTATTGAAAATGTTGGAACTTTATTGATGAATAACATTCTACTGTATTCCATAAGTATTAGTGAGTTGAATAGAAACTCTCTGACGTTCCCCGTTTTAGGGAAGTCCAACTTTCCCGATTCTCAAAGCCTCCCACCCACCCCACCCACCCCACCCCACCCCACCCCAATTTAATTTACCTCCAAATTATTAATATAATTACATTTATTAAATCAAAAATAAATTTTTTTTTATTGTTATATTTATTGTATTTTTCGAAACAGTTGTGAACCCACAGAAGTATGATGTATGTTTTAACCCTTGTGACTGATTTATTAATTCTAATGTATCAGTTGGAGCAAATTTATGATGCACATTTTAATCCTCAATTATTTATTTATTTATTTTTACTTTTCGAGCAAATCCTTTTTTGTTCAATTACTATATAATAAGTACAATTTGTACTTATTGGAGCTCACAAAAAAGGTACGATTATGAGTTATATTAATTGTTTACAGTTTGGTATGTCGTTTTCTTGTTATTTTAAGAAATAATCAAAGTCAAGTGTCGAATTGACGAAAAGAGACCCAATAGAAGAAAATGGGATGTAATTGCAAAGATAAAGATACTCGAAAGACTTGACATGTAAATATAAAGGAAAAGAACCAAAGAAAGCATCCTTGATAACCATGCGATCGCATGATTGTCCAAGGCTGCGATCACAAGAAGGCTTAAAAGTTCTGTAGAACTTTATTTGTGAATACCATGCGATCCCAAGGTGTTACACCATGCGGTCGCATGGGTTAAACGAGCAGCAATTTGGCAATTTCTTGATTGGATTACAACACTACCAGTCCAAATTAATTCAACTACCTAAGCCACGTTTTAGATGATTTGGAGAAGAGTATAAAAGTCAGAGAAGAGACATATCGCGGACGACGAATTTTTGGAGAAGAAGATAAAAACGAAGAATCGAAGATCAAGGCACGAGGTTGAAGATTCTTGAGCCGGGATCACGGGTTTTATTTACTTTTTTTTTTCTCCGGATCATGATGAACTCAATTATTGTAATAGTTAACGAAATCATGTCCGACTAAATTTACTTTTTCTAGAATGAACGATGAAACATCATATTTTTAATTAATTAGAAATTTTTCGTTCTAGTAAGTAATTGCTTCTTGATTGATTATTATTTATTCAGTATTTTAATATTTTAATACCTGATCATTATTAGAATATTCTGTGATTTATATTGAAGTCGAAAGATTCAATATAAATTTAGCACGTAGTTTTGAATAACATAGGGTTCAATAATAGATAGAAATTACCATTATGCTATGTGAAATCCGATTAGGTGTTCTTGAGATTTAAATGCATATTTTTATGTTCAAAACTTAATTAGAGATAATTAAGTTCGTATATCGATATAGAATTAATCGACCATCGAGAGAGGCTTTTGATTATTATAAGATCACCAATTTTCAATCTAAGGTAATTAACCGCTAAGGAGATTAACGAATAATTGATTATAGAGCGTGTAAGTGGATTCGCAAATCCTAGTGTTAGTAAAAATTCGAATTCTTTTTCATCATTTAAAGTTGCTTATTGATATTTTAAATTTAATTAAAATAGTTAAACTAGTTTTAGAATCACTAAACAAGATAAATCTGTGTTTTTCATATTCTTAAAATTTGAATTATAATTTAATGGGTCAAATTGATATCTAGTCCTCGTGGGTTCGACACTCTACACATCAGTATATTACTTGTAAACGAACCATACACTTGTGGGATTGAAATCGCACAACAAGTTTTCGGTGCCGTTGCCGGAGACTAGTTTTATTAATTGCTACGTTAATTTATAATTTAGCTTTTAACAATTCTTTTTAGTATTATTTATTTTATTTTTAGTTTTATATTTATTCTAAATTCGTTGTCTTACTGTTGAATTCCAACTTTGTGTTCATATGTTAAGTGTATATGCGCCGTACAAAGGATCTTGATCTATTTGATTTAGATCCAGAGATTGAACGGAGCTTTTGCCAAAGACAATGTGAGCAAAGAGAAAAGAAACAACAGCAAAAAGACACAATGGAAGATAACCGAATCCAAAATCTGTTACCTGTTGATGTCAGAAATAATCTTCCACCAGTGGCTCGACCTGTTGAAGCTAATGAGCGAGATATCCTTATGGGTGAATATATGATGCCACCGATTTTTGAAAATCGATCCAGTATAATCTATCCGCCTTATGGACATGACAACTTTCAGTTGAGGCCAGATGTGATTAACTTGTTCTCGAACAATCTATTGTTCTAAGGTATGACAAATGAAAATCCTCATTACCATGTTTCTCGCTTCGATGAATATTGTGGAAATTTCAAATACCATGGTGTTAATGAAGAAGCACTGAAGATGAGACTCTTCCCACACACATTGAAGGATAAAGCTAGAGAATGGTTGGATTCTCTACCGCTTGGGAGCATCACTACTTGGGCAGATCTGATCCAAAAGTTCACATTGAATTATTTTCCTCTAGCAAGAGTGAATAGATTAAAGTATGAAATTTCTAATTTCCAACAATCTGAGTTGAAAAACTTTCACGAGGCATGAGAAAGATTGAAACAACTGCTCAGAAAGTGTCCAAGTCACGGTTTTCATTTAGAAGCTCAGAATCATTTCTTCTACTCTGGTTTAGTTCATATCAATCGTTCTTTAGTCGATTCTGCAGCAGGTGGCTCTATCCAAAATAGGTCTGCCGGTGACCTCTATGACTTGTATGAAACAATGAGTGAGCAGTTTGTTATGTGGCCAGACAAAGGGGTGCAAAGAAAAGCGACAAGGATACATGAGGTAGACACAAATTCGCTTGTAGTAGCAAAAATTGATTCATTGGCAAAGCAGATGGAAGCAATCAAATATTCTCATTCAACTACTATGGTTCAAATGCCTCCACCAATTTGTGTAACATGTGGGGCAAACCATCAATCTTCAGAGTGTCCTTTGACAAAAGTTGATATGTCATCTCCTGAACAAGTTGCTTATTCTCAGAATTTTCAGTGACAACAAATTAATCTGTACTCACAGACTTACAATCCAGGAGGGAAAAATCATCCAAACATCTCATATAGCAACACCCAAAATATTCAGAATCTGCCAAATCAAGGAAGACCACAAGAGAGAAAATGAGGATTGGAAGAAACTGTCACGCGTATGAAATCTGAGTTAAAGGAGATGCAGAAAAGACAAGATGTTACGATAAAGAATATAGAAAATCAGATTGAACAGTTGGCTAAACTGTTGACATAGCGACAACCATGCATATGGCCAAGCAATACCGAAGTTAACCCAAAAGAGCAAGTTAATGCAATCAACACGAGAAGTGAAGTTGAGTTGCCAGAAATTCATATGAAAAGACCGGGTGTTGAAAATGAAACTGCATTAGGTAAAGAGAAAGATAACAAATCAGATGCAGGGTTGATCAAGAAAAAGAAAGCTCTCCATTAGATTATATTCTGCCACCGGTCAAGGCTTATGTTCCTCCGATTCTATTCTCTCAAAGGCTCCGAAAACATAAGCTAGACAAGTAATTTGAGAAATTCCTTGATGTGTTTAAGAAACTCAAAATCAACATACCATTTTCTGATGCTCTAGCACAAGTACCAAGTTATGCAAAATTCATGAAGGAATTCCTTTCAAACAAAAGAAAGTTGGAAGAGCACGAAACAGTTATGCTTACCGAGGAATATAGTGCTATCTTGCAAAACAAGCTACCACCGAAATTAAAAGATCTAGGGAGTTTCTCTATTCCTTGTACTGTTGGTAGTTCATTTTTCGAGAAAGCATTATGTGAGTTAGGTGCTAGCATTAATTTGATGCCTTATTCTATTTTCAAGCAACTAGGTCTTGGATAAGTAAAGTCGACCACAATATCACTACAATTAGCTGATCACTTAAGCGCCCACGCGGGGTTATTGAAGATATTTTGGTAAAAGTGGACAAGTTCATATTCCCCGCTGACTTCATTATCCTGTAGATGGGAGAAGATAGAGATGTACCACTTACCTTGGGACGACCATTCTTATCTACTGGATGAGCACTAATTGATGTGCAAAAAGGGCAGCTAATGTTGAGATTGAACGAGGAGCAAGTCACTTTCAACGTGTTCAAAGCAATTTAGTATCCAAGCTCCTTTGACTCATGCTTTCAGATCGATATCATTGATCACGAGGCAGCTAACACATTTGCTTTGGAAAATCCTTTAGATCTATGGGAATCGTGTATTATGCATTCTCAAGAAGAAAATTTCAACTCTCTAGTTCTTGAAGAATGTGCCAATATTTACATAAAGAAAAACAGATGGGAAGAAGATATAAATATATGGATCTGGGTACCACACCTTCTCAACAGCCACCTTCGATTCAAAAGGCCCCAATTCTCGAGTTAAAGCAATTACCTTCTCACTTTATGTATGCTTATCTCGGTGAGTCATCTACTCTTCTAGTCATTATTGCAAATTCTATTAATCGAGATCAAGAAGATAAACTACTCCGAGTTTTGAGGAATTACAAATCAGCCATCAGTTGAACTATAGCAGACATCAGAGGTATCAACCCGTCCATATGCATGCACAAGATTCTAATGGAAGAGGCATATAAACCAATAGTGCAACATCAACGCAGATTGAATCCTCATTTGCAAGAAATAGTCCGAGCTGAAGTGTTAAAACTATTTGATGCTGGTATCATCTATCCTATTTCAGATAGCACTTGGTAAGTCTGGTTCAGGTAGTACCTAAAAAAGGAGGAATTACGGTTGAGAAGAATGAAAATAATGAGCTCATACCTTTCAGATTGACTATTGGCTAGCGAGTTTTGTAACGTCCCAAATTTTCTCAACCCGGAGGGTCACTAAAATAATCTCTAAAATATATATGACAAATATAAATAATATTTCATATTCCCTTGAAAGGTTTTAAAAATGAAATTGTTGCGGAAAAATAACAAGCGTGCAAGGGAGAATGAATTTTCTTCAAAATTTCATAGTTTTGTCTATATCGTGATAGGTGGCGCCACAATTTATTAGATGATTCAAACGAACTCCAAAAAATATGAAATTTTGACTGTAGATACTTGGGACTGGATACTACAACATGTAAAAATTTCAAACTTTAACTACGTCATTTGTTAGGTGAAAATATAGCCGAAGATGCTCGAAAAACTGTCCCGGGTGCCTTAAGGCAGCTCGTTCAAACGTCCATAATAAATTCATCCGATGAAATTTTTAAATGATTCCAATTTCTGTTATTAGAAAACATATAGGGCTTTCCATATCCACTTATTTTACTCAAAAACTCCAACCGCGGCAAAAGTTATGATTTTTCAAAAAGAGGATAGTAAACTAAAAATTCTGAAAAATGAGACTAGGCAATTTCATAAAATTTTGAACGACAATTAAAACAATAACTGGTTTCCGTACATTTTGCATAATTAATTACTAAATAAAATACTTAAAATATAATAATTACATCATAATTGACTCGATCATTTTGACGTCCAAACATAAACTAAATATGACTTTCCATGACAAGCTCGTTAGCCTACTGCCATCGCATCAACACCGATAAGTTCAATCTGAAAATTTATTCGTTTGGGGTGAGTATTTCATAAGAAACACTCAGTAGCAATACTTATGACATGTGGAAAATTTTACTTAAACATGAATTCAACATGCCATGATTTTTGAAACATACATCATATCATAAACATTGGTAGCCGGCAACACATAACATCATCATCGTCATCGTCATCATACGTGATTTCTTTCAATCACAAACATGTTAAAGTGATTACTTTCAATCACTATCATAAGTTCCTTCATAAATAAGTTTGCATGACATTCAAATAATATAATAATTTTTCCGAAACTTCATTTCAAAATCGCAGTAAAAAACATTAAGTAAAAACTACCTTGAAAACGAGTTGCGGTTGAAGTTTTGATGGACCAAAATTCATTTCTGTAGCTTCCAAAATCAAGACCCGTACACTATATATATAGATGTACATATAAAAGGAACTTTAGTGAATTAAAAAGCAAGGTTTAGGCCCTTTTTTTGCTTGCCAAAATCTTGAACGAAAGTGATGAAAAACACTGGAAAAATGCTCACTACTGGACCGAAAATCTAAAGGAAAATGATGGATAAATTCTAGAGTATTTTTGGTGATTGAGACTAAGGTTTCAAGGTTCCTTGTTGCATGAAATTGAAGGGAAAAGAAAGGATCTTTTGCTGGAGAAAAAGGGAAGGAAAAATGAGGAAAAAAGGCTGGTCAAAACTTACAGAAATCTGGAGAATTCTGGAGTTAGGGGATGTTTTTTTTCTTTCTAGGAGTTGTTAACTGAAATCTGGGCTGATATTAGGATGGAAAATGAGTTCATATTCTTCCTGGAAAATAAATAGAAAACACAGATTCTTAATTATATAAGGAGGCCGAACTTTTAAAGAGGAAGAAATGGAAGTTTGTGCTTAAGTTGAATGCTGATTTTGGAGGGGGAAATATACTCACTGCAGGGGCGTTTTTTGAGGGTGAAATTGGGGAAGGGGGAGGGGGGGGGGACCATGACTTAAGGGGCTGAAATCTGGAGAGAAAAGGGTGATAAAACTAGAGTTTGGGATGGCCAAAAAAATGAAAGAAGAAAGGCTTAAGAGAGGGGGGCCGAAATACATGTTTGCTGGGGCAGTTTTGGGACAGTTTCGAGCAGTTCTCATAGAGCACTTCAGCTGTAAATTTGGTGGGTTAAAAGGTGGTGAACATGGGCAGAAGGGGGGTGGTTTTTGCATGATACATGGGGCTAATTTAACTGATAACAAAGTAGTTTAAAATGTGGTGAATAAGTGCTGAAAATGGGATGAACATGGCTAAAAAGTGGGAGAGAACATGGGCAGTTTCAGTTGTTTGGGAGTTAAAAATTGGCAAGTCATAATGGTTTGTTTGGGGATACTTTTCTTGTAGTTGGCGGACGGGATATTAGGCTAAGTATGAGACAATAAGTGAGCCGAAAAGGATTGACACTAAGTTTAAAAAAATGACCAAAAAAATGACCGGAAAGTCGGCCGAGAAGGTGGTTTTTAATTTAAATGATTGGTCTACAATTAACCCAAAATTAACACGAGAAACAATGTTCGAGTTAAGAAAATTTAATTAGTCATCTTGATTGACAAAATTTCATGTTTGTCACATCAAAATAAGATAAGCACGTGCAACAAAAATACCGCGACTAAAATACTTAAAAACGTACAAAACAGTTCGTAGCGACGCCAAAAGTACAAATTTTATTTTCTTGAAATTTAAATGCGAAAAAATTGGGTTGTTACAACCCTCCCCACTTAAAATAATTTCGTCCTCGAAATTTAACTTACTCTATTTACGAGGTCCGGGTACTTAGTTAAAACATCTTCTTCTCTTTCCCAAGTAACCCCATCTTTCTTGTACCTACCCTACTGAACTTTAACTAAAGGGACCTTTCTGTTTCTCAGAACATGGATTTTTCTCTCTAGAACCACCGCATGTGCTTCTTCATAAGTCACATAATTCTTTAATTCCGACGACTCACAGTTTATCACTTGTGTAGGTTCATGCACGTACTTCTTCAACATCAAACATAAAATACGTCGTGCACTACTGAGAGTTCGGGGGGCAATGCCAAATGAAACACTGCATTTCCAATTTTCTAAATAATCTCAAATGGGTCGAAGTTGGTCTTCACTTTCCTTTCTTTCCAAAATATAAAATTCCTTTCATTGAAGCAACTTTAAGAAATACTTTCACGCCGACTTCAAACTCTAACTCGTTCCTTCTTTGGTCGGCTAAACTTTTCTGGTAATCTTGCACTGTCTAAATTCTAGATTTGATCTTGTCTATAACTTTTACCATTTTCTCAAGAAATTATGGATTCAAAATTCTTCTTTCGTCAACCTCATCAATAGAAATTGGCGAACGACATCAACGACTATAAAGTGCCTCATATGGTGCCATGTCAAAAATAGCTTGGAAACTATTATTATATGCAAACTCTACTAACAGTAAGTGACTTTTCCATTTACTAACTAGATCCAGAACAAATGACCTCAACATGTCTTCCAGAATTTGAAAGGTATTTCGATTGCCGGTAGGTTTGAGGATGATACCCAGTACTAAAATCCAATTAAGTTCTCATAGCTCCCTGAAGGCTCTTCCAAAAATTTGAGGTAAACTTCAAGGTCTTGGCCGATACAATGAACACTGACACTCTATGAAGTCAGAAAACTTCTCTGACAAACAACTGCGCTAGCTGTTCCAAACTAGAATTCATCTAAATTGGAAGAAAATTGAGCAGATTTCGTCAAATGGTCTACTACAACCTTGATGGTATCATGACCTCTTGCCGATCAAAGAAAACTCATAATGAAATTCATTACGATTTTCTTCCCTTTCCATTGTGGTATATCCACTGGATTTAATGGTCCCAATGGCCTTTGGTGTTTCTGCCTTTACTTATTGACACACCAAACACTTAGACATAAATCGAACTAAAATCCCTTTTTAGTTTCTCCACTAAAAAGTGTTACGAAAATCCTTTTGCATTTTGGTTTCTTCTGGATATGCGACGTTAGGAGGGAAATGAGCATCAGATAAAATCTCATTCCTCAACCTCTCATCCTTGGGCATGCACAACCAACCTTTAATCATCAAAGTTTTGTTCTTGACTTTTTCAAATCATTTCCTCTTTTAATTCCCACGTTATCCCTGATTTTATTTTTCAAAAGAAATCCTCTTTCTTAGCTGCCACGACTCTATCTTTTAGGTGTCGGTTTTAATGTGAGACTTGTTATCATTGTTGATGCCCGCACTGGTTGCGCCAACACTTCAATTCTTAAATTCTTAATTCCTTGATCAATTTCTCTTGCTTTGTTCACAACGCTAACCAATGACCTATGATCTTCTTGCTTGGAGTAGCCGCGACTACATTTGCTTTACCGGGATGGTACATGATAATGTAGTCATAGTCCTTCACCAACTCTATCATCGTTGTCTTATTTTTAACTCCTTTTGAAAGAAGAAGTACTTGAGACTCATGTGGTCGGTGTAAATCTCACAATTGCTTCTACTGGCACATTATCTAGTATTGTCTCTTCTGATGAGGTGTCTGTGAGACAGACAAGATATCTTTAATAGAATGCCTTAACACTCAATTGTAATACCTAAACTCTTCACCTCCTGGTTGCCCAGACACAACATCTTTCTCCAAAACACACTATTGTGGCAAGGTTATTTCTTAGCCAAAAATATACCCAAAATTATATCAAAATATTTCATTCTACCACAATCAAGTCTGCTTCTAAGATCAAACCATCAAAATCTATCTGCATTGCACTTGATAATTTATCCGTATCTATGGTATACTAACTTTTAGTATACTATCATTTCTCAGACATGTAACATTAATAGCTAGATGCATCTGAGGTGCATGAGGTTTGATCATTTAACCTCCACTTTCAAAAATGGTAAGTTTACAATTAATGCCAACATCTTGTTTTCACAAACTAGTAGTTCATCACCGGAATATGTGTTGCCCTATGGCTACCGACATGATGGCCAAACGACCACTTAGAATCTATAACAAATTAAATGTAATCATTTCTTTCTGCCTCAGCACGTTCTAGATAGTACTTACTTGGTGGAACCATGTCTGAAATACCATTTATGAAAAGTCTGTTTATGTGGGTTTCTAACACCTTTTAAGTTAATTCTGAGGACTAAAATAAATTTCCATAAAAAAATATAGAATTTCATAAGTATAATTTCATTAACGTCATACTTAAACATAGAAAGAAAATTATCAAACTTTCTTTACTTCAGAGTTGGCGTAGCGCGGCAATGGCGAGTAGCAATGCTTAAATTCTAAAATTGTAACTCATAAATTTTTAACTTGACATAATAAAATACACACAATAAAAGATAAAATAAAATTTTTAAATTTACGCAAGTCTACAGAAAAGTAAAATCGCTCTCTGTTGTAACGCCTCCGAATTTTCTCAACCCCGAGGGTCACTAAAATAATCTCTAAAATATATATGATGAATCTAAATAATATTTCCTATGCTAAGGGTTTTAAAAATGAAATTTTTGTGGAAAAATAACAAGCGTGCAAGGGAAAATGAATTTTCTTCAAAATTTTATAGTTTTGTCTATACCGTGATAGGTGTCGCCATAATTTATTAGACCATTCAAACGAACTCCAAAAATTATGATATTTTGACTGTAGATACTTGGGACTGCATACTACAACATGTAAAAATTTCAAACTTTAACTACATCATTTTTAGGTGAAAAATATAGCCGAAGATGCTCAAAAAACTATCCCGGGCAGCCCGTTCAAACGTCCATAATAAATTCATCCGATGAAATTTTTAAGTGATTCCAATTTCAGTTATTAGAAAAAATTATAGGACATTCCATAGCCACTGATTTCACTAAAAAACTCGAACCATGGCAAAAGTTATGATTTTTCAAAAAGAAGGCAGTAAACAAAAAATTCTGAAAAATGAAACTAGGCAAGTTCATAAAATTTTGAACGATAATTAAAACAATAACTGGTTTTCGTACATTTTACATAATTAATTACTAAATAAAATACTTAAAATATAATAATTACATCATAATTGACTCAATCATTTCGACGTCAAAACATAAACTAAATAAGACTTTCCATGACAAGCTCGTTAGCCTACCGCCATCGCATCAACACCGATCAATTCAATCTCAAAATTTATTCGTTTGGGGGTGAGTATTTCATAAGAAACACTCAGTAGCAATACTTATGACATGTAGAAAATTTTACTTAAACATGAATTCAACATGCCATGATTTTTGAAACATACATCATATCATAAACATTGATAGCTGGCACCACATAACAACATCATCACCATCATACGTTATTTCTTTCAATCACAAACATGTTAAAGTGATTACTTTCAATCACTATCATAAGTTCCTTAATAAATAAGTTTGCATGACATTCAAATAACATCATAATTTTTCAGAAACTTCATTTCAAAATTGCAGTAAAAAATATTAAGTAAAACTACCTTGAAAATGAGTTGCGGTTGAAGTTTTGATGGACCAAAATTCGTTTATATAGCTTCCAAAATCTAGACCTGTACACTATATATATAGATGTACATATATAAGGGACTTTAGTGAATTAAAAAGCAAGGTTTAGGCCCTTTTTCTGCTTGCCAAAATCTTGAATGAAAGTGATGAAAAATACTGGAAAAATGCTCACTGCTGGACCAAAAATCTAAAGGAAAATGATGGATAAATTCTTGAGTATTTTTGGTTATAGAGATTAAGGTTTCAAGGTTCCTTGTAGCACGAAATTGAAGGGAAAAGAAAGGATCTTTTGCTGGAGAAAAAGGGAAGGAAAAATGAGAGAAAAAGGCTGGTCAAAACTTACAGAAATATGGAGTTAGGGGATGTTTTTTTTTCTTTCTAGGAGGTGTTAACTGAAATCTGGGCTGATATTAGGATGGAAAATGAGTTCGTATTCTTCCTGGAAAATAAACAGAAAACACAGATTCTTAATTATATAAGGAGGCCAAAATTTTAAAGAGGAAGAAATGGAAGTTTGTGCTTAAGTTGAATGCTGATTTTGGAGGGGGAAATATACTCACTGCAGGGGCGTTTTTTGGGGGTGAAATTTGTGGAGGGGGGGGGGACCGTGACTTAAGGGGCTGAAATCTAGAGAGAAAAGGGTGATAAAACTAGAGTTTGGGATGGCCAAAAAAATGAAAGAAGAAAGGCTTAAGAGAGGGGGCCGAAATACAGGTTTTCTGGGTAGTTTTGGGACAGTTTCCACCAGTTTTCATAGAGGACTTCAGCTGTAAATTTGGTGGATTAAAAGGTGGTGAACATGGGTAGAAGGGGGGCGGTTTTTGCATGATACATGGGGCTAATTTAATTGATAACAAAGTAGTTTAAAATGTGGTGAATAAGTGCTGAAAATGGGATGAACATGGCCAAAAAGTGGGAGAGAACATGGGCAGTTTCAGTTGTGTTTTAGGGGCTGTTTGGGAGTTAAAAATTGGCAAGTCATAATGGTTTGTTTGGGGGTGCTTTTCTTGTAGTTAGGCGGATTGGATATTAGGCTAAGTATGAGACAATAAATGAGCCGAAAAGGATTGACACTAAGTTGAAAAAAATGACCGGAAAGTCGGCCGAGAAGGTGGTTTTTAATTTAAATGATTGGTCTACAATTAACCTAAAATTAACTCTAGAAAAAATGTTCGAGTTAAGAAAATTTAATTAGTCATTTTGATTGACAAAATTTCATGTTTGTCACATCAAAATAAGATAAGCACGTGCAACAAAAATACCGCGACTAAAATACTTGAAACGTACAAAACAGTTCGTAGCGACGCCGAAAGTAAAAATTTTATTTTCTTGAAATTTAAATGCGAAAAATTTGGGTTGTTACAAGTTTGTATTGACTACAGAAAGCTGAATGATGCCACTCGGAAGGACCATTTTCCTCTTTTATTCATTGATCAGATGTTGGAACGTTTGGCAGGTCATTCTCATTATTACTTTCTTGATAGGTACTCAAGCTACAATCAGATTCATTTAGTGTTAGAAGATTAAGAAATGAATATCTTTACGTGCCCGTATGGCAAGTTTGCATATAGGCGTATGCCATTTGGCTTGTGCAACGCTCCTACCACATTTCAGCGTTGCATGATGTCTATTTTCTCAAATATGGTCGAAAAATTCATTGAAGTTTTCATGGATCATTTTTCAGTTTTTGGATCATCATTCAACGAATGCCTTAAAAATTTGACCCTGGTACTTTAGCGTTGCAACAAAACAAACTTGGTACTCAATTGGGAAAAGTGCCACTTTATGATCCAAGAAGGTATCGTGTTGGGACATAGGATTTCAGCTAAAGGCTTTAAGGTCGACAAAGAAAATATTCAAGTTATAGAGAAAATGCCTCCTCTGACAATAGTTAAGGAAATTCGGTTTTTTCTGGGACATGCAGGTTTCTATAGATGGTTTATAAAAGATTTTTCAAAAATAACTAAACCATTGTGCGGTTTGCTAGAAAAAGAAGTTAAGTTTGAGTTTTCTATGGACTGTCTTAAAGCTTTCAACATTCTCAAAGACAGCCTAATCTCAGCACTAGTCATTGTACCACCTGATTGGGATCTACCTTTTGAACTTATGTGTGATGCAAGTGACTTTGCCATCGAGAAAGTTTTGGGATAGTGTAGAGAAAAGGTGATACATGTCATATATTATGCCAGCTGGACTCTTAATGATGCTCAGATGAATTATGCCACTACAGAAAAGGAATTACTAGCAGTAGTATTTGCCTTCAAAAAATTTCGATGTTATCTCATTGAATTGAAAGTGATAGTGCACACGGATCATGCAGCATTGAAATATCTTTTTGCTAAAAAAGATGCAAAACTAAGACTAATTCGATGGATACTGCTTCTTTAAGAGTTTGACTTGGAAATTTGGGATAAAAAAGGGAGTGACAATGTGGTAGCCGACCACTTGTCAAGAATAGAGTAGTTATAAGAGAATGAAGAAGGTGAAATAAATAAGAAATTTCTAGACGAGTAGATTTTTGGGATAGAGCAGATGGAAAGCGCGCTGTGGTATGCAGATATTGTGAATTACCTTGCAAGAAAAATCGTGTCGCCTGATTATGATCATCAACGCCAAAAAAGTTCTTTTCAGAACTTAAATACTATTTTTTAGAAGATCATATTCTCTACAGAAGGAGACCTGATCAAGTAATTCGGAGATGTCTACCTGAAGAAGAAATGGAGATTGTCTTGAAGCAATGTCATTCCTCACCATACGGAGGTCATTTCGATGCTACCAAAACAGCAGCCAAAGTCTTACAATTCGGGTTTTATGGGCCGACATTATTCAAGGATGCCTACAGTTTGGTAAAAAAATGTGATAGGTGCTAAAGGACGGGAAATATATCTTGAAAACAGGAAATGCCCTTTCGAAGCATTTTAGAGGTTGAACTTTTTGATGTATGGGGGATTGACTTTATGGAACCATTTTCACCATCGTTCTCAAATTCCTACATTTTGGTTACTGTAGATTACGTGTCTAAATGGGTAGAAACTGTGGCCTTACCGACCAATGATGCCAATGTGGTGGTGAATTTTTTCAAAAAGAACATTTTCACGCGTTTCGGGACTCCTCAAGCAATCATAAGTGACGGAAGTAAACATTTTTGCAACTGGCAGTTTGAAACTCTCTTGGCAAAATACGGTGTGAAGCGCCGTGTGGCTACTCCGTACCATCCACAAACTAGTGGCCAGGTGGAAATCTCCAACCGGAGTTGAAAAGGATCTTAGAGCTCACAGTGAGTACCTCGAGAAATGATTGGTCGAGAAAACTAGATGATGCTCTTTGGGCATATCGAACTGCATTTAAAACACCAATCAGAATGTCACCATATCGCTTAGTTTTTGGGAAGGTGTGCCATTTACCGGTTGAGTTGAAGCACCGATCCTATTGGGCATTGAAGAAGTTGAACTTTGACTTTAAAGAAGCCGATGAGAAAAGACTGCTTCAGTTTAATGAAATGGAAGAATTCTGGTTCGAGACTTATGAAAATGCCAAACTGTACAAAGAGAAAACCAAGAATTGACGTGACAAAAACATTCAAAAAAGCCAATTTGAGGCGGGACAAAAAGTTCTCTTAATCAACTCTCGACTCAAGCTCTTTCCTGGGAAACTACGTTCAAGATGGTATGGCCCATTCACGGTAGTGAAAGTCTATCCACATGGAGCGGTGGAAGTAGCTCATGACACAAAGGGTAGGTTCAAAGTAAACGGACAAAGGCTAAAACAATACTTGGAGGGTGATTTTTGGAAAGAAAAGTCATTTACCGCTTTGAGCAATTCGAAGTGATCACTACAACAAAGTCGAGCTGAAGACTTTAAACAAGTGCTCAATATGAGGCAACCCATTTTTCTCCCTTTTATTTAAGTTGCAGCATCGTTTAAGTTTTAGAAATTAATTCATGTTTTGCACGTTTTTATACTTATAGGATTTTTGAAGTAGGCTTTCAATTCTTAGGCAAAGAGGCTATGTTCATCGTCATCTTGCATAAGCATGTTTTGGGTTATTTTAAAGTTATATTTAAAATTTAGAATTTGGGTGTATAACTAACTAATCGAATGGTTCAACCCATTGCGATCGCATGGACTAGGCAGAAAATGTTCTGCCTAGAAATTGGCATTCCTGCGATCACAGGAATTTAATTCCTTGCGATCGCAAGGAATAGTAGTTAACTTAAAACCGGGGAAATATACTTCATTTCAAAACTTCAAACATTCATTCCAAAACATAAACCTCTCTTCAATCCTTGATTTCCAACACCTAAACGAGCACTTTGGGCTTCAATTTACTCAACATCAATCATCATAAACATCAAACTCACGAACTAAAAGGTAAATTCCCAATTTTGGTTGTTGATTTTTGGATTTTTCATCATTCGTACATTTTGTTTGGTGTGGAGCAAAGTTGATTAGAATAGGCTTGAATCGATGGGCACATTGGATAATGATTGGGTATAGATGAATAGGTCGTGAAATTTTTTGGTTTGAATGATTCCCGCAATTTATTCAAACCCTTGAAGAAAACTCAATGCATACAAAGTGTTTGACAAAATGCACTAACCACGACCTTTGCCAAATCTTGGGAACTGAGTTCATAGGCTAGTTTATTGGACTAATGTTACCGCCTAGAATCATTTACCTCGGCTTGGGTACATTTTTATTATGAGATAATTCCAACTATGACCATAGGGCCTGCAGCCTACCATGGCAGCTCACTACAAGCCACAGAATCCTACCTCCGTTAGCACATTCGTCCCCCATTCATTTGGCCCAAATGGCATTGAAATACTGTGAAATTTGAATATGTAGTAGACCATAGCATCCACTTTCATGCCACCCTCTTCCGTCTCACATTTGCACATTCTTAGGTAAATTTCAAGGAGCACGAAGTAGACTAGGCGAACACAATTTTTCGAAAAATTTTACCTAAAGCTTAAAATAGTTTGGGGGTGATGTATGAAACCATATATGTTATTTTTCGTATCTAACCTGTTTTTGTTAAATTTACAAATCATGGCTCCAAAACAATCCCCAACCGTCGCCGAAAAAGGAAAGAAAAAGGCAACCGACAGTACGTTAAAAAGAGCTCGAGTCGAAACCATTGACTCCTGCCATTATCTTTCCTAGTAGCACGAGGAACGATTCAAAAAGTTCATTAGCCAGCAGACCATATGGGAGGAGCAGAGATTACAATTGGACGATTTTCCTCACTTCGAGCTCTATAACCTCATTGACATATGCGGTGGTCTAAGATTGATGATACATCCCCACAAAATTTACTCCCAGCTCGTCCATGAATTGTACACCAACTTCAACCAAGAAATCGACATTCAAGGAACAAAGCAATGTGGGCAGACTTGGGTATGGGGTACATGGTTCATGTTTATCCCGAGGGCCATCAACAACATCTATGGTATAACCACTGCAGATATTTACCATCTGCCCTCTATTTAGGATATGGGTGAGGTGGCCTAGTTTCTATATGGGTGAGATGATGCATGGCCACTACTCGGGAGGGACTTCGAGTACAGCAAGTTGACAGACTCTCTTCTCATCCTGAATGTGTTTGTGAGCCACAACATCATCCCGACCAGGCATAGTACTGCTATCAATGATGCTAGAAATCGACTATTATACCATCTCGCTCATGGGAAGAAGAAGGACTTGAGGAATTATATCTACACCCTGATCAGCATGCTGGGCTTCCAGACAAACAAGAGGTACACAGCCATCTTTCCAGCTCTGATTAGTGGTATCTACAAGGTAGCAGGGGTCCAGATCTTACCAGCAGAGCCCGTATTGAAAGTAAAATGACCTATCAACCGCTTTGCCTTGGAAAATGTGAGAAGGCATACTACACGAGCTGTAGGGACAGTCGCAGCTGCAGAAGAGTAGCCTCAAGAAGAGCAGCTGGCCGTACCCTAGCCAGTCGCACCTTAACATGCCGCACCTTCCAGAGACATAGCATCCATGCTACATCGCCTACTGGAGGGTCAGGCTGAGTAGACCAGGCTCATTGTTGCTACACGGACTGAGTTGCGCATGGTGCAACAGGAGTTGACGATGTTACGATCTCGAGTGGATGTGACTTCCAACACACTCAGATGAGTATGGAGATTAGTCAGCGTCAGTCTATCTTAGAGCAAAGTCGAATTCGAGCTGATTGTGATCAGTATATCCATTTGATTCAAGAGGCAGCTAGACAGATGTGCGGGCAAGCTAGACGACATCCATGACCATATTTGTCGGTCGACACCCATGCCAGCACCTCTACCGATTGATCCTTCTACACTACTTCTACCAGGACCATCAGACCTACATCTGGGAAGTCTCTAAATTTTTATATGTTTTATTTCTTTTGAATTACATTGGGGACAATGTATGTTTCTAGTTTGGGGATGATTATTATGAAAAAAATTTTGACTTGAAAAATTCGGCCATTGATATTTGATATTTGATTTTTAAATTATTTTTGTTTTAGAAGTAAAAATAAATAATAAAATAATAAAAAAAATTTTTTTGCATGTTTATGTGATATGAATAGCTTTGCCGGCTAATGATGCAACTTTTCATTTTATTTTAGTTTTAAATCATGACTTGTTAACAGAGTATACTTTTTGTTTAAATGTGAGGCCACTTAATCATGTCTGATATCGTGTTGTGTCAGCCAGTTATGATGGTTTTTAGCTGTGTTGGTACACTTAAGTTGAAAATAATAGGATACCCTTCTCTAAACTTTAGAATCATGTGTATCTCAACTAAGTAGCCAATAAAGTGAGTGATTGTAGTAAATAAGCTGTGATGGTGGCTATCTAGGTTGTGATGAATTCCAAGTATGCTGAAAAAATTGTGTGGAGCACTGTAGACTAGTTAGAGGAAGCTAGGTATTGACTGAATGTTAGGAATCTAGTCCCCTATTATGAACTTATTGCACGCAAGGAACAAAATTATTATTATTATTGCTTAACTCTTTTCGTAGCCTAATTGACTTGAGTGAAAAGGTCCGTAGGGGTTTCTCAAAACCCGATGCCCTAAGGTTCTAAAGACCTGGAGTCATCGACCTCAAACTCTTTACATGAGTCATTTAGAAAGCTTAATAGACTGAGTTTTACACCCTATTAATATCTTATAACTCTTTTCGTAGCCTATTTGACTTGAGTGAAAAGGCCCGTAAAGGATTTTCAAAACCCAATGCCCTATGGTTTGAAAGACATGTGAGTCATCGCCCTCAAGCTCGTTACATGAGCCATTTAGAAAGCTTAATAGATTGAGTTTTGAACATAAGATTTGTTAAAAAATAAAAATAAATAAAAATTAAAAAAATTTAATTTTTATTTCTGTTTAGTGAAAATCCTTTGCAAAGTAAATGTAGGGATTAGATGACTAATGTGTTTGACTTACTTAGTAAAAACGTTATGGTCAAAAGTTCTCAGAAATTAGAGAATCTTCACAAACCTAGGTTGTCACGATTACTAGCTTTCAACTAGCTTCAAACAAGAAAAAAATGAGTGAAATGTAACCTTTTAACCGAAAATCTTGGGATTTGAGAGAAAAAACATAACATCATTTTGGGAGAAGTGTGCCTTACGAGAGGGAAAGGAAAAGTTGACCAAGTGGTAGGGCTATCACCACCATAGAACTTGCGAGGATCGGATTAACTACTATCACACACATCTCGAGTACAGTTTAGGTAGAATCACGTTTGCAACGGTATTACTTAAACACTCGTCATGAATGATAAGTTTTTCTCTTTTGCAAAAGCTGAAGCAAGAACGGCAAGCTATTTATAGTGTGAATTGTGTTATTGCTTATTTTATTAAGTGCAATATTATCTTTAGCTCATTTATTCGAGGACGAATGAAAGTTCAGTTTGTGGGTGTTTGATAAGTACAATTTTGTACTTATTGGAGCTCACAAAAAGAGACGATTATGAGTTATATTAATTGTTTTCAGTTTAATGGCATGTCATTTTCTTGTTATTTTAGGAAATAATCAAAGTCAAGTGTCAAATTGACGAAAAGAGACCAAATAGAAGAAAATGGGATGTAATTGCAAAGATAAAGATACTCGGAGGACTTGACATGCAAATGTCAAGGAAAAGAACCAAAGAAAGCATCCTAGATAACCATGCGATTGCATGGTCGTTGATCCCAAGAAGGCCAAAATTTTTGCAGAACTTTATTTGTGAATACCATGCGATCGCAAGGTGTTACACCATGTGATTGCATGGGTCAAACGAGCAGCAGTTTGGCAGTTTCCTGATTGGATTACAACACTACCAAGTCCAAATTAATTCAATTACATAAGCCATGTTTTAGAGGGTATGGAGAAGAGTATAAAAGTCAGAGAAGAGACATATCGCGGACGACGAATTTTAGGAAAAGAAGCTAAAAACGAAGAATCGAAGATCAAGACACGGGATTGAAGATTCTTGAGCCGGGATCACGGGTTTTATTTACTTTTTGTTTTTCTTTCTTTGAATTATGATGAACTCAATTATTGTAATAATTAACGAAATCATGTCTGGATAAATTTACTTTTTCTAGAATGAACGATGAAATCTCATGTTTTTACTTAATTAGAAGTTTTTCGTTTTAGTAGGTAATTGTTTCTTGATTGATTATTCTTTATTCAGTATTTTAATATTTTAATGCCTGATCATCATTAGAATAATCTGTGATTTATATTGAAGTCGAGAGATTCAATATAAATTTAGCACGTAGTTTTGAATAACATGTGGTCCAATAATATATAGAAATTGCTATTATGCTATGTGAAATCCGGTTAGGTGTTCTTGAGATTTAAATGCATATTTTTATGTTCAAAACTTAATTAGTTATAATTAAGTTCGCATATCGATATAGAATTAATCGCCCATCGAGAGAGGCTTTTAATTATTATAGGATCACTGATTTTCAATCTAGGGTAATTAACCGCTAAAGCGATTAACGAATAATTGATTATAGAACGTGTAGGTAGATTCGCAAATCCTAGTGTTAGTAAAAACTCGAATTCGTTCTCATTATTTAAAGTTGCTTATTGATATTTTAAATTTAATTAAAATAGTTAAACTAGTTTTAGAATCACAAAAAAAGACAAATTTGTATTTTTCATATTGTTAGAATTTGAATTATAATTTAATAGGTTAAATTGATATCTAGTTCTCGTGAGTTTGACACTCTACATATCAGTATATTACTTATAAACAAACCATACACTTGCGGGATTGAAATTGCAGAACACTATACAATTTTTTTTTTAATAATAAACTAAACCAAATCATTAGGCCAAACATCAAAAATTAATTTTACCCAAATATAAATAAACTAATTATAACCTTAATAAAAAAAAAGTAATGTTAACTGAATTATGTATTATATAATATAAATATTATTTAACTTAATAAATTTTATTATATATTATATTGTTAAAAAAATGTAATAAATTTAATAATAAGAAATTATTTATTTTTAATTTAATAAATTTAATTATATTAATAATTTGGAGATAAATTTGGTGTGATAGGGAAGGTTTGATGTGCTAGGATGGATTAAATATCAGAGATGAATTAAATAATAGAGGTGGGGGAGGGTTTTGTTGGGATACTATTAAATAATTGGGAGGCTTTGAGTCGGAGAACATAGGGCTTCTCGTGAGTTGAATATTTCATTGTTATTCTACATTAATTATTTCTCTATTAACCTACTTCTACAATAAATCAAAGAGTAACCAACGATTTAAATACCAATTCAATAAACTGATAGTGCAAGGTTTCTTAGCACCAAATCAATCACAAGAATATGTAGCAACTCCTCCAACAAAAACCCCCTCCCATGTATTTTTTATGAGTTATTTATATATAGTTGGGGTATTCGAACCCCTCATCCTTTCCTGGTGGAGGCCTGACAACCACACTGGGGATGTGATGGTGTGTTGACTAAAAAAAAGATCTGAATACTTAGCTAAAACATCTTTTTCTCTTTCCCAAGTGACCCCATCTTCCTCGTGTCTACCCTACTGAACTTTAACTAAAGGAATCTCCCAATTACTCAGAACATGGGCTTTTCTTTCTATGATCATCTAAGGCGCTTTTTCATAAGTCATATCATTCCTTAAATCCAATTACTCATATTTTACTACATGCGTAGGATCATGCACGTACTTCCTTAACATCGAAATGTGTAAAACACCGTGTACTGCTGAGAGCTCGGGTGGCAATGCCAAATGATACTCCACATTTTCAAGAATTTCAAATGGACCGATGAAACGCTGTCTTAGTTTCCCTTTCTTACCAAATCATAGTATCCATTTCATAGGAGCTACCTTTAGAAAAACTTTGTCATTGACCTCGAACTCCAATTCCTTTCTTATTTGATCGGCACAACTTTTTTGACGGTCTTGGGCTGTTTTAATTATGGACCTGATCTTGTCTATTTTCTCTACTATTTTCTCAACCGACTCTAGTCCTAATATTCCTCTTTTGCCAACTTCATCCCAACAAATTGGCGAATGGCATCGACGACCATACAGTGCTTTATATGGTGCCATGTTGATGGTAGCTTGGAAGCTATTATTGTAAGCAAATTCTACCAACGGTAGATGACCCTCCCATTTACCTCCCAAATCCAAGACGCATGCTCTCCACATATCCTCAAGGATTGGAATATTTCGTTCTAATTGTCCATTGGTTTGAGGACGATAGGTCGTGCTAAATTTCAATTTAGTACCTAAAGCTCCTTGAAGAATTTTCCAAAAATTTAAGGTAAACCTCGAGTCTCTATCTGATATGATGGATACTGGTATCCCATGAAGTCTAACAATTTCTTTAACATACAAATATGCTATTTGCTCCAAACTGAAATTCATTCAAATGAGGAAAAAATGCACAAATTTTGTCAAACGATCTACCACAACCTAGATGGCACCATGACCTCTCGTCGATCTAGGAAAACCCACAACAAAATCTATTGCACTTTTATCCCATTTCCACTCCGGTATATCCATTTAATTTAATGGCCCTGACGGACTCTAATGCTCTGCTTTCACTTGTTGACACACCAAACATTTTTACACGAAACGAGCTATGACTCCTTTCATGTTTCTCCACCAAAATGTATTACGTAAATCTTTATACATTCTACTTCCTCCTGGATGTGCAGCATAAGGCACGTAATGAGCTTCAGATAAAATCTCGTTTCTCAAACCTTCATCCTTAGGCACACAAATTTGACCTTTGAACATCAAAGCTATGTCTTCATCTATTTAAACTTTTTCTTCTTTTCAGAATCTTCTTCAGTCTTGATCTTTTCCACGAAATGATTATCTTCTTTAGCTGTCACAATTCTATCTCTGGGTGTCAAATTTACTATCAGACTTTCTATTACAGTCGATATCCGCACCGGCGGTGCTAATACTTCAATTTTCATACTCTCAAAGTCCTTCATCAGATTATCTTGTGTTGATTGCAGTGCAGACAACTGACTTATATTCTTTCTGCTTAGAGCATCTGCGACTATATCTGCCTTACCATAATGGTAAATGATAGAGCAGTCGTAGTCCTTTACCAATTCCAACCACCATCGTTGTCTCATATTCAACTCCTTTTGGGTAAAAAAGTACTTGAGACTCTTATGGTCAGTATAAATCCCACACTTGCTTCCATAAAGGTAATGGCGCCAAATTTTTAAGTCGTGAACCACTGCCGCGAGTTCAAGATCATGTGTCGGGTAATTTTGCTCATACTGCTTCAACTGTCTTGAAGCATAAGCTATCACCTTTACATTTTTCATCAACACACAGCCCAAACTGAGTTTTAATGCATCACTATAAATTACGTAGCCCTCTGAACCTTCGGGTAAAGCTAGTACTTGTGCAGATACTAGCTTGTTGTACACTTCTCGAACCAAACATACTTAACCCCATTTCAAATCAACTGCTTCATAAGGCCAGCCATTTTGGAAAATCCTTCTATGAAGCATCGATAATAGCCGGCTAAACCCAAAAAACTTCTTATTTCACCAACATTTGACGATGCCGGCTAATTTGACACCACCTCAACTTTTGAAGGATCTAACTCAATTTCCTTAGCCGTCACAACATGTCCAAAGAATCCTATTCTGTCCAAGCAAAATTCAAATTTCGTGAATTTGGCATACAACTTTTCTATTTGAAGGTTTCCAATACTATTCTCAGGTGTTTTTGATATTGCTCAAGATTCTATGTCATCGATGAATACAATGACGGACCGATCTAAAAATTAATGAAAAACTCAGTTCATTAAATCCATAAATACCGCTGGAGCATATTTCAGTCCAAAGGGCATGACTGTAAATTCATAATGCCCATAGCAAGTTCAGAATGCAAAATGTTGTATATTCGATTGCCTGATTTTTAGTTGATGATAGCCCGACCTTAAGTCGATCTTCGAAAACACTGAAGTACTCTTCAATTGATTAAACAAATCCTCAATTTTTGGAAGCGGATACTTATTCTTGATCGTCAATTATTCAACTCACGATAGTCGATGCACATTCTCATCGATCCACCTTTCTTCTTCATGAAGAGTATTGGAGCTCCCTATAGAGAAACACATGGTCTGATAATTCTTTTAACCAAAAGTTCTTCCAATCAAATTTTTAGCTCTCGCAATTTTTTGGGTGCCATCCGATACGAAGCCTTTGATATGGGTGCAACTCCATGTATCAAATCTATTGTGAATTCCACTTACCTATTAGGTGGAATGCCTACTAGATCATCTGAAAACACATCGGCGTTTCTCGAACCACTGGCACGTTATCTAAAGATAATTTCTTAGATGGGATGCCAATGAGATTGACAAGAAATTATGGTAATCTCTTTTCTTTAGCAACTTTGAGATGAGGTCGGGAAGTGCTTCAATCTTCGACCCATAAAATTTGAACTCATTCTCTCTCGGTCTTCAAAAGATTAATTCCTTCTCAAAACAAACAATAGTAGCACGATTACTACCCAACCAATTAATCCCCATGATAATATCAAAAACTCTCATACTTATAACATGCAAGTATGCTGAAAAAACTAACTCATCAAAATCAATCTGAACTGCCCTATCTAATTTATCTGTCTCTAAAGTCCTCCCAGATGGCGTACTAACTTCTAGTACACTATCAATTTTCTCACATAAAACATGAACTTTAGCTAGGCATGCTTAAGCTATAAACGAATGCGTCGCGCCAGAATTAATAAGAATGTAAACAAATACGCTAGAGATTAATAACATACCTGTAATAATGTTCAGATTCTGGGCGGTCTCTTCATGAGTCATGGTGAACACTCTAGCTTTTTCTTTGTTTGCCTCATTATTAACCTTTGCCAGATCTACCTGACAATGAGACACGTAGTGGCCTGGCTCTCCACACCGATAGCAGACATTCTTGCCAAAGTGCCAATCACCACTATGATTCTTCGTACACTTAGGGTACTAAGGAATAGAATTACTTGATTGACTTGAACTGGACTAAATTTTAGTTTCTATTTTGATCTTGCAAATTTTTCTTTCCTGAGTCAAGATGGATGAATCTAAACCAGTGAGTACTCCTTTAGCTAGTCATTTCAAGCTATCCAATGAATAGTCATCTTCTACAGAATAGCAACGAGCCTACATGGTCAAGGTGCCATATGCCAGAGTATAATGTATGCTACAGTGTGTATGATACCAGACATAGCTCATGCAGTGGAAGTTGTGAGTAGATATATATGTAATACCAAAAAACAACATTGGAAGACAGTAAAGTAGTTCTTAGGTACGTGAGAAGTACTACATATTTAGTCTTATGTTTCAAAAAATCAGGCTCAAGAAGAGTACTACTGGATATATATATATACATTGGGTGCTACATCAGTAAGTAGGGTGTCTAAATTGTAGAAGATAGTTGCTCTTTCCACCACTGAGGTAGAGTATATTGTCATGACAGAAGCTAGCAAAGAGATGATATGGTTGCAGTCTTTCTTGGAAAAATTGGGTCACAAGCATGGTAAGAGTGTTTTGTATAGTGACAGTCAAAGTGCTATTCACTTAGCAAAGAAGCCTATTTATCATGCAAGGACGAAGCATATACAGATTCGTTAACACTCTACTAGATCGGTTTGGGATGATGGAATCCTAGCGCTTGAGAAGATTCAGGGTAGTCAAAATCCTGCTCATATGTTGACAAAGACTGTTAGAATTGAGAAATTGAAGTTGTGTGCAACTTCAGTTGGTCTTCTTCATTGAAGATTGAAGGAGGTGTCCAATCGCTCTAGAGGAAAAAGTTGATGATGGATGAGTCTCCAAGTGGAAGATTGTTAAGATGTGGAGCCTAATTAGTCTCCAAGATTTTTCTAGATTTTGTCTTTGTAATTAGGTTGTCCTAGTATTGTATTATAACTAAGAAACCTTAATTAGGTTCCTTTAGAGTTTCATTATAATTAGGAAACCTTAATTGGTTTGCCTTAGAGTTTCATTATAATTAGAGAACTCCTATTGGGTTGGTATACTTGTAAACATTATTATAATTCATTATAGTGAAAATACTGCAGCGGCTGAAGACATGACGTAATCTCACATTGAGGTGAACCTGTACAAATCCTCGTGTTCTTTATTCTTTTTTCCTTTTTTTATTGATCTAATCCTAACAGTATTGTGCCCTCTAGAATTGGTAGACATTGGAAAGAAAATCACAAGAAATTGTGTTGGATTGCCACATGCAGTTGTTGTGATAGCTGGAATTCTTGCGAATATGAAGAAGAATAAAACCAAATGAGAAGAAGTTGCTCAAAGTTAAGTCCACACATATCCAAAGACAATAGCTGCATGAAGATACTTGAACTTAGTTACAATTATTTACCAACGCATTTGAAACCATGTTTTCTTTACTTTGGAGCATTCGAGGAAGACAAAGAAATCCCAGTACAAAACTTGATATCACTGTGGGTTGCTGAGGGATTTGTAGATAAGGTAAAGTAAAAGAACCCAAATGCTGTCTCATATGGATATCTAATAGATCTAATTAGTAGGGGCCTTGTACAAGTTGGTAAAAGAAGATCTGTTGGTGGATTCAAAACTTGTTATGTCCACGATCTATTGCGTGAGATGTGCTTGACAATAGCTGAAAAAGATAACTTTATAAAGGTGATCAAATGGTAAGCTTTCTCTCCCTCTCTCCAATTTTTTTTTTTTTTTTGCTTTTTTTTTTCTCTATTTTACCTTACTAATGATGGTGACAAATGTTGTGATCATGTCAATGTTGCTGCGGTTGCCGATGATGTTCTGATTATCACGTTACTACTGACGATGGGACATTGTCGTTCTTAAGTCAATTACCAATATATGTGCCACACCACTGCCTAAGCATCCTTTCTTGCTCCACTATCTTTTTATATTTTTCTATTTCGTTATTTTTTCTGAACAAGGATCTTATGGACAATAAAAGAATTGGTCTCAATTCCCAACACTTTTTGGCCTACATGTTCACTCTATGTTAGGCTATTTACCTGAAACTTCGAGATTCATCTTTTCCAACATGAAACTTGCTAAGGTACTGGATTTGCCTACAAAAGAATGGTCGCACAAAACAAAATTTGAAAAGTTGGATCTCTTAAGGTTCTTGGGAGCTTCATCTATGCCGTCATCAATAGGGATATTTCGGAACGTTGAATATCTTTTTATGGATACCTGCAAAAATGGTCATATAGAAAACATAATTTTTAAATGGTGAAGTTTAGAAATGTACATTTCAAAGGCGAAGTCATTTGGGATGAGAAAAAAATTATGCATGAGAGTTTCCAAAAAAATAACCTAGAAGCACTTTACACTTTTCTTATTAAAGATGAAAATGATGTGAAATTTTTGAGACGTTCACCCTCTGTCCATAGACTCAAATGCAAATTCTCATCGGGATATAATCAATCCAAACCGTATTACTAGCCTACCTTAAACTTCCTTAATCATCTTCAATCCCTAAGTATATTATTTAGTGCTCGCAGTATCATTTCTAATTTGATCAGTTTACCCTTGAATCTCAGAAAGTTTACTCCCACTTACTTCAAATTGAATTCCAAGGAAATGAAATTGATTGGGGAACTACCCAAACTTGAGGTTCTCAAGTTAGAAAGTGATATCATTGAGGATTACGAGTGGAACCCAAATGAAGATGAATTCCAACAGCTCCGATTCTTTAAACTACATTATTCAAGGGTCCAATTGAATGTCTCAAGTGTTCATTTCCCCGGACTTGAACAATTAGTGCTGAGATGCTATCATACTACAACCCCTTCTAGTTTAGGGGACATTCAAACTCTACTAAAAATTAAGGTTCAATGGTGTACAAAAGAAGTTGAAGAGTCTTCTTTGAAAATTCTAGAAGAACAACAAGAGAATGGAAACAAATTGCTTAAAGTCACAATTTCTGGGTCGAATAAGCTCTATGGCGTAATGGTTCTTCTGGAAACTCCTATTTTAATGAACTTGATTGGTTTGTATTAATTTTTTCTGCTCTTTTTTTTTTATATTTATTTCTTGAATGTTATATTCTTTTCTTTGTATTGAAAATGTTGAAATTATTGATGACTAACATTATATTGAATTCTATATGTATTCGGTATTTCAAATTTTAAAGTTAATTCGGTATTTCAAATTTTAAAGTTAATTCGGTATTTCAAAATTTCACAACATGTCATTTATTTGAAATTTAAGGTCATACCAAATCTTATAGTAAAAAGTTTTACGACTACATTTTGTCATCATAATTACTATTACAATGGCAACATGAAGGCAAACAATCGTCGTTAATGGAGTGTTATATAATCAAAGCTCCATTGTGTATTACTTTTTCATGTGTGACTACACATGCTGTCATAAATAATTTGTGCGGTAACTCTCATCATACATATAGCTATTTTAAATTTTAGATTTTTATTTGTTGACGTATTGGTTCCATCGTAAATATAATTTCTAATATGTTATCCTATTTAGACAAAGTGGTTTTCACGAACGAATCTTTTCCATCTGTTCATAAATATAAAATATTTCCATTTCCTAAAATTAATACACAAAAATACTATAAAAACAAACACAATAAATAATATTTCCGTTGCACCCAAATTTTCACCAATATTCATTACATGAAAGGAATACAAAATACTAAAATTATAGTATTTAGATATACAAGTGGGCATAAGAGCCTAATTCTTTTCTTTTCTTCTTATATATTTAATGTGAGAAAGATGAGAAAATTTTGAGATATGTTCACCCTATCTTTGCAAACTAAAAATCAACTACAGAGCATTTTGGAAAGATATGAGAATGATTTGGGAGATTACACAAGCTTAAACTTCCTTAACCAACTCGACGCACTAGGTATATTTGTCCAAAGCATACAACTTTCTTGATGATGAAATCCATACACATGATCTTATATATATCATACAATGAAGTACCACATGGGTCAATAACTATATGAATCCAAATCTATTGAATTACTCATGGTATGATCTTGATCTACATCCTTGGTCCAAACCAATACCCACTATATATGTCATCTTTGCAAAGCTATATATGGTTCGTAACAAGCGTCTCACGCATGGTATACTGAACTTCAACTGTGCAAAGCTTTACTAATTCTTGATCAAACATCTCACCTTTTATCTATAATAACAATGGATGTAGAACCAAATCAACACTTAGCTCGTGGTCAATGGTAAAATCCAACTGGTTTAATTTTTCTATAAAACCAATCCTCTTCAACACTGACTAAAGATTCTTCTACCATCATACCTCTGAATAATTTTTTAGATGTCTTATGCCAATCAATCTGTGACTGTTCTTCATTCAACTCCTTGAGATGATATATAATTGTACATGCATCCATACCCTTGTGATACCTTTGTAACTCAAGTGACATAGCTGCAATCATCGTATATATGTTGCAGTATTATCTTCATCACTATGTTTGTTATAAGCCATCATGTTTACCATCATAGCCTCCTTAGTATGAGCTTCGTGCATTGATTGTTCAATGACATGTCTAATATTTTTTTCATGCTTGAGAATAATTTTCAGATTGTGAAATTTGGTTCTGTATGTTTGTTGGCATCCAGTATGTCTCCCAAACTCATATGATTACTCACAATTCAACAATTAAATAAAAAGATAGAACAATTAATTAAATGCATAAAATTAATTTAACATAGACTTATATTAAATTAATTATATTCCCACTTTTTAAATCGACTTAATGGCCATCAAATATTAATTAATAGAACCGGTTAGATTCTCAGTAGGCTAGGATCTCTTTTGTTTTATTAGAACATTGAGTGACTCAATAAGCCCTAATAAAACATATAGGTAGATACTCCTATTAATCACATCTCTATGTAACTCATAGATCATCAAGTAGACAACTTATTGCCGCACATATCTTGCGTGTTTACTTGATTGTGCCCATAAAATTTTATTTCCTTGAGCGATTAAAAAAAATGAATTCTAGTTAAATTCATCTCATTGTTTAGAAACATCGAATGTTCCATAGTGATAAATATATCCATGAGGGAAGAGCTTTGAGCGACTCAACAAGCTAACATCGATAACAGACTCTCATTTTTCACTATAATAATGGAATACTAGTTTGTCAGTTCTTAGGAGATGTTGCGTTCATTCATTGAATACTAAATGCGGTAATCTCCATCTCCAACTACAACATGTATCCTATACTAGTAGATTTCTTGTGGCCCAACTGCAACAATTATCATATACTATACTAGTTGATTTCTTGTGACCCAACTGGAACATGTATCATATACTGGCATGCATGTCCAAATAAATGAACATGCATTTTCATATTAAATAAAGAGCTAAAAAATCTAATGAAATAAACAATAGGCTCGTAGGCCCAACCAACAATCCACAAGAATAAATTAATCATACAACCAATCTCATGTGTCGAGTTTATAATCATACACTAAACATCTATTTTAATATCTAATATTAAAAATATATTAATTTCTAAATTTGTAGTGTCAACCATGTAAGTCTATTCCTTTTACACATTTCGTGCTATTCAGAATTAAATAATTATTCTAAATAATTAATAAAATTTTCAACAATAAAATTAAGCAATTAATCCAACTATTCAATTAATTTTATTAGTAAAAGGGATGTTCAAATTTTATTTAATCTCTCAATTTAAAAGCATACCCTAAATTGAGGATATAATTAGTATATGATCAAATTTAATCCGGTCAAAAATTCAAAATACTATTTAATAAGATTTCTAGACAATAATAAATATTTGACCAGCATTAAAAGTTAAATAATTACAATTTTTCAAAAATTTAAAATTGCATTTAAAACAGTCAGACCATTAGAATTTTTCAAAATTGCACAGTTAGTCTCTTAGAATTTTAAAACAGTGGGACCATCTATGCAATTTCTAATATTGCACAGAAGACCCCTTTTTATTTTAAAATAGTTGAACCTACCTGCATGGAAATGGGGTATTTTCTTAAAAGGCCTATTGAAACAACTAAAGTCTTTTATAGGCCTAACTTATTCTTCATATCTTTTTAAAGCCTCTTTTGTGAAAAAATTCTATAATACCCTTACTATATTTTTACAATAATTGAAATACCATTGACACAAAAGACCCAAAAATCCTCAGTGTTGATCTCACTCCGTTAACGACGTGAAATTGGTAAACTAAAGAAACCCTGCTCCATCCAATTTCTCTACTGTAATCTTGGATTTCTTCCTTTATTTTCTGTGGGTGAAGAGAAAGACTTTTCGAAAAGAGAATTATTTCTCAATCCATTTGTTGTTGCAAATTCGTCATTGGTAATATATTCTTCTCTCTTTCATTATTTCATATGTACATGGCATTCTTTTGTGGCTGTTCAAAATGAGTGTTGAGGAATGTTATTCATCTAAAATGGTGGAGCTGGAGAAGAAGCTGCATTATTTGGGATTTTTGAAATGTTTGAAATTACTGTAGAACATTTTAAACTACTGTAGTCTTGTTTGAACGACAGGAGTCATTTTAAATGACGGTGGTCGTTTTATGTTGAACGATAGGAGTCGTTTTAAATGACGGTGGTTGTTTTAAAATGACCATCTGTCGTTTTAAACAACGAAACATATTTTGAATTACTATTACAGCGTAGTTGAGGTTGTTTGAAGTACATTATTTGATTTTTTGAGTAACAATTTTTTTTTTAGACTAAGTAATCAAAGTTTTAATAAATTGCAAGAATGGATTCACCATTATGGATCACTATATTTTATTTTGGTGAGTTTGTTAGGGATGATCAAGGAAAGTGAAATTGGTAATGGGGTGATAGTCATGTTGTGAATGGACTTGAAATTGTTACTGAGATTTCATATGAAAAGTTGTATGGTAAACTACTGGACTTGTGCAATGTTGACTCTCCCTTGCATGAATTAGAGATGGGGTTTTTTCTACCTGGTGATGCAATGTCTGCAGAGCCAATCCAGATTACATTAGACAAACACGTTCACCAGTAAATAGGTCTCAACAAACAAGGTCAGCCTCGTCACATTTGTGTAACCCGTGTAAGCAAAGGTCCAGCAATGGTTAATGATAAAACTCATACAGTCGAACTAGGTGAACTCGAGCGTGAAATCAAAATGGAGACATTGTCATTCAACAATGTTCAATCACAAGGGAATGAATATTGGCAAGACTTGGAGATAATTCCAGAAAACGATGTACGATTGCAAGCCAACGACGATAATAAAGTGGATGAAAATGTAGATGATTATATGGATGGGATGGATATAAATACAGATGATCTGAATGTCAAAAGTCCAGCTGGAAATTCTAAGAATACTGCCAGTAGCTATTGTTTTGGACCTGAGGTGTCGAAGACAATCAATTCACAAATGAGCAACTTCTGGCTTTATCTTCACCTATTACAACGCATGTGATTCCAACTGATGAAGATGTGCTAGGTGACAAAGTTTTTAAGTTAAAAATAGATATGATGTTGGAGTTGCACTTGCTTGCAATGAAGTATGACTTTGAATTCAGAGAGAAGAAATCAAACAAGCAGACATACACTATTGTTTGCTTCGATCAGAATTGCAAATGGCGTTTGCGAGCAACGAAGTTCACACAATGTGATTACTTTAAAGTTTGCAAGTACAAACGTAAACATGCTTGCTCTCTAAGCATTCGCGACAATGATCATAGACAAGCAAGATTATGGGTTGTCAAGAGATACATAGTGCCAAGTTTCTAAACCCTAGCACAGTGTACACACCAGCATATGTCATTAATGATGTGTAAAATGTCTTCAGGGTAGTCATGAGTGATCGGAAGGCATGGAAGTCTAGAGAATTTTCCCTTACAGATCTAAGAGGTTCACCTGAGAAAAGTTATGCTAAATTGGTCTCGTATGCTCACAACTTGTCCATTAACAATTCTGGTACGGTAACACGTCTACAGATTGATAGTGATAACAAATTTCTATATTTTTTATAGCTCTCGGACCTTGTATTCGTGGATTTCACAATTGCATATGGCATGTAATTATTGTAGATGGAACATCGCTGAAAGAAAGATATAAAGGTATGCTGATTGTTGCTACATGTCAAGATGTGAACTTGCAGATATATTTTATTGCATGGAGAACAATTGATTCGGAAAATGATACATCGTGGAACTGGTTTTTTACATAGTTGAATGAAGTAACTAGTGACCAATCGGACCTTGTTTTGATATCTGACTGAGGGCAGAGTATCATCAATAGAGTTGAAGTTGTATATCTGAACACGTACCATGGTCACTGCATCTATCACATAAAAGACAACTTGAGACTGAAGACGAAAAATTCAGAGGTTTTGTCACTGTTCAAGAAAGTGGATGAGGCCTATACTATGGAAGAGTGTGACAATTATATGACTCAAATTAAAATATACATAAATGTAGTTGGAATTATTTATAGAAAGCAAAGTTTGAATGTTGGGCCAGATCATACTTTAAGGAAAACCGCTACAACATCATGACATCGAACTATGCAGAATCAATCAACTCGTTGTTGAAGAAAGATCGAGAGTTACCAATCCTTGGACTAATTGAGAACGTCTGAAGAAAGCTGCAGAAATGGTTTTACAAAAGACGCATGATTGCACAAGGTTGCACCAGCACTTTAACTCCATCAATGGAAGAAAAACTCATTAAGAATTATGGTAAGGCCAGAAAGTACGTGGCGGATCCTATTAATCAATAAAGTATGATGTGAACAACAGAATATTTGAGGTATACTATAAACTTGGACGAGAAAACATGTACATGTAGATGGTTTCAGTTGGAGCGCTTACCGTGCGAGCATGCAATCGCAAGGACAAAGGTGGGTGGGCATTCAGTTTATCTATTGTGTTCGTTGTATTACATGACTGATTACTAGAAAGCGGCGTATGCTGAAACAATATTCCCTGTGCCTAATAAAGTTGATTGGGTTATTCCTAAGTATATCAGGACTTTAATAGTCTTGCCACCAGTAGTTAAGTGCCAAGCTGGACATAAGAAAACATACCATGGAAAGTTTTCCAAGAGGCATAAATGTATTAGGTGCAGAGCAACCAGACACAACCGTCTAAGATGTACACACCAGATTCTAACTGGTGAAAGTAGAGCGGAATAGTAGTGTAGGTCTATGGTTTTGTTTTAATTTGTTCTATGGACAACAAATGTGAACATAATATATTTGATTTATCGTTATGTCGAATGCAGATGTTGTGTTTATGTTGTTTATCTTTATTTTGGACTAAAGATATTGTATTTTTAGCTTCTTACTATCTCTTATGTGTGTTAAAAATAGCATAACGACATCAGTCATTTTAAACAACCATTGACGTTTAGTACATAACAAATACAGTTCTTTTGAACAACATTAGACGTTTTTTGGTAAAGTTGACGAACCAATAAATTGAATATCTTGTGAAAGTATACTGTTATTGAAAATAGCCAACGACGTTTAGAATGTTAGTATAGACGAATATAACAAGTACAATTGTTTTAAACAACCAATGACGTTTAATATAGAACGAATGAAATTGTTTTAAACAACCACCGATGTTGAGTATAGAACGACTACAATTGTTTTAAACGTCTATAGACGTTTAAAAAAAAACCCTCCGATGATGTACAATCAATTGTGCATTACTTCGATCGTGTCAATCAATCAATTGTATATTACTTCGATCGTCGAACTCGATCGTGTCGATCATATAGTTGTACATGAGTTCGATCGTCGAACTCGATCTTGTGGATCAATCAATTATACATTACTTCGATCACCGAACTCGATTGTGTTGATCATATAGTTGTACATGAGTTCGACCATCGAACTCGATCGTGTTGATCAATCAATTGTACATTACTTCGATTGTTGAACTCGATCATGTCAATCATATAGTTGTACATGAGTTTGGTCGTCGATCTCGATCGTTTCGATCAATCAATTGTACATTACTTTAATTGTCAAACTCGATCGCGTCGATCAATCAATTGTACATTATTTCGATCGTCGAACTCGATCATGTCGATCAATCAATTGTACATTACTTCGATCGTCAAACTCGATCGTGTTGATCATATACTTGTACATGAGTGCGACTGTTGAACTTGATCGTGTCGATCAATCAATTGTACATTACTTTGATCGTCTAACTCGATCATGTCGATCATATAGTTGTACATGAGTTTGATCGTCGAAATCGATCGTGTCGGTCAATTGTACATAAGTTTGATCGTCGAACTTGATCATTTCGATGAATCAATTGTACATTACTTCAATCTTCGAAGTCGATCGTGTCGATCAATCAATTGCACATTACTTCGATCGTCGAACTCGACCTTGTCGATCAATTAATTATTCATTACTTCGATCATCGAGCTCGATCACGTCGATCAATCAATTACACATTACTTCGATCGTCGAACTCATCTTGTCGATCAATCAATTGTACATTACTTCAATCGTCGAATACGATTGTGTCGATCAATTAATTTCACATTACTTCGATCGTCGAACTCGATCTTCTCAATCAATCAATTGTACATTACTTCATTCGTCGAACTCGATCATGTCGATCATATTGTAGAAGGACGTAGTTGTTTTAAAATAATTGAAGTCGTGTTGAAAACATCTCTAGACGTTTTTGAAAAACCATAGTGTAGTTTACGATTAGATGTATAAAATGACACTGTCATTTTATAACGTCTCTAGACGTTTTTAAAAACTACCACTTTTATACTTTTGTACTTATATTTTACTTTACTGTATACGATACATTTACCTACTCACTCAACGACTGTTAAAAAAAGGAAAAGTTCAGGATGTAAAACCTCGCCGCTGTTCTCATGCAACTATTCTAGTGAAGTTCCAGACTCTAACTTACACTGTCAAGAAGTAGAGTCAGGTGACTGGATTGTCATAAAGATTCCAAATCTCCACTATTAGGGTTGTTGTCAAATTAATTTCGAAATTAGGGGTTATTTGTGTAGTTGTTTCAGAAAATAGGGTGTGTTTGGTAAAGTTGATTTTGAAATTAGGATTTTTTAGATAAAATCACAATGTCTCAATGTTTGGAAAGTTGTGCGTTCATAACATTTGTTGAAATTTCTGTAAGAAAGTCGTCCCAAACACACCTTTATGATGAATGACAATGAGTGGTCCACAATATTCTCACCTATACAAGTTTACAACGTACGATTGCATTTATTTTACATGTGATTGCATTTGTCACTAAACGACTACATGATGTTATAGAACGAATGTAATTGTTCTAAAAAGTATGTGGTCTTTCTAGAACTATACCTGATGTTTCACTAACTGATTGTGTTATGTTATTTGTAGGATGGAGTATTTTGTAGACATAACTTTTGTAACTAAATCTAAGGTGTCATCGAGATCCACGCAACCAAAAATTTATGCAGTATACGATGTATTAGATGATGAATACAAGGAGCTATTCCTCAACTCATGTTTTGGGAAGTTGTACAATGTGAGGTCTATGCAAATATATCCAAAGCTAATTCACAACCTATTAATCAGGAGAGTATGTTAAGAAAATGCAGACGAGCTCTGGTTTTATTTGGAAAATGAGCAAGCTAACGCTCGTGACCAGCTTCAAGCCAGGAGATGAGGTTGAGTATAAAAACAGTGGGCGGTTGTTTGAGAAATACTTTGGAGATGGGGATAAGATCACCCTAGTCGTTTGTATGAAGCATTTGACAATGAAGAAGATGATATGGACGACAAGTACAATTTAGGACTGGCATGTATCTATGAGTTAGTGCTGAGAGCCAAAGAATTGAACACAAAGATAGATAATCACATATTGGATTTGGTTGACGACATGGATTTATTCAATGAATATCTATGGGGGCGGAAGATTTATGACCTCACAATGCATGCATTTATGAGAAGTTGGGAAGAATAGAAGGAGATGTATTCTTTGTGGGGGTTCCCATTGGTGGTACATATAATGGTCACTGAATCTAAAATTTTCGTTAAGTGAAAAATTAGATATAAAAAATTGGTTAGTAAATGATAAGTACATGTATATGTAAGTTTGGCCATTTGAGGCAATACCACGCATAGCACACTTGTTCCGTGCTCGGATGTAGGAAATGAGACTCCCGAAGATGTGCTCATGGAATTCGTGCTTAATGCTTGAATCAAGAGACATTGCAGAAGTCATGGACAATCCACAGCTACGCGTCTGGTGTACATTCCATGCTAGTCCTGAGGAGAGTGAAGAAGAGTATGTGAGATTGTTTGTCTCCGGTCCTAGAAAGAAAGATCCAATCTTTGATGCCTACCTTCATGAGGATGAAGCACACGTTGTTGCTGGAGATGAAGAGCCCGATGATATATTCTAACAAGTATGAGAGGATGACCCCCCACGCTCTCCAGTTGCATAGGATGAGCATGAGGTATGTATACTATAATAAATTAATTGCATCTAGTCCTGCCACTTGCATTCGTTTGTAACACTCTATTTTTGTTATTCTTTGTCATGTCCTGGAAGGTTAATCATCGCCCGCTATAACACCTCGTGCATCTTTATAGAGGTGCCGTTTGTGTTGCGACCACAAAAAATATGCTGAGGTAAATACTTGAACAAATCAAAAAACATACAGATCAAGTTGACGAGCTGAATAGGAAGGTGGGCGATGACAGATGAATAAAGCGGGATGGGGCTGACATAATATTTGGTGATCAGGGGTAAAGAGGTGCAGAGGAGGCAGATGATAGAAAAGTAGATACATGGATAGATGGAATGAGGCAGGGGAGTGTAGTGGAGCTTGTAGATGCAAGTGTATAAACAACAGTGGAGGGTGAAGTGGATGCTGTTGTAGATACAGTGGTCAAGACAGATCGTGTCGAGGGTGAAGCGGAGGCCCCGGTAGATACAGAGGTTAGGACAACAGTGGAGAGTGATCAGGAGGAAGCCATAGATGCAAGTGTAGACACAATGGTGGAGGGTGAAGCAGAGGCTACCATAGATAGAAGGGTTGGGACAATGGTGGAGGGTAATGCGGATGAGGCAAATAAACCACGTTGGCAGACTACATGATCTGTCAGACAGAAGGATGTACAAGAAAAACCTAAGGTGTTCCTATGCAGGAGTAAGAGGAAAGCCATAGAAAAGCGATGTATGTAGGGGCGAGAGTTAAAAATCTTTCCATACATACATGGTGAAGGTCGAGAGAGAAAGCACGTTGATGCTACGGCGTTTGAGCTTTTCCGATATGTTGACCATGTAAAGGATAAGGAGTTTTCTGCATGGTAAAACTAGTTAGGTGACGGGTAAACATCGTTTCCAACTTAGTGGACTTATTATGCAGCTGTAATTTCCATTTTTATTTTTTCTTCATTCATATTTTATTTTTTTCGTTATTGATTTAAGCCCAGTGTCAGCCACCAATTGGACCATTTAAAGTTGAAGGATGTAAAAAAATAGTTCCATGATGTATTCACGGCAGGAGCTTGGCTTTCAGATGAGGTAAGTAGCCTCAACGTGAGAAATATATGTTCAACATACTTAATTACTTTGGCTAACACTTGCTTATTTTGAAGCACGTTGATTTGGCAATGCAATTGCTGCATCAGCAGACGATAAAATATCCAAAAACCTTCGGCCATCCACGCGTCATTCTGGACGTCAACTTCTACATCAACTGTATGCTAGTGATGCTTGTGTTAGATGCAATGTATCATCCGTGGAGAGCCGCGAAGGTTCTCTGATTACCTCGGGCGAGTTCCCAAAACATGATCAGAAGTGGGAGGGGTACACCCATTTATATTTTTCGCTTCTGATTGTAGTCACCGGTATCTTTGTCGAGGTAGACATCGCCAAATTGACGATGTTCATATACAATCCAGCTAGGAGTTGTTCTAAGGATGATCAAATTAGAGCTGACTTGAAGCCCATGAGAACGATTCTTCCTATGCTTCTGAAGAATATCAACATTGGCATCGATGCTCTAGCAATAGAACGGATACCGACAACCTCGAAATAATCCAACTCGTAAGTTTTATATAATAATAAGCAACTGCTCAACTGCGATCATCTATTTTAATTTGCATTATTAATGTCCAACTTCAAAACTGTGTTGCAGGGATGATTGTGTGATTACGCCATAAAATACATAAAACTTTTGAGCATCGACAGACAAGCAAAGCTAGTTATCAGATTCCATATGCAGAAGTGGAAGAGAAATTTGGCTATTGAATTAAACACCATTGACTGTACTCCATAAAAAATAATTTCTCGTTCGTTTTTGTTTTTTATTTTAATGTGCTTTTTGTTCAGTTTAACGATGTTTATATTAGGGTAGGGCAGTTGCAAACATTGTTTAAGATGTACATTTTAGGCTGATAGCATACTGAAATGACTGCAGTAGTTTATAAATGATGGCAGTAGTTTTAGAACAACAACAGTAGTTCAAAAACATGTGTTGTTGTTTTAAAACTGCTCTATACGTTTTAAAACATTAGTACTCGTTTTAGACTTTTGTGAACTAACTTTGGCACATCATTTTGTAAGTTTTATGTACTTATGGGATTGCGACTTTTGTTGGTTAATTAATATTGTGTTTGAGATTCAATTTGTCTATGGGATTTTACAGAGTTTTCAATTTACGTTATATCTCGTATTCATTGTTATTACACAGTTTTCACTACGACCATAATTGTGTGAAACTCTAATAAGAAATAGTTGTTATTATTATCATTGAAAACTGATTTTACATCTATTCAAACAATACTGTAAAACAAAACCAAAACTTCACCGATGCCAAAATGCTAAAACAAAAAAAGCAATACAACAAAACCAACATAAACATAATTTCTTCGAAACAATATAAAAAGAAAAATGTAAAAACCATTCCAATCAAACTTCACAAGCGACCAACATAAATCATCTTCTCTCTGACTGCTTAATCTCCTTTTCCTTTTTTTGAACCCGAGTGCTCAATCTTGTTCTCCATCTCATCAGTCTCCAAATAGCGAGAGTAAACTTCATTAAAATACTCATAAGGGTGCAAAAACATGTCAAGCAAAGCTTTTACTTTTCAATGCGCAACAATATTTGGTGGGTATTCCTAAACTTTCCACAGGCCTTCATGCTTGTCAAGAAAGATATCAAATATGCACTAGTCTAACTATACCTTAACTGTAGCCAATGAAATATGAGGGTTGAAGAAGAAAAGATCAAAATGATCCCTACCACCAATGGACACTCTTACCACGTTGTCAAGGCGGTTTTCATGTGCGGGAGATGGACGAATTGTGTGGCATTGAAATAATTCTAGTGCCTCCGTATAAGCAAATGAAGTTATGCTCCATGAGGTTGAATTGGTTAGAGAAGAGATCTGTTACCTGCCATCAGTATGATAGAAGTAGACCACAGGAAAATACCAATAGTAGCATGTAATGATAAAATAATTAGAAAATATGCGTACCTTATAACACATAATAGAGTAGACCAAGAGTCATTAACACAACACGAAGGAAAAAGACGTAGTCCAGGGATGATCAATCGAATTATTTTTTACCAAATTTTTTTAACACAAAGGGAATGTGAAAAGCTTTAGTGTCTCATTGGCCATTCGATTTATTTACTGCCATATGTTCAATTCGATTTATTTACTACCATATGTTCAAATGTTAAAAAATTAGCATGGTGGTTCCAAAACAATGTCTGTAGTTCCAAAACTACTACTTTCGTTCCATGACGAATTGATACAGTTTCACAGATTGTTCTTCACATCTGGGTTTTCCATAAACCACACATTCAACAGATATCCAGCATTAGAGGCAATTGAATATGGCTAACATTACCGATGAAGTTTCGACTTAGATCACCGATAAACAGTAAAAAAAAATGTTACATAACTTCTAAAAAAATCAATAAAAAATAAACAGTGTACATGAGTCATCCAAATTAGTATCGCATTCTTCGTTGCACCTCGAGGATACACAGGAATGTAATCGAATTTGAGCACCAGTACTGTTGCAATTTTTTTACTTTTTTGAATGGGCCTAACGTCATGAGGAAAGATGGACGTAAGTGGATGGAGATGAAAGATGGGAACTAAAATCACGTTGAAAATAGGGAAAAATGGAAAAACACAAACTAAACAATTTCTTACTCTATTTTTTTTCTCCCTTAATTCTGGTCAAAGGCCTCAAAAGTCTATTAACTATTTTCAAAAGCTATTTGAGGTGATGCCCACCATGGAAACCCTGTTCCCAAGTACTTCAAGATGCAAAAACCCTTTTTGGGATTTCTTGGTTTCATCAAGGTAGCACCGGCACAACTTGATGCCGCAGCACAACAGGTGGGCAGTGGTTCAGCAGGCGTCCAACACCAGCAACCATTGCCATTGGGAGAATTGAACATCAAGTCGCTATTCAATGAGAAAAATAAAAAAAGGTGGTGCCGTTACTATTTCTAGTAGCGGCGGTGGCAGGTTGCCACTGTGAGAACCAGAGGGACGTCTGCTATATTTCAATTACAGTAGACCCCATCTCTTTCTTTCGAATTTCGTGTTGCACTCCGACAGCCACCACACGCCGAGGGCAGCTCTCTTCAAAAAATACCACCGCAACAAAAATTCATAAGTTTTTACAAATTCAGATTTATCTTTTCAAAAATTCACAATTCTAAAATTAAATTAATATATCAATAACAATGATTGTTCGATTAATCAAAGTAATATTACGAAGTCTAGTGCGAAACAAAATAGTCTATGATACTGCAATAAAGAATTGAACTATGCATGCACAAAGAAAATTAAATATTCAATTTCTGTAAGCCAGACAAACATTGTACTTAGATAGAATTCGTGATAGCAAAATATCTTGATGAATATCATAAAATCTTATTATCTGATTAGCTGGAGGTACAATCTTCAATACCACAGCAGTCCAAATGTACAACCTCCAATGGTAATCTACACAGCAAGAACAAATCTGGACTTCCACGATCAAAACTAGATGAAAGTGGAACTTTGGGAGTAATTGATATTGGCTCTATCTATTTATTGTTATGGCAAGTTGTAAGGACAAATTGTGATTCTACAAAATATGGCCTATATATAAACGACGCTGACCTTTGTTCTAGTCTTTCTAAAACTGTGTCAACTCACAACTAGCAGACCCAATTAATTAATTTAGCCCAATAAGTAATTAAGTTCGACCCACTAATTCAAATGTTGGATATTAATCTTAGAACTTCAACATGTGATATGCTTTGGATCAAATCATTACTGACTGAGCATGGTGGACCTCTTTCGCATGCAATAGCAATCTATTGTGACAATGTCAGCAACATTGACTTATGCACCAATTCAGTTTTCCATTCTCATGTGAAACATGAAATCGATGTTCATTTCATTTGACAAAGTCCAATATGAGGTTTTCCACATGTTTCATGTTGCACCATCTGATCAACTTAGTGATATCCTTAGCAAACCACTCTCCTAGCTCAGTTTTATCATAATACAATGATAAGTGCATTTTATGCACTTATTCGGGTCATTAAACTAAGCTTTTATCACGTCATTTTTTTTATTTTCTACTTAATCAATTTTGTTATTGCTTCTATTTTAGTTTTGGACCCTTTTGTAAGAAATTGGAAAAGAATGGATGAAAAGGAAATAAACTGGAAGATGTATCAAAAATATAAGGACTCAATTGCATTAAATTGAAAGTTGAAGGACCATTTTGAAAGATTTTGGAAAGACTGAAGACTGAAATGACCAAGACCCAAAGTTGAAAGACCAAATTGGAGGGTGTAAAGATTGGAAGGACCAAATTACAAGGATTTAAAAAAAGCAAGCAGGGCGATCACCTGGCTTATAGCTGGGCAAGCGACCAGCATCACCAAGCAAAAGTATAATGCATTGAAAGTTGCCTGGGCGATCACCTAATGTTAATTTTGTTGCGGGATTTTTATTTTTCTTTTTTAGTTATAATCCGATTAGGAAACTTTTTGACCCACAAATTTTATTACTTTTTGGCCCGTTGAAGCATATGTGCCACCAATTTATTTTCTTCAGAGGTTGCAAAAGCACAGACTGGACAAGCAATTTGAAAAGTTTCTTGAAGTATTCAAGAAATTACATGAAGCCTTAGCCCAAATGCCATAGTATTGAAATTTTATGAAGAAAATGTTGTCAAAAAAGAGAAAATCATAAGAATACGAGACAATAACATTAACCGATGAGTGTAGTGCTATTGTGCTAAATAAGTTGTCTCCAAAGTTAAAAGATCTACGGAGTTTTAAATTACCTTGCACAATTTGAAAATTTTATAATTTTAATACTTTATGTAATTTAGGTACAAGTGTTAATTTGATGCTCCTTTCTGTGTACAAGAAATTGGGAGAGGTAAAAGCAACAACTCTATCTCTGCAGCTTGTTGATAGATCAATCAAGCACCCACGGAGTGTGGTTGAGGACGTGCTCGTCAAAGTAGATAAATTTATCTTGTCGATTGACTTCATTGTCCTTGATATCAAAGAAGACCAGGATATGCCAGTAATATTGGGTCGACCATTCTTAGCAACGAGTCGAGCCCTTATTGATGTAGACAAATGTGAGCTGATCTTGAGGGTACATGATGATGAAAGACTAGTATTCAGTATGTACACCGTAGCCGAGCAACCAGTCGACCTCGAATGGTGTTTTAGAGTTGATGATGTGGTGAAATTTGGCCAAGAAAAGTGCAAATCGGATGTGAATATAGGAAGACTAATTGGACCAATTAAAGATGAAAATGGGCGATTTAAAATATGGTGGGGGAAGGATAAATCTTGCAAAGCTGGTAACTGCAAGTAATGCAAGACTTCCAAAGCCAATTCAAGCCTCCATAAAGTCAAGCTAATGACTATAAATACGCGCTTAATGGTAGGTGAAAGTTCTAAAACCTAGATTATTTAAATTAAAAATGAATTTTAATCTTAATTAAACAAGCAGTGGACAGAACATAGTCAGAATTGGTAAGATATAGAGATAACAGTTCTGATTCGTACAACCGTGTTCGTTTACCTAATCTTGTCAAGTGTGGAAATTAAAGAATTAAATATAAACACAAGATGTAACGTGGTAAATTCCTGAGGAAAACATCCACGGGCCCCCATGCCATGGGTAAAAACAATCCACTAATAATCTTGTTCAAAAATACAATAGTATCGGTTTTTGGTAATTTCGCAAAATTAACAAAATAACAATCAAAAGAAATAAGATCAACTCCCTGTGATTCTTTTTCTTTTGACTTGTTGATGAAGTGGAATCAAATCCACCGGTCTTGACTTTATCGCCACTTTCCTATTGTACTTGACCGCAACTACCACTTGAATTAAGAACCCCCGTTCTTAACTTCACGCCAAGTAGCTTGAATGAGATATGGAATTGTTCATTGAGCACCAACAACTTCTTGATTCTTCAATGAGTTTGAAGAAAATATTTTTGCTTTGAAAGTTGAATCGATGAAGCTTGATGTCTTGTTTTAAGTTTGGAGAAAACAAGAACAAAAATATATTTTAAAGCTCTAATTCCTTATTGATTTCCACTCTTACTTATAGTTAAAGTAGAAATCAATTTAGGGATTATTTTTTACCTAAAAATATGCAACAAGAATGGTAAGAAAATTAGTAGGAAAGAATATAGAAAAATATTCTTAGATTTGTAAAAGGAAGGAATTTAGGAAACTAAATATTTCCTTCCTAAACAAATTTAAGAGAATAAGAAAAGATTCTTTAACCTATAAAAAGAGCTGTCAATAATATTCATGATATCAGAATATATCAAGTATAAAAACAGAATAAAATTGCAACTTTACTGATCTGAAAAAATAATCTACTTATCAACCCAGTTAGTCAGAACTGGCGTTAACCAGACCTATCAAAGACACAAATGTTGACCTGCTCTTTTATCATTAAAAATCAGTTATATTCATTAAGTGAGCCAATATATAAAAAGTAAAAAATATGACACATATTTTTCCAACAATCTCTCCCTTTGGCGTTGCTTAATTACAAACACATAACCATCGGATTTTTAATGTAACTGTGATGTGTGTGAATAAGTAAAGAAACCATGAGCATCAACATATAAGGATTATGACTCCTCTTTAGTGTGTAAACCAAGAACTCCTGCAAAGAAGTTAACAACATGTGCAAAAACCACACACATTAGCCATAACTTTAAAATTGCTCCCCCTAAGCAAGATATCATCTAAGTGTAACAATCAAACTACCATAAACCTAAAAATACTACTATTAAAGTTTAACCAACAAAGTATCAATAGCAAGAAAAACCTAACAACCAAAAAATTTAAAAAAATACATACTACTCTCCCTTTTCTAAGAGGAACGCCAAAGGAAGAGAGAAAAACAAAAGTAAAATAGTGTTTGAAGAGAAATAAAGCAGAATTTAAGAGTTAATACAGTCATCCATAACCAAATAGTTAGAAAGTTAAAAGTTAGAACCGAAAACAGTTAGTGCCGAGAAGATCTGGACTTCTTTGTACTGGATGTGGATGCATTTGCAACTCTCCTGCGAGCATGGGTATCTGAAGGAGCATCAGCTGGAGGATCATCAGTGAGAGGTGCAGTAGCCAAGGTAGCAGTTGTCTCAACAACTGGATCGGAAGTTGGAATCTCCAGGATGTGCAGAGAATTCCTGAGTAACTATTCGGTAGGCAGACTTTATATGCTCATCACCCAGATATTCTAGTTTACCCAACACCCTACGTATGAAAATAAATTCATCAGAAAAACCTTTGGTTAAGGAAAAAATTTGGTCTACCTGTGTTCGAACCAGCCCCAACTGAGTTTCCAGTGCATCCAGACATCCAGAATGGTCCAACGAGGATAGAAAGTGCCTGGAAACTCTGGGCGTGGGATGCGGTACGCTACCCAAATTTGTAAACTCATGAACACCTAGCGTTGGAATATCCTTAGAGAATCGGTCTGAATCCATGGCAGGCACTTCTTGATGAACAAGAAAGTGATGGATCAGAGCTGGATGCGGTAGCCTGTACTGCTTAGCCCTCATCGGCCCTTTGTAAACAATTCTATCAAAAACCATTTTTATCCAATCAACTTGCATCCTCATCCCTGTCCCCCAAAATGTCAGATTGATGAGTTAATGGATTGATATTGTTAATAAGAATCCGATGAAGAATTTTGTATTTGGGCAGTAGTCGAGATGCAGTTAGTTCTCCTAATTCTGGCTAGGCAGAGCTAGTCATTTCCTGTGCAATGCTGTCCTTAGTCAATTCTTCATCACTTGTGACATCCACAGTGGTCACCCTAAGCCAGTCCCTAAGAGGGTTAGGACTGAAGGTAACATGTCTTTCTCGGACATAGACCTGCCACCTAAATTCATTTCCAGCCTTCCCCAGATTCTTTGGGACATTGGCCATAAATTCCTTGACCAGAGTTTCATTGAACGGCCCAGAAAAACTCAACAGATTATGTAAGTTATGAAAATCAACAATTTCAACTAAACCAAACGAACTAAATTTGGCAATTGCTACCTTGCACTCAATGATGAACTTACGGTAGATGATAAATGACAAAAATAGACTCTCAACACTCTCCAATAGAAAACAGTAGTTGAGGAGGTTAACAAAGTGTCTACCTCTAGTTAATGTGTCAAGTCTAAACATTTGGAGGTCTAAACTAGGAGTAGGTAGTACTCTATAGGCACCTCCTGAGGTGGTGGTAGGCCTGTTCTGACCAACAGGTGTGGGCTTTTCAGCAACATCATCGATTTTACATTTTCCTTTCTCAGCCCTTGTGGCCCTTTTCGTTGGAGAAGGTGTAGGAGTAGATTCTGAAGATTCATCAAGAGCAACATCAAAATCAGAATCTAATTTTTTAAAAGGGGGCTTACTTGAACCTTCTACAGATGGGAGAGGCTGTTTAAACTATTCATCACCAGTCTCTTCATCCTCACAAACTTCCTCTTCAATTTCAGCATTGTTAGACCCACTGTCACCAGCAGATTCATTATCCTCATCTCATTCTTCATCTAGGTCTTGAGCACTTAAGGTAACTTTCTTGCTTAGAAAAGTAATGGGGTTTTTAGATGTTTGATGGGCCTGTGATTTAGAATGGCTAACCGGCGGTTGATATGCAACAATGTCCGTTGATTGGTCAGCCTGAGATGCAACAGCCACCGAAGAAGTGTCTGGGTCTGAACTTGAGGGTTCCTGTCTTTTTGCACTTCGTCGGAGAGTCCTTGCAGGCGACATTTGTGGCCCCATCGCTGTTTCAACAGCAAACACCGAAGCAACAGTGTCCTTGGATGAATTTCCTGGATGTTTCTTCAATTTTGGCATTTTAGTCTTCACCATTGTTTGAATCTGAAAAAGAAAATTCAAAAACAACTTCAAGATCAAGTATGAGGGGCTTCGGAGTTAGGAATTGAAAATTGAGTGTGAGAAGGTCAAGAAGAAAACCCTAAATCACGGTTTAAAAGGGTAAGAATTCTTTTCAAAATTGCACAATGAGGGAACAGTTAATTGGGAACGTGAGTGAAGCAGTTACCAAATTTAAACTGATTAATGACAGTTATTGACAAAGAAACCTTCCTTAATCAGATATGTCAAATTTAAATTAAATTAAACCACTTAAGATGCTAATTTATGGAAACCAGAATTTTTTTTAAATTAGGAAGATAAATCAGAACAAAATACGATTGGATTCCATAAACTAAAAATCATCAAGATTTTTCTCGGTTAAAACTAATTGTACTGCCAAAATTAGACTGTTGATTGAAATTTCTACGAAAAGGCCACTACAAAAAGCTATGGTTTCAGAAACGGATTTTTCATTGCTGAAGCCACGATATCCGTGCCTAATAGTTGCTACCAACAGACTATTTGCAACAGAATTTTTGTTACTATTTTGAGGGTCGCTGAAAGTTTCCAACGTAATTTCCGTTGGTGATCTTCACAAACGGAATTTTCTTTGGTAAAAGCGTGTGCCATTACCTACAGAATTTCCGTTGGTAATGACACACACTATTACCAATGGAAATTCCGTTAGTAATGTCCCAACTCTTTACCTACGGAATTTCCGTTGGTAATGACACACGCTTTTACCAACGGAAATTCCGTTGAAAACTTTCAGCGACCCTCAAAATAGCAACAGAAATGACAAGTCCTATTACCAATGAAAATTCCGTAGGTAATGTCCCAAGCCTTTTACCTACGAAAATTACCTATTGAATTTCCGTAGGTAATATTGCAAATTTTTAATAATTAAAAAAATTAATTTTATGTACTTGTTGGACCTCTGACCCGATTTGTTAATTATGGGCTTGAAACTCAAACGACCAAAGGCCCGACACAATCTACTAAGCTTTGTCAAGTATTTTTATTATTTTATTAATTTAGAATGGATGTAATGTGATTTGAACATTTAACCTAAGAGTTGTGAAGTTACAACCAAACCATTGGAGACAAATAAATTATTGTAATTGTATTTATTTTTATAATATATATTAGTTCAATGAGTAACATTTTTTATAATTTCCTATAAAGTAAAAAATCAATATTAGTGAAAAGTCAAATTCCACATTGTGTTAGCACTTAAACATAAAATATCACATTGTTCGGAAAAAAATTTATAGCTATACAAACTGTATGAAATGATGATAAACATTATATGCTTTCACATTTAAACATGAAATGCTCAACTAAAGGGATGTCGTACAATAGGTAAACTACTCCACCTATATTTTCTGCGTACGGGATTATAGTTTGAATCTCTTTATTTTTGTAATTGCATATATAACTTCGTTGTAGAAAATTCGAATGTAAAATGAATAAAACTTAATTTACGACTAATCCTTAAGCGATTAACCTTCAATTCCATACAGTTGAATCTTTTTTCATTTTCAAAATTTGATTTAGATTACTCATTAAAAATATACGGGTAACAAGATTTACTCTTCACCAATATTTTCTGTAGGTCAATGGTTGAAATAGTAATATCACATATGAATTACTCTTTACATAAATTTCTTTTATTTGAATAGATGAATTGAGTTTTTTGGTCTTCAAAATTGATTTATATCACCTACAAAATTTCTGTAGGTAATAAGAATCACTTTTCACCAACGGATATTCCGTAGGTGAAAGGTTGAAATATTTATTAGTTTTCAAAATTAATTAATATCACAAACAGAATTTCTGTAGGTAATGTGATTCACTCTTCACCAATGGATATTCCGTATGTGAAAGGTCGATAATATTTTTTAGTTTTCAAATTTATTAATATCACTAACAGAATTTTTGTAGGTAATGTGATTCACTCTTCGCCAACGGATATTCCGTTGGTGAAAGGTCAAAATATTTTTTGGTTTTCAAAATTAATTAATATCACCAACAGAATTTTCGTAAGTAATATGATTCATTCTCCACCAACAGATATTTCGTTGGTGAAATGTCAAAATATTTTTTGGTTTTCAAAATTAATTAATATCACCAACGGAATTTTCGTAGGTAATATGATTCACTTAGGTCGAAATATTTTTTTAGTTTTCAAAATTAATTAATATCACCAACGGAATATCCGTAAGTAATATGATTCACTTTTCACCAACGGATATTCCGTTGGTGAAATATCCGTTGGTGAAAGGTCGAAATATTTTTTGGTATTCAAAATTAATTAATATCACCAACGAAATTTCCGTAAGTAATATGATTCACTCAGGTCGAAATATTTTTCAGTTTTCAAAATTAATTAATATCACAAACGGAATATCCGTAGGTAATATGATTCCCTTTTCACCAACAAATATTCTGCTGGTGAAAGGTCGAAATATTTTTTAGTTTTCAAAATTATTTAATATCACCAACAGAATTTTTGTAAGTAATATGATTCATTTTCCACCAACAGATATTTCATTGGTGAAATGTCAAAATATTTTTTGGTTTTTAAAATTAATTAATATCACCAACGGAATTTCCGTAGGTAAAATGATTCACTTAGGTCGAAATATTTTTTAGTTTTCAAAATTAATTAATATCACCAACAGAATATCCATAAGTAATGTGATTCACTTTTCACCAACGGATATTCCGTTCGTGAAATATCCATTGGTGAAAGGTCGAAATATTTTTTGGTATTCAAAATTAATTAATATCACCAACGAAATTTCCGTAAGTAATATGATTTACTCAGGTCGAAATATTTTTTAGTTCTCAAAATTAATTAATATCACAAACGGAATATCCATAGGTAATATGATTCCCTTTTCACCAACAGATATTCCGTTGGTGAAAGTTCGAAATATTTTTTGGTTTTCAAAATTAATTAATATCACCAACAGAATTTTCGTAGGTAATTGATCCATTCTTCTCCAACGAATATTTCTTTGGTGAAATGTCGAAATATTTTTTAGTTTTCAAAATTCATTAATATCACCATCCGAATTTCTGTAGGTAATATGATTCACTCTTCACCAACGGATATTCTGTTGGTAAAAGGTCGAAATATTTTTTGGTTTTCAAAATTAATTAATATCACCAACGGAATTTCTGTAGGTAATAAGAATCACTCTTCACCAATGGATATTCCGTTGGTGAAAGGTGAAAATTTGTTGGTGAAAAACTATTACCTTTGCCAACGGAAAAACCGTTGCTGATTACCGTAGGTGAAAGGTCATCACTTTTTCCAACGGATAATCCGTTGCTGATTACCAACAGAAATAATCTGTTGGTAAATTTTTGTTGGTGAAAAGGCAATTTTTAGTAGTGGGCCCACACAAGTTAATAACACAAAAATAATGAGAATATTTTATAAGATAAAATTGAATCGTTTATTTATGGGAAAATTTTGTAGTTCTACAAATTATACAATCAGTCCAAAAATATCAAAATCAACTAGAATCTTCCAATCAGATATATGCACATAATTAGATTCAATTAATTGGTCAGGTTTATAACGTGAGTATGTGATAGGACATACTGGATTAATAAATCATAACCTGTCCCACTAAGACAAATTGAACATTGTCAAGAAGATCAGTACTGAGATGTATTTCAAACTAGTCATCATGTGAAGATATCTCTTTAAAAAATATGTGCGTGCCAGATAGGAGTACCATAGCAATTTCTCTTTTGAGTACTCAGAGTGTTGACTTTATTTGTGTGTGTATATATATATATATATATATATATATATCCTTTTGTTTTGTTTTGTCAAAGCATTGAATTTATAAGATCATGGAGTTGACTTTCTCATAGCCATAAATATAGCCCTTTTCTACATGATTTATGTTCATTATCAAAGATGGCTGCACACATTTATGGTGGTAGCCCTCTCCTCCATGAAATTGTCTGTTTAAAACAACAACGTACTATAGTGCCAAGAGACGTAGATACTGACCATAGGTTACAACAGAGTGCGTAACTACTTTAGAGTTAACCATCTAGTTAGCAATAAGGTATAATCAACCAAGTCAATATGTCTTCAAAGTGTGCTTATCAAACTGATTGGTTAATCCAAGTAAATCTCAAAATTTGTGGACAAATCATACATTTATACCATATGCTATTTGCAGGAATAACCCATCATTTGGTAAGTTCCCTTCCCCTTTTGTTTATTAAATAACAAAAAAATTAAAAAAAAAATGCAAACAAACACACATGAAAAAAAAAACGACCCCCTTTTTTTTAAAAAAAAAAAATAATGCATCAAGTAAATACCTACGACCTTCCGTAGAGTCTCAAATCTAGCAAAATCTAAGGCCTTGGTAAACAAATCAGCCAACTGATACTCAGTCTGAATATGTTCCAAAGTAATTATTTTTTCTTTGACCAAATTTCTAATAAAATGATGTCTAATATCAATATGTTTGGTCCTAGAGTACTGAACAGGATTTTTAGAAATATTGATAGCACTAGTGTTATCACAGAATATGGTAACAAAATCCTAATCAATACATTACATAGCATTAGTTTCATCCAAAGTAACTGAGTGCAACAACTACCCACTGCAATATACTCACCTTCTGCAGTAGATTCGGAAATAGAGTTTCGTTTCTTACTTAACCATTCAATGAGATTGTTACCAATGTAGAAACATCCTCCACTCGTGCTTTTCCTATCATCCATATTTCTAGCCCAGTCAGCATCAGTGTATCCTGCAAGATAAGAATTAGTAACATTAGTATACCATAAACTAAAATCAGAAGTACAGTTAATATAACGAATAATTCGCTTCACTGCCGCAAGATGTGATTATTTTGGTTTAGCTTGATAACGTGCATAAACTCCAACACTGAATGATATGTCAGGACAGCTTGCAGTCAGGTATAGTAAACTGCCTATCATGCTTCTGTACAAGCTGGACTCAACCTTCTTTCTCTGGTCATCTCCCAAAATTTTCAAGGACGTGGCCATGGGAGTTCTGACTGACTTGGTCTGCTTAAGGCCGAACTTCTTCATAAGATTTTTAGCATACTTGGCCTGTGAGATAAAAATTTCTGATCCAACCTGTTTGATCTGCAAACCTAAGAAGAAATTTAGTTCATCAACCATACTCATTTCGAATTCATTTTGCATGAGTGTAACAAATTCCTTGGCTTTTGTTTCTAGTGAAGAACCAAACACAATATCATCGACGTAGATTTGTGCAACAATTAATCCAGTTTTAAAATATTTTGTCAGCTTCTCCTCTCTTGTATCTCTGCTCCAACAAGAACATGGTTAATCGTTCATACCAAGCACGTGGGGCTTGCGTTAGTCCGTACAGAGCCTTTTTTAGTCTGAACACATGGTTGGGAGAATAAGGATCAACAAATCCCTTAGGCTGCTCAACATAGACTTCTTCATTAAGAATTCCATTTAGAAAGGCACTTTTGACATCTATTTGGTACAGCTTGAACCTCATTTGACATGCCACTGATAGTAAAAGTCTAATGGATTCAAGTCGAGCCACATGTGCAAATGTTTCATCAAAATCCACTCCTTTTGGTTGAGTGTATCCCTGTGCAACCAAGAGTGCCTTGTTTTTTACTATGTTGCCATGTTCATCTGATTTATTTTTGAATATCCACTTTGTCCCGATCACATTTGTGTCCTTTGGCCGAGGTACAAGTTCCCACACTTCATTTCTATCAAATTGACCTAGCTTTTCATGCATGGTAGAGCCCAATTTTTATCAATAATATCTTCGTTTATATTTTTGGGTTCAATTTGTGAAGTGTAGCAAACATTTCCAAGTTCATTAGCAAGCCTCCTTCGAGTCATCATGCTGTCTCTGGAATCTGAGAAAACATTGTCCAATGGGTGTGATTTATGAATCCAAGAAGGAGGTTGCCTTCTCATGTTCTGTTCGTTATTCATATATGGTGCGTTAGAACTTCCAGGAGTAGGGGCAGAGACATCAGAACTTGATGCCGGATGTTTCTTCTGTTTATCACTGTCTAGTTCAGGTACATGATTGTCTTGAGTAGGTTGACGTCGAGCAACCTATTCTTCCAAAGTATGAATATTAGGCTCCTATGAATAAGATGAAAAGTCATTAGTATCATCAATTTTTACTTTGATTGATTCAATGATAGTTTGAGTACGCATGTTATAAATTCTGTAAGCACGGCTGTTCTCAGAATAACCAATAAACACTCCCTCATCACTTTTTGAATCGAATTTACCCAAGTATTCCCGATCATTTAACACATAGCATTTGCTACCAAAGGTATGGAAATATTTGAGATTCGGTTTTATTCTTTTCCAGATTTCATAAGCAGTTTGAGTAGTTCCTGTTCTCAAAGACACAAGATTCAGAATATAACAAGCAGTATTAATAGTTTCAACCCATAATTTAACAAGGAGCTTCTTACTATTTAGCATAACTCTAGCCATCTCTTGTAGAGACCTATTTTTCCTTTCCACAACACCATTTTGTTAAGGAGTTTTGGGTGCACACAATTCATGAAAAATACCATTTTGATCACAGAAAGTAGAGAAAGTAGCATTTTCAAACTCCCTCCCATGATCACTTCTAATCCTTAATATCTTTATTCCCTCAAAATATTTTTCTGTTGTTAATTTTAGGTGCAATCTTTCAAAAACATCAGATTTTTCTCTTAAGAAATCTACCCAAGTATATCTAGAAAAATCATCCATGCAAACAAAAATATATTTCTTTCTCCCAATACTTTCAGTTTGAATAGGTTCCATCAAATCCACGTGAAGTAATTCTAATACATGAGTTGTAGTAAGAAACTTACCTTACTTGTGAGTGCTTTTGGTTTGCTTACCTTTTAGGCACGAACAACACAATCCTTCGAATTTTTTAGTAAGCTTAGGAACACCTCGTACTGCATTCAATTTTGTTAGTCTCAACAGATCACTATAGTTTAAATGTCCCAATCATTTGTGCCACAACTCGGTTGAGTCAATCTTTGAAATATGACAAGTAATTTTGGTGTCAAGAAGATAAATTTATCATTGGATCTAGTACCATGTAGAATTCAACTACCATCATAATTTAAGACTTTACAAGAATTTTTGAGAACATAACCAAGTAGAATTCAACTACCATCACAGAGTTGGCCTATACTAATCAGCGTAGCTTTTAAACCTACAACAAAAAGAACTTCTTTTAACGGGGAGAATCCATGAATTAGAATAGTGCCTACACCTTCAATTTTACCTTGAGCTCCATCACCAAAAGTAACCAGGCCATCTTCATGACTTTTTTAGTTAGTTAGATAAGATCGATTACCAGTCATATGTCTAGAATAGCCACTATAAAAATACTAAGAGTTAGGAATAAAAGATTTATAGGCAACATCAACCATATAACAGTTTAAATCACCCTCTATGGTGTCTTATTTGTCTATTAGCCATGTTTTTGCTAAACAAACAATGAAAGGAGTCGTGTCCTAGATTACCACAGATGTAACATTTTACAAAGTACTTTGATTTACGTCTCTGTATTGGTTGTATTCCTAAATGTCGTGACTATTTTTTAGTCTTGGCATTGGTCGAACTCGCATAGGCGGTCACCTTTAGTTCGGCGATGATGGGAGCAGTTATGTCTGAAAATACAGCAGACTTTCTCTCTTTGATGAAGTTTATCTGATTCCCAACTTTTCTTTCACCTTTTCCAACATATCCCAAACCTTTTTTGACGTTTGGAATTCTTCCACAACTTAAGGTTTCACTTAAGTGAGAGGCTCCAATTGTTAATTGCTTGATCTTTTCTTTTGAAGCTTCTAATTCATCAAGAAGGTTCGCAATTTGATCATCCTTCTCTTTTAAGATGTTGGTAAGAATATTATTTTGAAAATCAATTTTAGCCTTGTCATCTTCCGAAAATTCCATCATGACTTGAGTAGACAAGTTTTTCTCCTCTTCATCTTGTAATTTTTTATTCATACTACTACAGTTATAACAGACACGAACTGGTTCTTTAGATGTTGTAGTGAAGAAGTCAACCTCCAGTCATGTTATGCACAGAATTAGTACGAGAAGTTAGGTTCACAGTTAAGGACTTTACCTGATCAGCAGTGGTTTTGTCGTCCTCGTCCTCATCTGATTCTTTTTCATCATCTTCACTCCAAGTGATATTCATGGCCTTTTTGGTATGAAATTTCTTTAAAGTATTTGCACATTCAGAGGCTATGTGACCAAAACCCTCATACTCATGGCATTGAATTCGATTGTCAGATCTATTCAGAGATGTAGTGGGGTTTTATTTTGTGTTGTTTGGAAATCTCTTCTTTTGTTGGAGTGGGGTATTCAAGTTTTTTCCTTTTTAATTTTCTTTTAGAAATTTTTTGAATTGTTTGTTGAGCATGGCCATGTTTTCATTTGTTTCACTCTCTTGACAATCAACCTCGTCTTCATCGTTTTTAATTTTGAAGGCAATACCAATACCCTTTTCTTTCTTTCTCCTTTGTAGATGTAATTCATAGGTCATCAATGATCCCACAAATTCTTCAACTTTCATATTTTCAATCTCCTTACTTTCTTCAATTGCAGTTACTTTAGAATGAAAACCATCATGCAAGGATCTGAGAATTTTCTTTACAATTTTGCTCTCTGAATATTTCTTTCCCAAGGTATAAGCATATTTGTGATGTCAATGAATTTTGCATAGAAGTCTTTGAATTATTTATCGTCTCTCATGGTAAGTTGTTCAAATTCAAGAGTAAGAATTTGAAGCTTGGATGACTTGACCACGGTAGTTACTTCGTGAGCAATTCGTAAGATGTCCCAAGCATATTTTGCAACCTAATACGTAGAGATCAAAAGAAATTGATTAGAGTCTACGATGGATAATATGGCATTTAAAGCTTTGGAATTCCAATTAGTATAACTAAAATCAGTTGTAGCCCACTTGTCTACCTTTTTCTCTCTTTCTACACTATTTTCAATAATGGTGGGAGTTTTATAGCCATGGAAAATAAAGTGCCAAGCTTTTTCATCAAGAGATTGGATATAAACTTGAATTCTAATTTTCCAATAGGCATAATTAGTACCATCTAAAATAGGTAGTCTAACCAGAGCTCCGTCCATAACTAGGTTTCTTTGGATCACACTTAAAAAGTGTACCATCTCTGATACCAATTGAAAGTTCTAAAACCTAAATTAATTAAATTAAAAATGAATTTTAATCTTAATTAAAAAATTAGTGAATAGAACATAGTCAGAACTGGCAAGATATAGAGATAATAGTTCTGACTCATACAACCGTGTTCGTTTACCTAATCTTGTCAAGTGCTGAAATTAAAGGATTAAATACGAACACAAGATGTAACGTAGTAAATCCCTAAGAGAAACATCCACGGGCCCCCATGCCATGGGTAAAAACAATCCACTAATAATCTTGTTCAAAAATACAATAGTATCGATTTTTGGTAATTTTGCAAAATTAACAAAATAACAATCAAAAGAAATCAGATCAACTCCCTCCGATACTTATTCTTCTGACTTGTTGATAAAGTGGAATCAAACCCACCGGTCTTGACTTTATCGCCACTTCTCTATTGTACTTGACCGCAACCACCACTTGGATTAAGAACTCTCGTTCTTAACTTCACACCAAGTAGTTTGAACGAGATATGGAATTGTTCGTTGAGCACCAATAAGTTCTTGATTCTTCAATGAGTTTGAAGAAAACCTTTTTGCTTTGAAAGTTGAATCAATGAAGCTTGATGTCTTGTTTTCCTTCCATAGATTCGGTTGGTTTTAAGCTTGGAGAAAATAAGAACAAAAATTATATTTCTAAGCTCTAATTCCTTATTGATTTCCACTCTTACTTAAAGTTAAAGTAGAAATCAATTTAGGAAATATTTCTTACCTAAAAATATGAAACAAGAATGGTAAGAAAATTAGTATGAAAGAATATAGAAAGATATTCTTAGATTTGTAGAAGAAAGGAATTTAGGAAACTAAATATTTCCTTCCTAAACAAATCTAAGAGAATAAGAAAAGATCCTTTAACCTACAAAAGGAGCTGTCATTAATATTCATGATACTAGAATATATCAAGAATAAAAACAAAATAAAATCCCGCTTTCTCGATCCGAAAAAATAATTAAACTTATCAATCCAAATCGATCGAATCGGTATTAACTGAACCGATCAAAGACACCAATGTTGACTTGCTCTTTTATCATTAAAAATTAGCTATATTCATAAAGTGAGCCAAGATATAAAAAATGAAAAACATGACACATATTTTTCCAAGTAGGCAACCTGATTTTCTAACCCTTTTATTTACTTACTTTATATGTAGTAGTTTTAGGTAGTTTAAATAATTCATTAGTTTTTATTTTATTTATTGTTTAATGCACTTATAAAGCCACACCATGTCAATCACATGATGTCCCACTTTACGAGCCGCTTTGATAATATCTATGACATCATTTTTTAACCAAGAGTCGCAGCACTACATCTGAGTCCACTTCAACCGAACATTCAGCCTGCCAGATCGATCTTCTCCACATTTATCTCTAGGGAGAACTGATCTCTTTTCTCATTTATTTGGTTTATTTTGTTATTATATTGGGGACAATGTAATGTTTTAGTTTGGAGGTGGGTTAAGTATCAGGATACTTAATTATTTTAAATTTGCTTATTATTCGGGTCTATATAACTGGAAATTTCGTTTAAAAAATGAAAAAAGAAAAAAGAATTGTTGAATATCTTGCCACCAATGATGATATATGTTTGATTTTAAGTACGTTTTTAGTTAGAATATTAGACAACACTTTAACTTGTTCTTTTACCTAAATACTTATCCACATTAAACTAGATTTTAAGAACATAGCCACTATTGACTTATCACTTATTGGTAACATGACTTGAGTGTATAGGTTGATATTATTGACTTAGGATTATTGTGAAAAATTCTGTTCCTAACTTCTTAGACTAGTAACCAAACTGAACAGTTTGGGGGTGTTAAAGTTAGTACATATTTTTGTAGAATTTTGATGATTTGGGTTTTTAAGATTTCATTTTTGGTTGAATAGGTTATGGTCAAGAAATCTAAACCGAGCATTACTCACTGCTGATAAAAATAAAATAAAATATCTGACTCGAGCAATTAAGCCTGTTAGGGTATCTTAAAACCTGGTGCCCTATGGTCATCTGGCTTGGGAGTCATCGACCCAAAGCTCGCTACATGGGTCATATAAAAATTTTATTTTACATCTTCACTTCTCTATTAACTTGTGGGACTCGATCAATTAAGTCTGTTAGGGTATTTTAAAACTTCGTGCCCTATAGTCATCGGCACAAAGTTCATTACAAGGGTCACTTAGAAAGTTAGTGAGAGAGAAGTATTGTACATGATGTAAGATTCTCTATATAATTTAAAAAAAGAAGAAGTTAAAGTGCTTCGTAAGGATTGCTAGGTTAGACATTCGAAGACCGAAGATGAGAATTTAGAAATCACTCACCATCCTAGTTTTAAGAATACAAGCTCTAATTTGTATGACTTTATTTGAAAAAGCATTGTGTTGATCAGTAAGAACCAAATTTGCTAGAACACCTCGAGATTGGAGAGAAAAAGCATTAGAAATGTGTAGTTTAGGAGACATGTAAGGAATAAATAACTACAAAGGGTTCATAATTGTAAAAATATCAACAACACAATATTGGTTGTGGTCTAATACAAGCATAAGTTCAATTTTTAGCTAAACACACACTCACTAAATGTCGAGCATCAGATAACTGAAGAACTTTGGTGTTGTTGTCTAATCTCTTTGTAAAAGTGTTGCTTTATTTTCGAACTTGAGGCATATGGTAAGAAATTTAACATTAACTCCAATTCTCATGATTCTCTTAGCTTAGTTTAAATTTATATTTTTGTTTTGTTTTTGTTCGAGGATAAACAAATGTTTAGTTTGGGGGTGTTTGATAAGTGTATTTTGTGCACTTATTCGGGCATTTAAACTAAGCTATTATCACATCATTTTATAGATTTTCTACTTAATTTATTGTGTTATTCTTTATATTTCAGTTTTGAACCTGTTTACTAGCGAATGGAGAAGAATGGATGAAAAAGCAATAAATTGGAAGATGTCTTAGAAGCAATGTTCTAAAAAGCGTAAAGCGTGGCTAAACGTGGAGCCCGAGCTTCAAGCTTTTCAAGCCTAGGCGAGTCCTAGGTGACAGCAAGATAAGGGCAAGGCGAGGACGATGCGTGATGCGTGGCTAGGTGTGGAGGCCGAGCTTCAAGCCCAAGCGGAGCCTAGGCGAGGCTTATGCGGGCTTTTTAGAACAGTTCTTAAAAGTAGGGGGATTCAATTGCACTCAAATTGGAGGTTATAAAAAGTTTGAAGGACTAAAATAACCAAAATCCAAAATTGTAGGGCCAAATTTTACAAATTCAGAAGAAATAAGCTGGGCGATCGCTCAGGATTGGCCTGGGCGATCGCCCATGCTAATTTCTTCTCAGAAAATTTTGTTTCCTTTTTGACTTCCACTCCGATTAGGAAATGTTTTGGCCAACGATTTTAAGGATTTTTTGTGTTCTTTTAGGGCACAATTAGGGAAGTATAAATATGAGTTATTAATTCATAACAAAAGAGTCGCTGTAGAGGCCAATTTTTGGGAGAATAACAAGAACGAAGATCAAGATTTATCTTTGCAACAATTCAACAAATATCAAGTTTAAATTTTCTACTCTTTTAAATTTTATTCCGATCTGGGTGATGGCTTCTATGTTTTACTTTTCTTTTTGTTTTCTTTGTCTTAGTATGTTAGGCTAAAATTATTTATGCTATGATGAAGATGTAAACCTTTTGATATTTGTTTAATTCTTGAATTCTCAATCTTAATCCAAATTTATATTTGATTGATTTATACCATGATTTAAAAGTCCGTTTGAATGATTGATTACCATTTGAGCATGTTTGTGATTTATTTTAGTTTATGAAAGGTTCAAAATAAATTAGCTCCTTATGGTTTTAAACACCAAGTCCAATAGAAATTAGTAATAATTTCATATGTTCGGTGGAATGAATTTAGATAATCTTGTTTTTAAATGCGTTTTTATATATTCATATTCAAAATAGGAATATTTTGGAACTTATATGAAAATAGGTTTAATTCTACTCGACATAGATTATTAGATAATTTAGGATTATCGATTGTCAATTTGAGCATAAATTGGATTGGGACGTAAGGGTTTATGGATTAAAATGAATGTAAAGGGTAGAGTCGGATTCCTAACATAATTTGTTTAATTGCTTTTTCTTCAAAAAACACAACTTAGCTATACTTCACATATATAAATTAGTCTAGTTTTCAATAAAATCAAAACATTCCAAAATCTATTGTGTTTATTCAATTTAAGTTAGAATTAATTTACTTTTGGCAAATACAAATCATAGTCCTCGTGGGAACAATACTTTTCTACTCACTTTTTCTATTACCTGTCAGCGATCCTATACAATTGAAGGATTTCACCGTACATCATGCTTTGAAATGGGAAAAAATATTTTGTCGCAGTTTTGCATATATTGTTTTTTAAAAATATGATGACAAACAAGTCATTTACAACCTCCTAACGGATTTTTTTTGGATTGAAACCAGTAGACACAAGATATATTAAATAATGAAAAGTTGAAGATAAGTATGCGATAAAAAAAGTTGGAGAGATAAGTACTACAATGAGCAAATATTGAGGAAGTTAAGTGCAATTAAAATTAAGTGTAATTAAAATATTTGCAGCAAATAAAATTTGTGATGTGAATATAATTATCTGATCTTAAAATATTACCTATATAAACCTTTGATGATTGGGCTTGGAGAGAGGTTTTCAATTTAGACCCAAAAAAAAAACACACACACACACACACACACACACACAAAAAGAACATCTTGGAAAAATATTGAAGACAAGCGTTCTAGCGTTTTGAAAATAAAGCTTCGAGACAACGAAGACGAACAAGCTTGGAATCTTCGATTGCAAGCGTGACATCATTCGTGATGAAATCCACCATTTTTTTTTTTGAATGAAAATATAAAAAATATATAGATCAAAAAAGGACTATACAAAGTATCAAAAAATATTCTAACTTAACATCACAAGTCGGTACTAATATCTAAGTAAGGCAACTACAATAGGCATTCCCATGTACCAAAAAGGTTATGTAAACAAAAACTGAAAGTCAATGTGTAGCATTACCCGTCCAGGGCCAAAGACTTGTAATAAATCAAAATATTAGGATACAAAGACAACATAACCTTGTATACTTGTGTTTTGACCCTCCTACAAATACTATCTGGGACTTCTTTAAAACATAAAAAAATCCATCTATTCCTTGCGGTCCATAAGTAGTAAACTGTGGTGGCCAATGCAATCCTCTTCACTTTGCTTTGCCAACTCGAACCCCGACCCTCATTATTTATCCATTTGAATGAACTTGCTATGGTAGAGATGGTTCTATGAATCCCGTGCCAAGACCTGATATTTATCCAAACAATAGAGCTGAAATAACATTGAAAGAATAGATGCGCAGCTGATTCCTCCGAATGTTGGCAGAAAATGCAGCCCCTGTCAATATCTATGCGCAAAATTCTATCTCTGGTAAGCAGTTTTCCCTTGGCTGTAAGCCACAGAATAAAGGAATGTTTCAACTGAATGCACGGTCTCCAAACATCCGATGCCCAAATATTTTTCGTTCTTTTCAGTCTGAAATAATTATAAGCTAAAGTGGTAGATATTTTAGCTCCAAGTTTCTACTACTCCAACCGTAAAATGGTAGACTACACGCTACCCTCAGTCTGCCTGATCTGATCCTTGATTTCGAATACTCTTTTCATCAAAGGAGAGTCTGTTTTGTTTGGTTCCCAACTCTAAACCAAGTTCCCTTTAAGGTATACTTGATTAACCCAACAAACCAATAATGTATCTTTTTTTTGGTGAACATTCCAAAGGGTTTTGGCTAGCACTCTCGTATTCCAGCTTTGAAATTGTCAAAATCCAAGTCCGCTTTCCTCTTTCGGTAAGCAAACATCATTTCATGCAACAAGTGGTCTCCTGTGACCCCAAAGAAAATTCCTACAAAGGCTTAAGATACGAGTAATGACCGCAACCACAATAGGAAAAATAGATAACCAAAAACATTCGACTCCTTGCAACACCACTCTAATGAGCACGGCCCTTCCCGCATACGAAAGAGATGTTCTAGTCCATAAGTTGATATAGGCTGGAATTTTAACAATAAAGGGGGCATAATGCATCACTTTTAATTTTTCAGCTACAAGTGGGATTCCCAAGTAACAAAATGGCGTAGTTCCAATTGGAAATGATGTCAAACGCTGAATTTCCAAAAGATCTTTTAACAACATGAATACTCTTGAAAAATATAACGTCATGAATATCAATATTCTAAAAAAAAAAAATTATTTTTGAACAAACACAAAGTAGAGAAATATTAGAAGAATATTGTGTTGTTGCTCATGTAGAAGCACAACATAATTAAACTACTGATATATGATTGCTCTTGAAGAAGTATAAATTTATACATATCAATCTTTTAGAAAAATATTGTGTTGTTGATCTTGAAGAAGCACAACTTTACTTTTTCACAATATTAATGCTGTGTAATATTATAGTATTGATAGTTTTAAGGGTAATTTGCAGCGGCCATCCCCAACCTTTGAACTTTTGGCACTTTTATCCCCATTCTTTGTTTTTCGGCACCCATATCCTCAACCTTTCTTAAGTTGGTGGCTGAAGTCCCCAACCTTTGAACGTTTAGCACTTTTATCTTCATTCTTCATTTTTTTGCATTCATATCCTCAACCTTTCTATATTTGGTGCCCGAAGTCCCCAACCTTTGGACTTTTGTATTATATTTTTAAATTTTTTAATTGAAACTTATGAAAAGTCTATTTAAAGCCAAGTTTTGTGAGTAATTTTGTCTATAAATGTTGGTTTATTTAAAAAAAACTTATTTTTAAAATTTTATGAGATATTTAGATTAATTTTTAATTTTTTAATTAAAACCGGGTCAACCTTAGTTCGACCCAGTTCGACCTTTTGACTCTTGACCCGTTACCTTTTTCGAATCCTTTTTTTGAATATTGTATTATTCAGATAAATAGTTTTATTTAGATAACTATATTTAAATTAATGCTCTATTTGGAGATATGGGTGCAAAAAATGAAGAATGAAGATATGGGTGCAAAAAATTGAATTTTAATTGAAACCGGGTCGACCTTGGTTCGACCCGGTTCGACCTTTTGACCCTTGACCCGTTATCTTTTTCGGGTCGATGGCTAGTCCTATTTTCTGAATATTGTATTATTCAGATAAATAGTTTTATTTAGAAAATTATATTTTGATTAATACTCCATTTGAGGATATGGGTGCAAAAAAAATGAAGAATGAAGATATCGGTGCAAAAAAATGAAGAAAATCTCATAAAATTTTTAAAAATAAGTTTTTTTAAATAAACCAATATTTATAGACAAAATTACTCAAATTACTCACAAAATTTGGCTTTAAATAGACTTTTCATAAGTTTCAATTAAACAAATTAAAAAATATGATACAAAAGTCCAAAGGTTGGGACTTTAGCCACCAAATTAAGAAAGGTTGAGGATATGGGTGCAAAAAAATGAAGAATGAGGATAAAAGTGCCAAAAGTTCAAAGGTTGGGGACTTCAGCCAACAAATTAAGAAAGGTTGAGGATATGGGTGCCAAAAAAATAAAGAATAAGGATAAAAGTGCCAAAAGTTCAAAGGTTGGGGACGGCGGCTGCAAATTACCCTAGTTTTAAAAAAGTACAATAAACTTACAATTCTCCATCCTTCATTTCTCCATTCTTATGAGACAAATAACATAAACTTGTTCCCCAAGCAAATAAGTTTGTGGGTATAAAATGAATCCAAATCTCAAGTAGTATGTGAATTCTCCTAATGCCAGAAAGGTTGCGAGTAGCTGTTGTGTGCCCATTCCCATTTACTCATAGGTGAAAAGAGTGTTGGAGTTATATGAAATAAGAATAATTTTGTGTGTATCAGCAAAACTAATATGAAACGGTTCGTGTTTACTATTTACAAACCCTAAAAAGTACTTGTATTGCTCTTTCATATCCCACTTTATGAATTTTATTAAGTCATATTAGTATTTCTTGTACTAATAAGTACATATTAGATCTTGAATATTTTTGTACAATGACTTCTTGTAAGTTTTTTAAAGATTATGACTTATTTAAAAAAAATTAGATTCTCATTTTTTTAAAGATTATGACTTTTTAAAGGGTGTTGCCCCTTCCCCCGGCCCATTCCTTTGTCATATCCTGGCTTTACCCCCGGTTCTCATGGTATATAAACCAATAGGCATTCACTAGCTAAAATAGAGATTAAATTCTGTTTATATTTTGAAATTATTTATGTAACAACCGAATTTTGTTTTCGTATTTTTAATATCAAGTAAATATTTTTTTTATATTACACTTGGCGTCGCTTCAAGCATTACAGTTCATTTTAAATATTTTTCCACGTGAAATATTGCGGGTGTTTGCTTCAATTTTTAGTTGACAAAAATGAATTATTACTTTATCACCGAGCTTCGTTAATTTTTCTTACATTGAATAAATGTTCTTGGTTTAATTTCTTGATTTAGTTCAAGACAACCGATTAAATTAAAACTAAGAAAAACATTTAACTTTTATTTCGGCCTATGCTATTCCAGTTTTTAGCAAAGAAAATCACCCCCTTGTTATGATGAAATTAGTAAGCTTTTAGCACAAAAAGTTTCACCTGTAATTAACCCCAAACAACCCCTTATTCCAGCCAGAAAAACACCTCCGAACATACCCTTATTCCTTGCTAGAAAACACTCCCAAACAGCCCCTAAACCTTAATGAGAAACAACCCATCATTAGCCATTTCCTAGAAGAAACTTCCTTCCATGATCTAGACAAACACTGCCCCACAAAACAGCCACTTTTTCTGCTATTTTCAGTCCCAAATTTCCAGCCTCATTCCCTCACTTTCGATTCAGTTTTCGACCAGCACTGAAGGTTGTTACCTTTCTTTTTAATTCATTATATATATATATATATATATATATATATATATATATATATATATATATATATATATATATATATATATATATATGGTTTGGATTTTGGAAAGTCGAGAAACATTTTTCTTCATCAAAGCTTCAACCGAAAAATCGCTTTCGAGGTAGTTTTACTTCTTTGCTTTTACTACGATTTTTAAATGTCGTTTGGAAAATTATGATGTGATATAAATGCCATGAAAACTTAATTACGAAGGAACTTATGATAGTGATTGAAGGTAATCACTTTAATATGTTTGTGATTGAAGGTAATCACGTATAATGTTATGTGGTGCCGACTACCAATTTTTATGTTCTTATGTACGTTTCAAAAATGATGGCATGTTGAATTTATGTTTACATATAATTTTTCCACATGTTGTAAGTATTGCTACTGAGTATTTCTTATGAAATACTCACCCACAAAATGAACAAATTTTCAGATTGAACTGATAGGCGTTAATGCGATGGTCGTAGGCTAGCGAGCTTGTCATGGAACTTCTTATTTAGTTTAAGTTTTGACGTCTATATTTTAAGTATTTGATGCAGTAGTTAAGTATGTAATATGAACGGAAAACAAAATGTTGGTTTACTTGCCATTCAGAATTTTAAATTATAGATTTGGCTAGTTTCATTTTCAGAATTTTTCGCTTACTGTCCCTTTTCAAAAAATCAGAACTTTTGCTACGGTTGGAGTTTATGAGTGAAATTAGTGACTTTGTAAAACCCTATATGTGGTCTAATAACAAAAATTGGAATCACTCAAAAATTTCATCGTATGAATTTATTATGTACGTTTGAACGGGCTGCTTGAAGGCACTCAAATAGTTTTCAAGCAACTTTAGCTATCATTTTCACCTACCAAACGACGTAGCTACGGTTTAAAATTTTAAAATGTTGTGGTATGTAGTCCCAAGTCTCTACAGTTAAAGTTACATAATTTTGGGATTTGTTTGAATGGTCAAATAAATTGTGGCGTCATCTATCCCGATATAGGCAAAACTACGAAATTTTGAAGTATTCCTCTTCCCTTGCGCGCTTTTTATTTTTTTGCAAAAATTAGAATTTTAAAACCATTCAAGGGCATGGGAAATATTATTTGGAGTTGTCATATACATTTAAAGATTTATTTCAGAGACCCTTTGGATTGGGAAAATCCAGGGCGTTACAGTAGCGGTTTTACTTTTATCTAGACTAGCGTAAATTTTAAAATTTTATTTTATTTTGTATGGTCTTTATTTTATTATTTCAACTTAAAAATTTAGAAGTTACGATTTTAGAATTTGAGTGACGCTACTCGCCATCGTCGCGCTAAGCCAACTTTGAAGTAAAGAAAGTTTGATAATTTTCTTTCTGTGTTTAAGTATGACTTTAATGAAATTTATATTTATGAAATTCCATATTTTTTTATGAAAATTTATTTTAGTTCTCAGAATAAACTTAAAAGATGTTAGAAACCCACCTAAATGGACTTTTCATAATTGGTATTTTAGGCATGGTTCCACCAAGTGAGTACTACCTACAACGTGCCGAGGCGGGAATAAATGATTACATTTAGCTTGTTATGGATCCTAAGTGGTCGTTTGGCCATCATGTAGGTAGCCATAGGGTAGCACGTGTTAGGACGATGAACTACGAGTTGTGACCATAAGATGTTGGCGTTAATTGTGTGCTTATTATGAAAGTGGAGGTTAAAGGATCAAACCTCAAGCACCTCAGATGCATGCATAGATATTAATGTTACATGTCAGAAAAATGATCGTATACTAAAGGTTAGTATGCCATAGATACGGATAAATTATCTAGTACATTGCATATAGATTTTGATGGGTGAGATTTACACCGACCACAAGATTTTCAAGTACTTCTTCATTCAGAATGAATTAAAGACAACAATGATGGTTAGAGTTGGTGAAGGACTATGACTACATTATCCTGTACCATCTAGGTAAGGCAAATGTTGTCGCAGATGCTCTAAGTAAAAAGAATATTGGTAAGTTTTTTGCATTTTAATCAACACAAGATAATTTTATCAATGAGTTTGAGAGTATGAAAATTGAAGTATTAACTCCACTGGAACGAACATCGACAGTGATAGCAAGTTTGATAGTAAAGCTGGCACTTAGAGATAAAATTGTGACAGCTCAAAAAGATGATCCTTTCCTGAAAAAGATTAGGACTGAAGTAGGAACTGAAAGGAGGAAAGAATTCGAAATAGCAGAGGACAAAACTTTGATGTTCTAAGGTCGAATTTGTGTGCCTAAGGATGAAGGGCTGAGAAATGAGATTTTATCTGAACCTCATTATGCTCCTTACGTAGCACATCCAGGAGGAAATGTATAAAGACATACATAATACAATATGGTGGAGAAACATGAAAGGATTTGTAGCTCGTTTCGTATCAAAGTGTTTGGTGTGTCAACAAGTGAAGGTGGAGCATCAAAGGCCGTCAAGGCCATTAAATCCAATGGATATATCGTAGTGGAAATGGGAAAAATATTGCAATGGATTTTGTTGTCAGTTTTCCTAGATCGGCGAGAGATCATGATGCCATTTGGATTGTGGTAGACTGTCTGACAAAATTTGTGCATTTTCTTCCCATTCGAATGAATATCAACAATTAGCACATTTGTATGTGAAAGAAATTGTTAGACTTCACGGGATACCAACATCTATCGTACCAGATAGAGATATGAGATTTACCTCAAATTTTTGGAAAAACCTTCAAGGAGCTTTGGGTACTAAGTTGAAATTTAGCATGGCTTATCACCCTCAGACCGATGGACAATCAGAACGCACGATTCAAATCCTTGATGATATGTTGAGAGCATGCGTCTTGGATTTGGCTGGTAAATGGGAAGGTCACATACCGTTTGTGGAATTCGCTTACAATAATAGCTTCCAAACTACTATTGGCATGGCACCATATGAGGCACTGTATGGTCATTGATGTCGTTCGCCAATTTGTTGGGACGAAGTCGGCTCAAAAAGAATTTTAGGACCCGAGTTGGTTTAGAGAACATTAGATGCAATAGACAAGATCAGGTCCAGAATTAAGTTAGCACAAGACCGTCAAAAGAGTAATGCCGATCAAAGAAGAAAGGATTTAGAATTCGAGGATGGCAAAAAGTTTTCTAAAGGTGGCTCCTATGAAAGGGATACTACGTTTTGGTAAGAAAGGAAAACTAAGACCGCGTTTCATCGGCCCATTTGAAATCCTTGAAAAGATTGGAAATGTGGCATATCGTTTGGCATTGCCATCCAAGCTCTCGGTGGTACACAAAGTTTTCCATGTTTCGATTTTAAGAAAGTACATACATGACCCTACACATGTGGTAAAATATGAGTCTTTGAATTTAAGGAATAATATGACTTATGAGAAAGCGACTGCAATGATCCTAGAAAGAAAAGTCCATGTTTGGAGAAATCGAGAGATCCCATAAGTTAAGATTCAGTGGGGTAGACATGAGAAAGATGGGGTCACTTGGGAAAGAGAAAAAGATATTTTAGATAAGTACCCGGACTTGGTAAACCTTGTAAGTTAAATTTCGAGGATGAAATTATTTTAAGTGGGGAGGGATGTAACAACCGAATTTTTTTTTCACATTTTTAATTTCACGTAAATATTTTATATTACACTTGGCGTCGATTCGAACTTTAAAGTTCATTTTAAATATTTTTCCACGTTAAATGTTGTGCTCGTTTTCTTTAATTTTTAGTTGACAAAAATGAAGTATTATTTTATCACCGAGCTTCGTTAATTTTTCTTACATTGAATAAATGTTCTTGATTTAATTTCTTAATTCAATCCAAACGATTAAATTAAAAACTAAGCAAAACATTTAACTTTTATTTCGGCCTATGCTAGTCCATTTTTCAGCAAAGAAAACCGCCCCCTTGTTATGCCGAAATTAGTAAGCTTTTAGCACAAAAAATTTCACCCGTAATTAACCCCAAACAGCCCCTTATTCCTGCCAGAAAAACACCTCCAAACATACCCTTATTCCTTTCCAGAAAACAGTCCCTAAACCTTGATGAGAAACAGCCCACCATCAGCCATTTCCAGCAAAAACTGTCTTCATGATCAAGCAAAAACTGCCCCACCTAGCAGCCCACCTACCCTCACTTGTTAACCAATTTTTCCTCCCAATAAGGTCCCAAAATTCAGCCATTTCCTCTGTCAAAAAGCAGAAGAAAACGTCCAGCTCTGCTGCCATTTTTACTGAACATTTTCAGCCCTTCATCCTAGTATTTTTCTTCTCTTCCTGTTCTAGAAAGATCCCTCATTTGCACTCCAGTTTCGGCCTCCCCCCATAAGTTCTAGGTTTTATTTCCTTTAACACTGCACTTTTCTCACCCCAATTTCATCCATACAGAAGCCCAGAAACCAGTTCCTAAGTTAAGCAAAAACTCCCTTTTTCCTTCATCATTTTCGGCCACAACAATTCCAGTATGTACTCCAATTTTCAGCAGCAAGAATCCTTTATTCTTCTCTTCAATTTTGTGCAACAAGAAGCCCTGGAACCTCAGTCTAAATCACCAAAAATATTCCAGCATTTATCCATCATTTCCTTCAGATTTTCCTCCAACAAACATCCCATATTTCTGTCCCAAATTTCTAGCCTCATTCTCTCACTTTCGGTTCAGTTTTCGACCAGCTTTGAAGGATGTTAACCTTTTTTTTTTTTAATTCACAAAATTTTCCTATATATATAGTGTACGGGTTTGGATTTTTGGGAAGCTACAGAAACAATTTTTCTTGATCAAAGCATCAACTGAAAACTCGTTTTCGAGGTAGTTTTACTGTTTTTACTACGATTTTTAAATGATGTTTGAAAAATTGTGACGTGATATAAATTCCATGCAAACTTAATTATGAAGGAACTTATGATAGTGATTGAAGGTAATCACTTTAACATGTTTGTGATTGAAGCTAATCAAGTATGACGTTATGTGGTGCCGGCTACCAAATTTGATGTTCTTATGTACGTTTCGAAAATGATGGCATGTCGAATTTATGTTTACGTATAATTTTTCCACATGTTGTAAGTATTTATAGTGACTGTTTCTTATGAAATACTCACCCCCAAAACGAGCAAATTTTTAGATTGAATTGATTGGCACTGATTCGATGGCAGTAAGCTAGCAAGCATGTCATGGAAATTCTTTTTTAGTTTAAGTTTTGACGTCAAGATGATCGAGTCAATTATTATGTAAATACTATATTTTAAGTATTTGATGCAGTAGTTAATTATGTAATATGTACGAAAAACAAGATGTTGGTTGCCATTCAAAGTATTTGCCTAGTTTCATTTTCAGAATTTTCAGCTTACTGTCCCTTTTCGAAAAATCATAACTAGTGCTACGGTCGGAGTTTTTGAATGAAATCAGTGACTATGGAAATCCCTATATGTCATCTAATAACAAAAATTAGAATCACTCAAAAATTTCATCGTATGAATTTATTATGTATGTTTGAATGGGCTACCTTAAGGCACCCAGGACAGTTTTCAAGCAACTTCGACTATCATTTTCACCTACCGAACGACGTAGCTAAGGTTTGAAATTTTAAAATATTGTAGTATGTATCACAAGTATCTACATTTAAAGTTTCTTAATTTTTGGGATTTTTTTGAATGGACAAATAAATTGTACCGACACCTATTGCGGTATAGGCGGAACTATAAAATTTGAAGTATTTCTCTTCCCTTGCGCGCTTGTTATTTTTTTGCAAAAATTAAAATTTTAAAACCCTTCAAGGGCGTGGAAAATATTATTTTGAGTCGTCATATGTATTTAAAGATTTATTTCAGTGACCCTTCGGGTTGAGAAAATCCAGGGTGTTACAATTTAGAGTGACGTATAGGGCCCCGCTACCCTCCACATTAACCATCTAAATATTATTTGTATCTAATATATACACACACACACACACACACACTAGATGATTGTATGAGCATCATTTTCAGATTATACCATCAAATCGTGTTTCTTGTTAATGTTGAGCCTAAATTTCAAACTTTTAATAAATACTAGTTGAGATGATGATAAATAGTTTAGCACTATTATTTGTTAAACGCCTCCAATTAATTTATAAACCATTATTATTAAGAACAAAATGCTTGCCTTTTTTTTTCTAAGCAATGTTATTTTTACACCGCAGCACTTATATGCATCAATGCAACATCAAAGTTATCTCTGCTATAATTAGCTTATGGTCAGAGCACAATTTTAGCCATCTAATGATTTTTGATAGTGCAATATATGTAAAATTGATCCACAATAGTGCACTGAGATGGACATTAAAGAATTTTGAGAATATAAACTGTTATAAAATATCCTCAATCCTAGCATGTGATATTTTATAACACGGTTTGTCGACTATCATTTTGATAAAACAATTTTTTCAACACTAGGAGAGAAATTAAGTGTTTGGAAAATATATATGAAAATATAGCAATTTATGTTTTCTATATCCTCACACAAGACAATATGAACCAAAAATTTGCCAGATAATTTATTTGTAAGTTATAATTTACATATGCATTTAGTGACCAAAGAGATTAAAAACATCTCATATACTAGTTGTAAATGCTCCCATTTATATTGACGTCCTAGAAGACAAGCCATAAACTTTATATTTGGTAATTTTAATGGCACGCTTGAAAGGTGATGACTTTTGATTCCAAAATAAAAATCTTTAAAGGAAAAATGGAGCAAATAGTAAAGATAGTTCCATTGAAGAAGTGTATACTCTTGGAGAGTATAATTGTAAAATTCGAGAAGAGGTTCAAGTACTTGAAATATTGAAAATGAAGAGATTTCAATTAGTTATGTCATTATGGGGAAAGAATGGAATCAGAAAGGAAATATTGGTGACAATACTTTTGTACATAATTTAGCACTTTACATTATGAAAGGTGGCGAGTATATTGAAATAAATCTGTTAAATAATTAAGTGGTCAAATAAAAGTATGCAATCTAAAAAAATTGAACTTCCTAGAAAAGCCTAAAGTTTCTAAACCTACAGTTCGAACACCTAAAGGCATATACTTATACGCAAAGAAAATGGGAAAAAAAATGAAGTCGTAACATGTAATGCACGACTCTTAACATTATGAATTTTGCAAAGTCTTAGGTAATGAAATCACAAGTCTATATGTTGTTTGCCTGTCAATTCATGACACTTGATATGCGTATAATGATTATGGTTATAACGAGCTCATCTGGCATGACTACTATGTATATAAATCTCAGGAGGATTTAATATGCTTGAAGCATATAGTTCAACTTTTTTGTCGATCAAATTACTGATCTCAAGTGATATTATCATAAGGGTGAGTAAATACGTATTGTACTTTTTTTTTTCTTGGCTCAGGTTTTGTCCCATTGGATTAGTCCGGCAAGATTTTTAATGAGGCAAATTTTATAGTGTATCCAAAAGAATATTGTACTCTTTTTCCTTGACTAGGATTTTTCCAACATGATTTTTTGTTGTAAGGTTTTAACGAGACATATTCTATGTGTAAAGGTCATCAAAAGTGTTATAAATATTATAGTTATGGATGTCCATAACCTACAATACTTTTACCCTCAACACAACACTTTGATTGTACTCTCTTGTGTTAAAAATTGTATACGAGAGAGTATGTGGAGATGATATTGCTTCAATGTTATAGCATAAATCACATTTCACCAAAATTGTTTTATACAAGTTTTAAAAAAATTGTGACATTGAAGATATTGATACACACGATATGGATAGCTTAATACAAAGATTTTCATTGATTAAAATCAGGGGGAGTAATTGTACTCTTTTTCCTTCGTTCAGGTTTTGTCCCATTGGGTTTGCCTGACAAGATTTTAAAGAGGTAGCATTTAATTTCTCCAATTTTTTTAATAATTATTTTTCTCCTCTGTTTAGTTTTTTTGTCCCATTGGGTTTTTAGTAAACAATTTTTTTAACGAAGCAGTTGTTGTACCAATGGTCAACGGAAGGAGAGTGTTGTAAATGGACGTGGCAAATGGGCTAGACAGGCTGGCCAGCCCGACATTTGACAGCCAAACAAAAAATTGGGTTGAGTTAGCCCTAGCCCAATTTTACATGGGTTCATATTTGTTGGGCCAACCCAACCCAATTTTGTGTCACAGGGTTACTGGGCTAGCCCAACATAAAATTTTCAATTTATTAAAAAAAAAAAAAAAACTTCAGCATCTTCCTCACCCCAACCCAACCCCCAAAAGGCACCTCACCCACCCACCACCCAACACCCACCACCCACCAAATCCACCCGGAGGAGAGGGGGTTCTCTCCACTTTGAAAACCTCCCATCTGGTTGCAAAACTAGGGAGCTTGGTTACGCGACTCCTGGTTTTGTGATCGTGAAGGTTCGAGAAAAAATAGGGAGCTCCCTAGTTTTTCGTAAAACTAGGTGGATTTTTCTCCTTATTTCTGGCACCGGCGGTCGCGCCTGTGCCAGAAACAGAGGAAAAATTCCTCTCTATTGTTTTTCCATAGAGAACTGGGGGTAGGGGTGGGATATTGGGATGGGTGATTTGGGTAAAAAAAAAATTTGCCACGCCAGCCCGGTTTCAACCCAATTAGCCCGTTGGATTAGTTGTACCGGGCCAAATTGGTCTGATTCTTACTTGATCAATTTTTTTTAGGACTGGCTAGCCCAGATTAGATTATGGGTTATCTAGGCTAGCCCCCTGGACCAACCCATTTTGCCACCTCTAGTTGTAAAATATAGAATACAATATTGATGACCGCCTTTATATATTTTTACCTTGTCTACATGTCTTTGAAATATATATATATATATATATATATATATATATATATATATATATATATATAGGTCCATTATTATAATGGAATACACAGTTTTCTCTCTATTCTTTTCTATTATTCTTTCTAGTTTATAACAATTACATAATTTTAGAAAATTAGTTATTACTTTCTATAATTACTCAGAACATACACCAAATTAAACAATTTTGCAAGATACTCATCAATTCATTTCCCATTGGAAGCTTAAATTCTACGTAATGTAGAATTCTGTTAAAGGTTATGACCGAATTGGCAACGTGATTGAAAATGAAATATAAATAAAAATCAGTAACATGTTTGGAAAAAAAATGATGTTGAACACAATGAAACTAGACTATACGTCGACTAATTATGGTGTTTAAACAAAAACAATCACCTAATTTTGTGCAAACTGGAGAGATTTCTCTCGTCATTTTCAGGTCAGAACTTCAGCGAGTTTGGGTCCAAAACTGGGGGGAGAAATCCCCCCACCCCCCAATTAGTAACTGGCGGGGTGGGGTTGGAGTTGGAAAAGAAGAAGATTTTTTTTTTTTGTTCTTGTTTTTAATTGTTTGAAATAATTGAATGTGAATAGACAATTTTATCTTTGTTAAATTCATCAAATTTAGGTCACGTACTTGACTTTTGGTCAACTAACAGACTATTGGATGAAATCCATCAAGATTCCAAATGTCCTTTCAGCTCACATTTACTAATGGACGTAGGTGCTAGGATTAGATGGTTTGGGACCTTACGACACATTTTTTATTTTTTTAAATGAAGAACTGTATAAAATAAAAAATCAATGATTTATTTGCACTTTTAAAAAGATTGGGGACTCCAATTGTGATATTTTTCATTTAATTGTCCTTTTTTTTTTTTTGTTTTAGTTTACTAATGTTTGGGGCAAAATCATCAAAAGGGACTATCTATGTGAATTATTGAAAGGTTTTGGATGATCTATGAGCGAATTAAATTGAATGGGGATGAAATTGTTTCAAACTTGAAAGGATGGGGACTATGAGTATAATTTAATTTTCATCTTAGGTGGTAGACACATTCTTTTCTTATTCAATAAAAGTTTATATTACTTTGAAATTTGCATGCTTGAATTTGTAGCTTAAAGTTTATGACTTTCGATCTTGAAAATGGTAGAATAATGTGTAGGAAAATGCCTATGCTTGGAAGGTTGTTCTAAGTTTCCACTATTTAAGGTACATTCTTGAATGTTTTAAAGTAGGAAGTGATCAATTGTAAGTATTAAGTTTATTTGAGAGGTCTTCATCCATATCTTTAAATCCCTATATCTCTTTGGTGGATTCCATTGAAGGGTGAGTTTCTCCAAGTCATGTATCTAGTGTGAGACCCCTTTTCGTGGCGATTTCTGTATCCTTAGGCATTCATACTTGGGTGGTGAGCTATCTCATCCATTGTTTTTCTTATTTTTTTTCTTTTTAAAATCTTCCAACATTTCATCCATTTTGGTATCAAGTTGGTATCAAAGCTTTGGTATCATGGATGGTCATTGTTGTCGTTGTTTGAATGTTGATGCACATTGGCACATCCTATTAAATAAAGAAATATTCGTGATATTGAGATTGATGAATTGACAAGACAAGTTCAATACCTACAACAACTGTTTGCACAATTGGCACTTTTTCAAAATAATAATGCGGGTAATAACTCGAAGGTGAAATACAAAGAAGAAGAAGATAGTGTCAATCCATTTCATCATGACCCGAACCACAATTCTAGATATGCTACTTTTTATCATCGTCGTGATAAAAAAGTTCACAATTTTGATCGAGACTTCAACATAAAAGTAGATATCCCTGAGTTTGAAGAAATGGTGCAACCGAATGAATTTTTTGATTTGCTTCACATTGTTGAGAGAATTTTGGAATACAAAGACGCGCCTAATCATTCCAAATAAAGCACGCGTATCTATAGTGGAAAAATCTCATAAGATATGAAGGAAGAATCAAGATCATGACGTGGGAGAAGATGAAGAAGGAACTTGAGAGAGTATGTTCCTGACAATTATAGGAAAGATGTCTTCCTTAAATTCCATAATTTCAAGCAAAAGGAATTGTTTGTTTAGGAGTACATGATCGAATTTTATCTTCTTATAATGAAGTGTGATCTTGTTAAACTTGAGGAGCAAACTATAGTGCGTTACCTTGGTGGAGTTAAGGCTGAAATTAGTAATGTTGTACAACTACAACCTTACTGGAGATACAATGATGTATGCAAGTTGGCTCTCAAGGTGAGACCAAATGCAAACTTTAGTGGATTCATTTTCAACCGATGATGCTGGAGTCTTTTAAATTCGTCTTGGAAGTCTTGTAATGATCATCCCATTTCTTAATTTTGACAACAATGCCATCCACATAGCATTCCACTTAGTTATGCATCATATCATCAAAGATCTTTTCCATCGCCCATTGATAAGTTGCTCTAACATTTTTTTATCCAAACGGTATGACCTTGTAGCAATATATGTCCTTAGGAGTTCGGAATGCCATGAGCTCTTCGTCTTTTGGATTCATTCGAATTTGATTGTTCACAGAAGACCCATCCAAGAAAGATAGAACTTCGTATCCGGTAGTTGCATCCACCATCTGTATTTGGATAGCAAACATCATTTCGGACAGGCATGATTCAAATCTCAAAAGTCAACACAGACTCTTAACTTTTGATTCTTTTTCCTGATTGAAATGATGTTAGCAATCCAAGTTGGGCACTTGACTTCACGTATGAACCTTGCTTCAATAAGTTTGTTGACATCTACTTCTATTTGAGGAATTAATTTTGGTCTGAATCTTCTTTGGGGTTATTTGATCGGGTGAACTCCATGTCTTACTGCAAGATGATACATTGCACCTTTAGGATCTAACCTTAGAAATTCTTTGTAAGACCACGCAAATACGTCGTTGTATTCCTGAAGCAGTTTGAAGTACTAGGATTCCTCGTTTTGACTGAGAAGAGCACTCACAAACTATGTCAAATAATCTACAGTAGCTTGCCCCCTTCTTCGAATGTTGGCAGAATTGATTTAGATTCATTTTCCAAGGTTGAAGTTTCAAATTCAGACTCTAAGTCAGAAGCTTCTTCGGAAGCCACGTGATTAAGTGATACATTTTCTTTGTCCTCATCATTTTTTTGGAACGAGAGGCAACTCTCCAATTTCAATTTCAATTTTTTTTTTTACAATTGAGCCTTCAAACTTGAATTAGAAGCTTTAACTCCAGGTCGAGAAAATGTAGATTGTCTTTGAGATAATTCTAAATGAACCACTACATTTTTATCAACTTGAGTAAACATGAAAGAATCACCACTCAACCTTTGAAAGACGAACGCTTTATCCTTGAATCAACTACAGTACAAGATTATCTATTTAACTTTTCGAATACTAAAACTCTGACATTTTCACTTTGAATTCGATCAAATACTGAAGGTCTTAACTCTTTTGGCTTTTCCTCAGTAGTCTCATAGATTTGAATCATGATTGAATTTGAAGAAACCTTATTGACTTTAATCTTTCTTGGTGGACCTGGATTATATCACTATTCATACTTCGGTTGTGCTATAAATGATACATCATAATATAAAGGAACACACCCACCTGAAAGAAAGGCATCATGATCACCTAGTTTATGAGTTTTTCCTTTTCCAAATTTGGCATTCTCAGACAACTTTTTGACTTGTGGATTGTAATGTCCCTTGAAAGTTTGTTTCTAATTTTTGACTCGTATAGCATGTGATATGTTTTGTTTGGATGAGTTAGAGATATAGAACTTTGTTATACTCGAACAGATGTCAGAACATGAGTTGTAATAGGTTGCTAGGGCAGAGCTAATTTAGGAATGTTAGGTATTGGAAAAGTTATTTATTTTCTCAATATCTTAACATTTGTTGATGTCCTTTGCCTTTGGATAACTCTCCATAAGTATGTTTTGATCTATCTATCATGAATTATGAGGCGGCACTACAATAAGTCAATGATTATTGTTTGCATCCTCTCTAAAATGTCAAATCTGGCCCTGACAATCCTATTGAGTAAAAGTCATCACCTTCTAAGTACAACTTGGCATCAACAAAATAACATTCTTCTTTGAGGAATGGTTTTGACTCATTTGAGGAATGGTTTTGACTCAGCTACTATAGATTTTACTTCTCCATGTCGACTATACTTGAAACATTGATGCCAAGTTAAAGGCACCACTCCAGTTTTATGTAGCCAAACGCCTCCAATGAGCAACTCATATGATGTTTTGGCATCAATGACATTAAAGAGAACTGAAGAAATTAACTCTTCTATTTTTAGCTTCACGAAAATCATGCCAATAGCTCCCTGGCCCTTTTGATTGAATCTTTGGATCATGATGTTGCTCTTCGATAGATCACCAACATTTATTCCAATCTTCTTCATTGTTTTGATTGGCATAATATTCACACTAGAGCCACAATCAATTATTATTCAATATAACTTACATTGTTGAATATAAGCACTGACGTATATTAGTCTATTATACAAACGAGATCCAAGTTATAAATTATCGTCGTTGAACGTGATAGTGTTCATACGTGTGATTATACACTTACCTAGGTTGTCAAAAGTGGACCATTGTGAGTGCATTTAAGTGTAAGTTTACATATTTATGTGTTGATTTTGTTATTGTAGGTCAAAACCCGAGTTTGGTGGGGTTTTGAGCAAAATTAGTAAAAAGGACTAAATTGAAATAAAAGTAGAAATATGGGGTCCAACTTACAAATATCCAAAAGTGGAATGACTTGGAATGAAATTATAAGATGATGAAATTGAAATGAAAGAGGACATATTGGAACTAAAGTGGAGACATTAGAAAGATGAAGGACTTATTGTGCAAATAATCAAGAGTTTAAGCCGCAAAATTGAAATCGCACGCAAGGTTCAATGGGAGAAAAGTAGCATTGAATGAGACACAACCTTGCGATCGTAACGTTTTTGCCCTTGCGATCGCAAGGGAATTTCTTGATTAGAATTTTGTTTCCTTATTTTAGTCAAACTTTACTTCGGTAATTCTTTTGGGACAAGACTTCTACACTAAATTAGGGTTATTTTAGGAGATTCGTGATGGTGGCTATAAGTGTGTAGATTGTAACAAACTGAGATGCAAGTTATTAATCTAGATCACGTAGTAAAATCTGGCAATTAAAGAAAATGTAGAGATAAGCTTTTGTTATTGTTGCAGTCTTAAGTTGAATTCTTATGAGATTTAAAGCATCCACTTAAGGATTATTCTAATTTTACGTCGAGATATAGTAAGTTGACTTAATTAGATAGAACTAATTTGAACTCGAGACAAGAAAATTATGTTAAATTTGTGAATTTGAGATTTTGAATAATATCCTAAATGGGTGTAGCCATGGATATAGAACAAAAGATTCATTAACATAATACAATAACAAATTAAGGTTCTCAATAATTTCCTAAATGGGTGTAGCCATGGATAATAGTGGAAGTTCAGAGAATGTGGAGAGTAGAGTTCACGAGTTGAATATTAAAGAAGAAGAAATGAATATTGGAGATATTAAGAAAGAAGAAGATTTGTCTTGGAAAAAAATATTTACCTTCATGGAAGAAACAATTGACCATAAGAGCATTCTTTGTGAGCTTCGTGTTGCTTGTAATATTTTTCTCATTTATAGTGATGAAGCTCAATCTCACACTTGGTATAATACCATCACTTAATGTATCAGCTGGCTTTTTAGGATTTTTCTTTATCAAGACATGGACTAAGTTACTCGAGAGATCAGGGTTGTTGAAGCAACCTTTCACTCGTCAAGAAAAAACTATTATTCAGACATGTGTTGTTGCCACTTCTGGCATCGCCTTTAGAGGTATACCTTATCTACCTACACCTTTCTATCAATAATCAACATGTAGAAAATTGAAAAATAATATTGTGTTGTAGGGGGATTTGGGAGTTACCTGTTTGCAATGAGGGATCGGGTAGTTAAACAATCATAAAAAGTCCAAGATGGGTTCGAGTACAAGAATCCAGATCTCGGATGATTCTTGTACTCAGATGGATAATTGGCTTTCTTTTTGTAGTCAGTTTTCTTGGTCTATTCTCTTTGGTTCCTCTCCGTATGGTACTCTTCATTCAGAGTTTCATGATATATATTTAGCAGGTTTTGATAAAAGTTGATGAATCTTGATTATTATTTTTGTTGGATCATGATTATAGACTTCAAACTGACGTACCCAAGTGGTACTGTGCACATCTTATAATTAGCTTCCACACTCCCGAGGGAGCAAAACTAGCCAAATAAGATGCTGTTTAATAGCATTTATGTTGGAAGTAATTTTGAAAGATGAACTTTTGATTCACTACTGCTTACACGAACTAGGTCAGAGAATTAAGCAAGTTTTTCACTTTTGGCTTCTTATGGAGTGTCTTCATGTCGTTCTTCATTGCTACTAATGCTTGTGGTTTCCAAAAGTTTCCAACATTGGAATAAAAGCGTTCAACTACAAGTAAGCATATGTATAATTTTTATTTTTTTTTGCATTGACTTCATGACTAGAAGTATTTTAGATAACATGGTTGCTCTTAAATTGTAGGTTTTACTTTGGTTTCTCTGCAACTTATGTTGCAGTTGGGATAATTTGTCCCCATATTGTCAATGTGTCGGTGCTTATCAGAGGAATTCTCTCTTGGGGTATCATGTGGCCTCTTATAGAAACTAGAAAGGGTAATTGGTGTTCTGCAGATCTTGATCCAGACAGTATGCGGCTCAAAGGATACAAGGTACAATTCGGATCTTTAGTACTATTTTTTTGACATTAAATTTCACTTTTATGTTCTAACCTCTTCTTTTTTGTAGGTATTTATAGCCATTTCTTTGATACTAGGTGATGGCCTATACAATTTCACCAAAGTGCTTAGTCAAACTAGTGAGAAAACGGGTAAAAGAGTAGCAGAAGATATTGAAAGAAAACTTGAATGAGAAAAATGATATATGTAAATTGTATTCTCCAAAACTTACTTTTATAGTACAGAATGGTGTAGTATATATACACAATTGTCTAATCAAAATACAATATAGATACATATGGATGTATCATTATCATAGTGCATGCATGCAAAAATAGATTCTGTTATAACAGAATGAGTAATACAAGAAGCTTCCATTTTAGCAACAATCTGGCTTTTCTATTTTACTCCTTTGTCCCTTGCCTTTCTGCCTTGTTCACCTGTGATCCATGGTTTCTTCTTCTCTAACACCCCCCTTCAACTTGGAGATAACTTCAATTACACTAAGCTTGCTACGTAGATACAAATGCCTAGAATTCGTCAGAGGTTTAGTTAGTATATCCGCATTTTGATCTGATGTTGAAACATAACTTATTATTAGTTGTTTAGCTAGAACCTTGTCTCGAACAAAATGCATATCGAGTTCTATGTACTTGGTTCGTGCATGACAGACTGGATTAGAGGAAAATGCACTTGACCCTAAGTCGTCACACCAAATTCTACGAATTTCAGTCTGAGTTGTGTTTGGTTCTTATAGAAGAGATTGAATCCAAGTAATTTCTGCAGTGGTGTGACCTAGAGTCCTATATTCTCCTTCAGTACTGATCTTGCCACTACCTGTTGTTTCTTTGAACAACAACAAACCAGATTGTCACCTAGATGCACACAATAACCCACATTAGATTTCCTGTGATCTGGACATGATGCCCAGTTATCATCTCCATAGGCAACAATGTTCAGATCTTGTACTTCATGAATGATCAATCCCATATCAAGAGTCCCCTTGATATATCTGAAACGCCTTTTTAACAAGATCCAGTGAGCATCTGCAGGATTTTGAAGATATTGGCTAACTCTGTTCATATCAAAGGTGATGTCTGGCCTTGTATGAGTCAAATATTGTAATGTCCCTACTGCACTCCTAAATTGAGTTGGATTTTTTAGGTTTACCCTTTCTATTTTACCTAATAGTCTTCCAGCTGCCATAGGAGTGATACTAGGCTTCAAGTTTTCAAAACCAAACCTCTTTCGTATATATATTGCATATTTCTTCTATGATGGATGAAGTCCAATTTCATCTCTATAGAACTCAATTCCCAAGAACTTCTTCTGACTACCCATATTCTTTAAGGTAAAGGATGCATTTAACTTCTCAATCAACTTCTATAATCTCGATCTACAATTCCCAGTTAGTATAATGTCATCAACATACACCAGCAAATAGATTACATGGTCCAATGAGATTTGATAGAATTATCTGCTCTAGATTGTTTAAAATCTCACTCCAGTAATGTCTCTTTCAGCATGTCATACTTGGCTCTAGGAGCTTGTTTAAGTCTATATATGGCTTTGATGAGTTTGCACACAAAGGATGGTTCATATTGATCTGTAAAGCCCTGTGGCTGCTCTATATAGACTGTTTCCTCTAGTTTCCATTGAGGAAAGTATTGTTAATGTCTACCTACCTTATCTTCCATCCTTTTGAGATTGCTACTGTAAGAATAACTGTTGGTGCCTTGGCAACTGGACTAAATGTTTAATAATAGTCAATACCTGAAGTTTGTGAGAAGCCCTTTGCCACCAGTCTACCTTTATGTCTCTGAATTTCTCCAATTGCATCAAATTTCAGTTTGTATACCCATTTACATCCAATAAGTTTCATTGTAGGTTCAGGAGGAACTAACACCCATGTTCAATTTTTTATCAAAGCATCATATTCATCCCTCATTGCTTTGCACCACTTTTCACTCTTCGTGCTTCCTCCAAGTTAACTGGTTCTATTTTATCTATAGAGTTGTATGAGTTCTTGGTTTTACTATCCCAACTTTTGATCTGGCCATAGGATGTCCAGTATTATCTGCACTACTCTCAATTTCTGGGATATACACCCAAATTCTAACTCCAGCTTGAGATTCTAAAGCCTCAGGTTGTGTATCTCTCTGTTCTAACTATTGTAACGATTCATTATCCATTCCTTCATCATTTTCTATCACTCATTCACTTTCAGCAGAAAGTTCATCTGCAGGTTCATTTGTAGGATGCATTATATCAGCTGAATCTGGGAGTGTATTGTGAAAGATGTGTTCAAAAGGAAGATGATGTAAGGTCATATGAACGTTTTTGAATTGGTGTGATTTGTTGAGAAAACTTTTGTTAAAGCGAAAACAATTTTCATCAAAGACAACATGTCTGAAGATATAAATTCTACCATTAGAGTTTAAGCACTTGTATCCTTTGTGAGACATACTAGGTCCTAGATAGACACACCTTTGTGTATGAAAATTAAACATGTGTTTTTGATATGGCCTTAAACATGGATAGCAAGCACATCCAAATACCTTAAGAATTTTGTAATTTGTAATGTGTTTAAACAGAGTTTCATAGGGTGATTTATGTTGGAGTAATGGGCTAGACATTCTATTTATAAGGTAAGTTGCAGTTGGAACGGCTTCTCACCAATAATATAGAGGCATATGTACTTGAGCCAAAAGGGTTAAACTAGTTTTGGTTATATGTCTATGTTTCCTTTCAGCCCTTCCATTTTGGTCTCATGTATGAGGGCAACAATGTCTTAGTTCAATCCCTGATTCTATGGCTAGTTTGTCCAAATTTTTGTACTCTCTTTCCATGTCAAATTGTAGGACTTTAATTTTCCTCTCAAATTGGTTTTCAACTAACTTTTTAAACTGTGTAAGGTAATGTAGGACTTCAGATTTATGTTTTAAAAGATAGATCCATGTATATATAGTACAATCATCCACAAATAACACATAGTACTTAAACCCTGAGGTAGAATTAATGGGAGTAGGTCCCAAAACATCAATATGTATTAAATTAAGTAGCATTTGTGTATGAGACGATGATAATTTGAAGGGTAATGCATGAGGTTTGCCAAACTGATATGCTTAACAAAAGGAAAAGGTTTTATTATTCATAACTTTGAAGTTATTACAAGACTTTAGAACTTGTTGTGACACAGAGACTGTAGGATGACCTAGGCTTCTGTACTAGATTTCAGCTTTTGATTCTAGGGAATTATTACTAGGAGACTTGGTGGATTGATTCAGACTAGTGTTGAGAAGAGTATGAGTATTGTTGGACTGATGATGATTGGTTGAGCTAGTGTTTAGATGTCTTGAGTTGTGGTTAGGTAGATTAAGCTGATATAAACCATCTTCAAGTTTCCCGTGAACTAGAACCTTCTTTGTTGGCAGATCCTTCACAACACAGCAACTAGGAAAGAATTCAACTGAGACATGATTATCAGCCGTTAATTTAGAGACACTTATAAGGTTCTTCTTGATTCTAGGCACATGTAGCAACGTTTTCAGAACAAAAGTTTTATGAGATTCAACATCAAATACTTTAGAGCCAACATGAGTTATTGGTAATGAGGTACCATTACCTACCCCCATTTTTTGCATACCTCCATATTCCTTAGCTTCATCAACATTGTCTTTATCAGTGGTGACATGGTGGATGGCTCCAGAATTAGCATACCAGGCTTGATCTTCTACTGAATTTGGACTTGCAATGTAAACAAAGGGATTAGAGCTATGATTTTTATCATTAGGCCTTTTCCCCACATACTTTTCATCAAATCTGTTGTAGCACCAGGCAGCATTGTGATTGCTTAAGCCACAGATTTGACAAGGCTGTTTTGCCTCATTAGTTCTTCCATATCTTCCTATACCTCTTGATCTTCTCCTGAAATTTGAGTTTATTCCACCTCTACCTCCTCTTCTAATATAAGGGCGAGCATTCTGTGAGTTTTTTTGAGTCAGATTGATAGATCCAAAGCTATTTTTTACTTGACTGAGATACTCCAATTTACTTTCAAAGGTCATGAGTATAGAGGATAACTCATGCCAAGAAACCTGATCTCTACTATTCACTTGCACCACAATGGGGGTATATTCTTCGTCAAGTCCAGCTAAGACTTGAGTTACCAGATCAGTATGCTCAACCTTCTTTTCAGCAATTTCTAGATTATCAGCAAGCTACTTGATAGTGATGAGATATTGATCCATAGACATGGATCCTTTTCTAATTCTTTGCAATTCAGATGTGAGGAAGGTCACTCTCGACCTGCTCAGAATTCCATAGTTCTCATTTATAGCCTTCCATGGCTCACTTTAGCTGTTACAACCTATGACACGCATCACAATTTCTGATGTCATGGAAGAATACAACCATCCCATTAGGAGTTGATCCACATAAATCCACTTAGAGTATTCTGGAGTAGGACATATCTCCACTGTTGTTCCAATTTCAGTTGTTGCTTGCAAGTTAACAAATTGTGGAGGACATACCTTGGTGCCCAGTAGATATCCTTCCAGTCAATGACCCCTTACAACAGGCATTATAACATTCTTCCACAGCAGAAAGTTATTGATGCTGCCTGTGTTAAGTTCATGCCAAAGGGAGCAAGATTGTTCACAAGAGCTGGAGCTTGAATTGTGGAGTTAGAGTTTGAGTTTGAGTTTGAGTTTGAGCCCTGAGACTAGTTGCTAGAGCTGATATTTGCCATTGAGAGGCTTTGATACCAAGTGAGAAAACGGGTAAAAGAATAGCAGAATATATTGAAAGAAAACTTGAATGAGGAAGAAGATATATGTAAATTGTATTCTCTAAAACTTACTTTTACAATACAGAATGGTGTAGTATATATACACAATTGTCTCGTCAAAATACAATATAGATACATACGGATTTATAATTATCATAGTGTGTGCATCCAAAAACAGATTCTGTTATAACAATATGAGTAATACTAGAAGCTTCCATATCAACAACAATCTGGCTTTTTTATTTTACTCCTTTGTCCCTTGCCTTTCTAATTTGTTCACTGTGGTCCATAGTTTCTTCTTCTCTGACATTATCGCTGGTTTGTACAATAAAATTCAGAACAGTAAGCAATGCATCTCCCAGTGGCCAAATGTTCTTTTCCGGTCGCCAAAACTCTCTCTTATGATGACCAGCGCCAGACTTAGCTCTTCGTCAAGGATCAAATCCCAACATGGCTCACTATTGGAGGTTACGTAGCCATTGCTATAATATCGACTACTACACTTCCACACATCTTCCACCAACTCAACTGGAACCACATTATAGTAATCTACATATTTGCAACAGTATTGGCATTCTGTAATGCATTTGGATGTGGACTCACCGATTGGTCACTAGCGTCGGCTTATGGAAAGCTTGCTATCTTTACAATTGGAGCATGGGCAGGTGCTTCACATGGAGGAGTTTTAGCAGGTATGGCAGCATGTGGGGTCATGATGAACATTGTTTCGACAGTCTCTGACCTTATTCTAGATTTCAAGATAGGTTACATGACATTGGCTTCTCCTTGTTCCATGTTTGTGAGACAAGTGATTGGCACTGCAATGGGATGTGTGATATCCCCACGTGTATTTTGGATCTTCTACAAGGCTTTCCCTGACTTAGGAATGGAGTCAGGTGAATATCCTGCTCCCTTCGCTTCAGTGTACTATAGTATGGCTAAATTGGGGGGTTGAGGGCTTCTCAGCATTTCCACAGGAATGCCTCAAACTATGTTATGCCTTCTTCGCTGCAGCCATTTTAATCAACATAATAAGAGATGCTCTTGGAAAGAAACGTTCATGGTTTATCCCACTTCCGATGGCAATGGCAATACCATTCTTTTTGGGTTCCTATTTCGCCATTGACATGTGTATTGGAAGCCTAATTCCATTTATTTGGCAGAAAAAGAACAAAGCCGTCGCAAATGCTTTAGCACCAGCGGTAGCTTCACATCTAATTTGTGGTGATGGGATATGGGCCTTACCTAGTTCCGTACATGCCCTGGCTGGCCTCAAACCTCCTATTTGCATGAAGTTCCTTTCAAGGGCAACAAACAACAAAGTCGATGCTTATTTAGGATCCTAGGCCACACGCCCAACAGCATTAAGAAAGTCATATAAGGTTCCTACAGTTGTAATATAATTAAGCACCTGTCTGTAAAATTGTTGTATGTACAAGTTTGGATGAGCATGGCTTTTTTTAATATCTTTTAGTTTCTCTCTTCTCAACATCTGCATGAACAAAAACAAATTGACAGCCGAATGATCTTTATGTTCTTGTTGCAATTGTTTACTGGATTACAGATTAAATAACCAAACCAAGCCATCTCTGTATGGAGTAAATATTGGTTTACTGGTAATACAAACTAATCCATCAATAAATAACCTTTTCATATCTATTTCACTAGTTCAGGAGAAGGGTTAAATATCTCATCGGCGTGCCTCTACTTAAACCCATTAAACTTTAAATTTTCTGACTAATTACTATCAACATCTTCAATACATTCTGTCTATTTAAATCTACATGCATGTCAATTAAAATAGACGAACTTTCAGTCTATGTGGGACTACGTCTCATGTGGCACTATGTCTATTCAATAGACGGTCAAATAAAAAATTTATTTCTAACGGATTCCGTCTAAAACTAATATTACTGCTTATATTGCATTATTTTTTTTAAAATTGTCGGGTCTTCAATTTTTATTTCCCTTATCCAAATTTTTTGTTTTTAATAAAATGCTAAGTTGGATTTAAATTTGAATCAACTAATCTTAATAAATGAAGTTTATATTTCCAACAAAGTAAACTACTATTAACGAATTATATATCTAATCTAGTAATTGCATACTTCCCCTTAAAATGATTCGCTTATACATGAATCAACTTATCTAAATAAATGAAGTTTATACTATTAACAATAGTGTAAAAACAACGAGTAGAAAGATTTTATATAATAGAAGAAATTGAAGGACAAATTTATTAAGATGGGAACAATTCTTTCCACCATCTATTTATTTAAATATTTGAGCAGACTAGGTCTTAGCCATGTCGAGCAGCAGCAGCACCAGCAGCAAGGGCTCGTCCACAGCACTCAGGATAGTGGGGACAACAATATGGTGGTACACCGTAGGCACCATTGAAAAATGACATGGAAATTATGAAGAGTACCATAACCATCACCATCATCATCCCAAATCCTTCCATTGCAATTCACTTAATAAAGATAATTTTTTCCTTTCTCTATAATGATATATGAAAGTGCACATCGACCTCTTTTTAGGATTCCATCTATCTATATCACAATTGCTGATAATCCGCAGTCAAGATGACAATTAAATGCAAAGTCAAATTTTTTATGATCCACATTTTAGGTAGCAATTAAATAAAATTTTAATGACATTAATTGTTATGCCATTTTAAATGGAATGCATATCATTTCATTTGGCATATCAATCAATGCCACGATCCCAGTTAAAATGGCAATCAGTAATATCATTTCACTGCTCATGACCAGCCATAGTGGTTGTGAATAGATAGCATTGCTCTAAATATAAATGTGCATAAATTAGCTTTTAATTTAGCTTCTAATCACTGTAAATTTGTGACTAAATTTTATTTATATTTTTCACAATATAAATAGGTATAATAGTATAAATTTTATTTAGATTTTTCACAATATAACCTCACATTAATATTACTGTAGTTCATATTTATTGATAACAAAACATATTAAAAAAACCATCTATTACTAAGAATCTAGAATATTGTATAGTATTTTGAAACAAACACGACTTTACAAATATCAATATTTTATTAGAATATTATTTACATTCGAAGAGCATAATTATACAAGATCTAAACATCTATTATGTTTTTACTCCTCATCAGTAAATTCTTAAATTCTTACGTAATCTAAAATTTCTAAGCACATGTTTGGAGATGCATAAATTATAATTTTGCTAGTCAAACTGGTCAAACATACTTTTATTCACATATTTTATAGGACTCCCAACTTACAACTTATTCACACATTCACCAATAACTTATAATATAAGCACTTAAAAAAAATTCAGCACTACCAAACATATGCTAAATAACAATCTGTTGTTGCTCTTGAAATAGCACAACATTATTAATATTTTATTAGAATATTTCTTGCCCCCGAATAAAATAATTGTATTAGATCTTACATGTATTATGTTTTTGCTCGTGATGAGTAAATCCTTACATAATTTAATATTATTAAATAATAATATGTTGATACTCACGAAGTAGTACAACATTATATTGACCAAATTGATTGAAAAAATCTTATATTCGAGTTGTAAATGCTCTCATTTATATTGGCATCTTGGAATGACAATCCATTAACTTTATATTTGGTAAATTTAATGGCACACTTGAAAGGGGATGACATTTGATTCCAAAAAAAAATTGTTTAAAAGAAGAATAGAGCAAATAGTAAAGATGGAGCAAATAGTGAAGATGGTTTCATTAATAGGCGTATACTCTTGGAGAGTATATGGAAACAACTAGTTGTAAAATCCCACGAGTACCTGAAACATTGAAAATGAAGAGATCTCATTTAGTTATCTCACTATGGGGAAAGAATGGAATCAGAAAGATATATTATTGACAATACTTTTGTACATAATTTAGTGCTTCACATTATGAAAGGTGGCGACGATATTGAACGAAATCTGCCAAATAATTGGTCAAATAAAAAGATGCAATCTAAATAAATTGAACTTCATAGAGAAACGTGAAGTTTCTAAACGTACAGTCTGAACACCTAAATGCGTATACTTATACGCAAAGAAAATGAAAAAAAATGAAGTCGTAACATGTAATGCACGACTCTTAACATTATGAATTTTGCAAATCCTTATATAAAGAAATCACAAGTCGATATCTTGTTTGCTTGTCAATGCATGACACTTGATATGCATATAATGAATATACTTATAACCAGCTCATCTGGCATGATTACTATGTATACAAATCCCAAGAGGATTTAATATGCTTGAAGCATATAATTCAACTTTTTTGTTGATCAAATTAATGATGTTAACTGAAATTATCATGAAGGTGAGTAAATACATATTGTACTTTTTTTTCTTGCTTGAGGTTTTGTCTCATTGGATTTTTTCGGAAAGATTTTTAATGAGGCGGCTTTTATAGTGTATCAAAAAGAAGATTGTACTCTCTCTTTTTCCCCTTAACTAGGATTTTTACAACATGATTTTTTGTAGTAAGGTTTTAACTAAACATATTCTATGTGTAAAGGTCATCCAAAGTGTTATAAATATTATAGTTATGGATGTCTATAACCTACAATACATTTATCCTCAACATAACATTATGATTATACTCGCGTGTTTTACAAATTGTATACGAGATCCCTGAAGGGATCAACAAGAAGATCTAATTTTTAACTTTTAATATAATTGCATCATACCATCATGCTACTATAGCCAACTAGAGATAGTATATGAAGATGGTATTGCTTGAAGGTTATAACATAGAACACATTTCACCAAAAATATTGTTTTATACATGTTTCAAAAAAAATGGTGGCATTGAAGACAATGATAAACACAATATGGATAGCTTAATACAAGGATTTTCATTGATTAAAACCAGGGTGAGTAATTGTACTCTTTTCCATCATTCACGTTTTGTCCCATTAGGTTTGCATGACAAGGTTTTAATGAGGCAGCATTTAATTGCTCCAATTTTTTTATACTTATTTTTCTCCTTCGTTTGGTTTTTTTGTTCCATTGGATTTTTACCAAACAATATTTTTAACGAATCAGTTATTGTACTAATAGTCATCGAAAGGCGAATGTTACAAAAAAATAGAACTCAATATTGATAACGATATATAGATATTTTTTACCTAATCTACATGAAATACATAGTTTGTCTCCATTCTTTTCTATTATTCTTTCTAGTTTCTAACAATTACATAATTCTTGAAAATTCATTATTAATGTCTCTAATCACTCAGAAGATACACCAAATTAAACAATTTTGCAAGATACTCATCAGTTCATTTCCCATTGGAAGCTTAAATTTTATGTAATGTAGAATTCTGTTAAATGTTATGAACGAATTGGACGACATGATTGAAACTGAAATAAAAATAAAAATTCGGTGACGTGTTTTGGGGAAAAAAAAAAGATAACTGAACAAAATGAAACTAGACTATACGTTGACTGTTTATGGTGTTTTAACCAAAATAATCTCCCTATTTTTGTGCAAACCGGAGAGATTTCTCTCGTTGACTTTGGACCTGAACTCCAGCGAGTTTGGGTCCAAAACTGGGGGAAGAAATCCCCCCGGTTAGTAACTAGCGGAGCGGGGTGGGAGTGGGGTGGGGTGGGGTGGGGTGGGGTGGGGTGGGGTGGGGTGGGGAAGAAGAAGATCTTTTTTTGTTCTTGTTTTTAATTGTTTGAAATAATTGAATGTGAAGAGACCATTTAATTTTGTTAAATTGATCAAATTTAGGTCAGTCTTGACTTTGGTCAACTAAAGGACTATTGGACGAAATCCATCAAGATTCCAAAGGTCCTTTCGGTGAACATTTAGTGATGGACTTAGGTGCTAGGATTAGATGGTTTGGGACCTTACCGTACATTTTTTATTATTTTAAATGAAGAACTATAAAAAAATAAAAAATCTATGATTTATTTGCACTTTTGAAAAGATTAAGGACTCCAACTGTGCTATTTTTCATTTAATTTTCCTTTTTTTTTTCCTTGTTTTAGTTTATTTAAGTTAGGGGCAAAATCATCAAAAGGGACTATCTACGTGAATTACTGAAAGGTTGTGGATGATCTATGAGGGAATTAAATATAATGGAGATGAAATTGTTTCAAATCTGAAAAGATGTGGACTATAAGTATAATTTATCCATATTTTCATCTAAGGTGGTAGACACATCCTTTTCTTATTCAATAAAAGTTTATATTACTTTGAAATCTGCATGCATGAATTTATAGCTTAAGTATTAAATTTATTTGAGAGGTGTTTATCCTTATCTTGAAACCCCTATATCTCCGATAATTATATGTCTTCTTCTCCTCCAAGTGCGACGACAGCCAGGTGGTGGAGACCACAAAGGTGGTGGGGCTTTGTCCCCGTTTCCACTCCGGCGTGAAAATTAGTATAGTATAGACTCAAATATGCAGGGTAACAATATTGAGTATGTATGTTATATATGTACCTGGAGGGATGATCTCCTATTTATAGGAATGACCCGTAGATGTATCTTCAATGGTCATTAATGGCGGGTGCCTTTTCATCTTCTTCATAATTAGGATTTAATGTGGGACGTTTCGTCTTCTTTAACTGCTGGTGCTTCATATTCCCAATGGACGTGGGTGACTGTTGATCTATCCACTGTAGGCGGGCCTATGAGGACAATGAGGCGGGCGGACTGACGAGGCGGGCAGACCGACGAGGCGGGCAGACCGACGAGGCGGGCAGGTTCTTTAAGACAGGCGTCCACGGGAAAGTAGCAGTCATTTACCAAAATGTAATCATATTTATCATCATAAGCCCCTCTACTTTTCATGGACTATTGTCAATGAGAAGTAGAAATATTGTCTTTTAATCATCTATCTTTGACCAAAACTTTTTCTTCTTTTTTTTTTTTAAAAATAATTCGTGTAAATAAATAATAAATTATTTATTACAATAAAAAATATATGGTAATTAACTGACCAAATATAGAATAAATATTTTGGGCCTAATTTGAAATTGATATGGGCTTAGATTTTAGCCCCATTTAGAAGATTTTTTTTATATATATAAGAGAGGTAGAGGGATATTATTTGTAGTATTCCCATATTTCTCGGTTGGTCGGAACTCTCTTGACTCGCCTTCTCTTTTCTGCCTAATTCATAGAGGTTTTTCCTTCTTTCGTCATCTAAGGTAATTTTTTCATTATTGTGCCTTTTATTCGAAAAAATTTCGGCCTTCTTCTTAGATGTATAAGACGGTGGTCACCTCTAGTAGTGGTTCTTCAACCAAGAAATCTAATGATCCTTCTTATCGTGCCCTATCTATAGGAATAGATGATAATTTTCCACCAATTGAAGAATGGACATTTGTTAGTTCTTTAGGACGTGGTGGGCCTCGATATTTGAATGATCTTGTTGATGAACTTGATACAGTCCGATTTAAGGAAATTCTTTTATAGTTCAAAATTATTCTACCCATGACGCAAACGGACGGGCGGCACTCAAACCCCTATGCCACGCCGGGCGGGTGCCATGCCCGCCTCAACTAGAGGCGGGCGGCGTGCCGCCCCCGCCTAGGGGGCGGGCGGCGTGCCCGCCTCAGCTAGGGCGGGCGGCCGTGCCGCCCACCGCCTGGGGGCGGGCGGCCTTACCCGCCTGGGCCAGGGCGGCGCCATGCCCGCCTCCCATGTTGGGGTGGGCGGCTAGGCTCGCCCCTGCTGGGCGGCGGCCACCGCCTTTACATGATCTCGACCCTATAATTGAGTTTTCATCCTCCAATGGATTGGTAGATTCTGATGCCGATTCTTCTACAGTGTCCCGCCCACTCAATATTCAAACTGAACATTCTCCAAGTGGCAATTTGATAGAATTAGATATACCAAACGATGCCAAGATTACAATCCAAAAGTTTTGTGAAAATGTTGAAAAAATATGAATTCCTCCCGCCATATATACCGAGTTCCCCATTCTAGTGAAAGAATTCCAGGATCAGACCCTTTGGAAGTGGTAGTTTACCGTGATAGCATGACAGCTGGTTTAAGATTTCCTCTTCATCCTTTATTTGTTTCTTTCCTCAACGAATTTCATGTCACTCCTGGCCAATTGACCCCTAATTCTTGGCGATATCAACTTACTTCTTATATTTGTGCTTACACAAATAATATCGAGCCGTGTTTAAGGCTTTTTAGGAGTGTATTTGACATGTATCCTGTGCTTGGGAGTAATTGTTACGCGTATATTCAACTTAAGGTAAAATTATTAGTACCTCACTTTCCCAGTTCGAATAGCGGTTGGAGGAGACGTTTCTTTTTGTTCGTCACCGAGGTAGGGACAGTTCCCCTTTAGAACTTGTTGGAGAACTCCTTTTTGCAAACACTTTAACGAGCCCCTGGATCTTGATCAAGAATTGAAAACAAGATTAGATAAGCTTTTACTATTGACGCCTCCGGGATCACAAATGAGCGAGGTGTTATCTAATGAGAACTTGAGGCGGGTTCACATTGGATCACCTGAGGGTAGGCTACTTTTATGTCTTTATTCTTTTTGGACTCTTCATTTTTGCCTACATTTGTTTCATCAATTTCTATTTTTCTCACAGATATGGATAATTTTGACTTTGGAGGCGTGATGGATGTGGCAGGATTCGCCACTGATGCTGAAGACCCGTCTTTATCTCCTTTAAACAAAAAGAAAAGGCGGGCCGATAAAGGAAAAGCTACTGCTGAAATAACGGTTGCCCCTCGTTCCGCGTCTCGCACTACTGTGGGTAATGATGCCCATGCTTACAAGGAGTTTGGATTTCCTCCTGATGATTCATTGTTGAAGTTTAGATCATGTTAGGTTGTGTGAATGAGAAGCTCATTGATAATTTAAAAAATAAAGAGGCAGCTGCCATGCGTCGTATTATGTACACCAACCACCGCAGGGTAAGCTGTTATATTTTGACAACACTCTATTGCTTTCTCACTTAACTTTTATCCTTCATTTAACTTCGATTTCTTCAGTTGTACAGATGCTTGTTATGGAGGAGAAAGTATTGCGTGATTTGGAGAAATTTGAAAAGTGTGCAAATGATAAAGATCACGATAAGAAAAAAGCCGTTGCGAGATGCGCCTTTGTTGGACAAGGCAACAAATTGCGTCTAAGAAAAAGATAATGAGAATTCTCTCCTTCAAAAGAGGTAGACCAACTTCAAAAGTTGGAGATTGCGATGATGAGGCCATAGCATCGGTACAAGTTGTCTGCCGAATACAAGGGTAGCTTACACATGTATGGCGCAGAATCTTTGAAGGCCGCTATCAAAATGACCAAGGAGTGGTCGGTTGATGATCATCCTGGAGATAGATCCGGATAAATTTGATAGGTATCTGAGGAACGTCGAGTGCGCAGACTTAGTCGCTCGAGAAAGTTAAAGTAGCTAACCATGGAGGGTTGGATCTCACCTATTGGTTCTCGTGATGATTAAACAAGAGTTTTATTTATTTTAATTTCATGGCGGTTGTCCCGCTTAATCATGAAAATTTTAATATTCAAGATATTTCCTTTCAAATCTTGTTGATTTCTGCGATTTCGCTTTTGTATGTTCGTCATCAAACATACATCATTAATAAAATTGTTTTTCACTTTATAATTTGTTGGTTACAAAGTATAACATATTATTTATACCTCCCCAAACAAAATAAGAAAGTGAAAACACGTGTCAACTTGGCCAAATATACAAGACCCACCCAATCCGTTTAGAGAAATTTGTTTGCCACTTGACGCTTGGGGCAACGCCCGAACGGGATCGACCGCCCGGTCGGTCGCTGGGGTCGAGGGGCCATCCCTAGGCTTTCAGGGCAACGCCGAAAGAAAATTCAGATTTATCTGCATGTATAAAGGGTATATTTGACATCCTAAAACCAATATTGAATGAATGAAAAATTATGGGATGATAGGGTGGGTTTTGGGGCGCCTGCTGTCTATGGGGTGGGCGGCCAGCCCCTGCTGGGGCGGGCGCCTGTCCCTTTAGGGGTGGGCCTGGTCCCCAATGAGGCGGGCGGGCGCCCACCCCTGGCGTCGCGCCGCCTTGGGGGGCAGGTGTCGCCACCTGGCGAGGCGGGCGGCAACCCTGGGGCGGCGTCCCACCCATGGGGGCGGGCGCGCCCCCCCAGTGGGGGCGTGCGCCCCGCCCCCATTGAGGCGGGTGGCCCACCCCTGGGGCGGTATGCGGGTAATTTTTTTTTTTTTTTTTTTTTTTTTTTTTTAGCGAACTTTTGATTAAAGATCACTACCTGAATAGGCTTATCACCCTTCTTTTCGAGCCATAGGTTTATCGCCTTGGTCTTTTGATTAAGGTTCATCACCTTACTTTTTCGAAATATAGGCTTATCGCCTTGCTTTTTGATTAAGGTTCATCACCTTACTTTTTCGAGCCATAGGCTTATCGCCTTGTTCTTTTGATTAAGTTCATCACCTTACTTTTCGAGCCATAGGCTTATCGCCTTGCTCTTTTGATTAAGGTTCATCACCTTACTTTTCGAGCCATAGGCTTATCGCCTTGCTCTTTTGATTAAGGTTCATCACCTTACTTTTTGAGACATAGGCTTATCGCCTTGGTCTTTTGATTAAGGTTCATCACCTTACTTTTCGAGCCATAGGCTTATCGCCTTGGTCTTTTGATTAAGGTTCATCACCTTACTTTTCGAGCCATAGGCTTATCGCCTTGGTCTTTTAATTAAGGTTCATCACCTTACTTTTGGAGACATAGGCTTATCGCCTTGTTCTGGTTTGATCGTAGTAGCAGTTGGAGAGATATTTGTATTGCTCGATTAAACGTTGATAGAGACTATGTCAAATAACAAATGATTGCCGTAGGTCGAGTTCAGTAGGTGCACCAGGACTTCCCAGCTAGGCTGATCCTTCCGTAGCACCCTCATCATTCATCCGCCTTGGCATTTTATTGATTTGGTAATTAAACATAGGAATACTTATGCAATACAACTTCATAAAAAAAAAATTGATAAATTACTGATAATATTTCTTCAAGTGCTCTGCATTCCATGGTCTTCCCAAGGGTTTTCCGTTCGCATCTTTTAGACTGTATGCTCCTTTTCCTATCTTCTTAATAATCTCGAAGGGACCATGCCAATTGGGTTCCAGTTTAGACGGTGAATGTCCGGCAGCTGCACTGCTCCTTAACACTAGATCATGTGGTTGGAAACTTCTGGGCTTAACTCGGCGATCGAAATATTTAGCAGCCCTGCGTTTGTAAGCCATTGTCTTGATAGCGGCTCTTTCTCTGACTTCTTCAAGTAGGTCAACTTCTGCCCTTGTGATGTCGTCATTCGTCTGTTCAACCTGCATTCTCAAAGTTGGATTTACAATTTCAGCGGGTACCACTGCTTCCATACCAAACGATAATTTGAATGGTGTCTCTCCTGCTGGTCCTCTAGGAGTGGTGTGATAGGCCCACAATACATTTGGTAATTCATCTGCCCAAGATCCCTTTTCTTTTCCCAGCCTCGTTTTTAGATCCCAAAGTATGATACGGTTAGTGACTTCAGTTTGGCCATTGCTCTGAGGGTGTGCTACTGAAGTGAGTCGGTGCGAAATTTTGTAACTGTCACAGAAATTCTTAAAGCTGTGGTTATCAAATTGTCTTCCGTTATCTGTGACCATCACCCGTGGTATCCCAAAACGACATATTATATATTTCCACACGAAACTCTGTATTTTGGCTGTAGTTATAACAGCTAGTGGCTCGGCTTCAACCCATTTTGTGAAATAATCTATGGCCACCAACAGAAATTTTCTTTGACCTCTAGCAAGCGGTAAAGGACCTAGAATGTCCATCCCCCATTGATAAAATGGACATACCGCGTAAATTGTTGATTGTGGCTCGGCTGGTTGATGAATTATGTTGCCAAATCTTTGACAGGCGTCGCATTTCTTGACCAGTTGCTTGGCTTCCTGTTTCATTGACGGCCAATAGTACCCTTGCCTTAAAGCTTTGAAAGCAAGGGCGTCTCCACCCAAATGATTTCCACACAAACCATTGTGTATTTCAAACAAGACCTCACCGCTACGTGGGCGGAGGCATTTCGATAAGGTATGAGAGAATTCCTTCTTGTATAGTTTTCCATCAATCACAGAATACATAGCAGCTCGTACTCTCAACCGTTTTGCTTCAATTTGGTCTGTTGGTAGAGTACCTTTCGTAAGATAGTCCAAGATGGGGTCTATCCACGAAGGTTCATTATTCACTTCCAAGACAACAATCAACGATACCGTGCTAGGCTCACTAAGCACTTGAACACTAGCAGTGGTTGGAAGATGTTTGTGATTGGCTGATGCTAACCTGGCGAGAGCGTCAGCCCGTTCATTTTCTTTTCTTGGGACCTTTGTAATCTTGAACTTTTCAAATTTTTTCTGCAGATCTTTTACTTTCATCAGATAGGCAGCCATGCGGCCATCTTTGGCTTCGTATTCTCCCAAAATTTGCCCGACAACCAATTGCGAGTCGCTGCGAATTTCTACAACTGTCACTCCTAACTGTGTGGCGAGTCCCAGCCCTGTTATGACCGCTTCATATTCTGCATCATTGTTAGTGGTACGGAAATTCAAAGCGGGTGAGTATTCAAGTTTTTCAAAGATCGGTGAGAGAATTATGACCCCTTGCCCTGAACCTCTCTCATTGGAAGATCCATCTACATATATTACCCAAGTTGCTTTGTCGCTTATAGGTGGTTCTTCAGGAAGAGTGAGTTCTGCAATAAAATCTGCCAAGGCCTGTGCTTTTATTGCTGTGCGTGGTTTAAAATCAATATCAAACTCACTTAGTTCAATAGCCCATTTCAAGAGACGCCCAGATGTCTCCTACTGTGCGATGATCTGCTTAATTGGTTGATCACCATCACCGTGTCTCGATGAGCTTGGAAATACGGTCTTAACTTTCTGGCTGCCACAATCAGAGTTAGAACCAATTGCTCAACTAAGCTGTAGCGTGTTTCTGCCCCTCTCAATACTTGGCTTACATAATAGACAGGTTTCTGCCCCTTCGAAAGATCTTTCACCAATACCGCACTGACCGCATGAAGAGATACTGCTAAGTAGAGACTTAGCTTGTCCCCGGGGTTGGGACGCGCCAACACTGGTGGTTGTTGCAGTGATTTCTTTAACTGTTCGAAAGACTCCTCGCATTCTTTTGTCCATTCAAAATTTTGGACCCTCCTATAGCCTTGAAGAAATGATGACATTTATCGGCATTTCGCGACATAAAAGCGATTGAGAGCTGCCACCCTTCCATCAACCGTTGAACTTCTTTCTTGGTAGTCGGGCTTTTCATGTCTAAGATAGCTTGTATTTTGTCGATTTGCTTCAATACCTCGGTGTGTAATCATAAATCCTAGGAATTTTCCACCGATGTGCCAAACACGCATTTCTTAGGATTTAACTTAAGTTTAAGTTTTGAGCAACACCAAAGACTTCCTCGAGATCCGTTATGTGATCTTTCGCTAACCTTTTGACCACCATGTCATCCACATAGGCTTCAACATTACGACCAATGAGCCCATGAAATCCCGATTTACCATCCTTTGATAAGTAGCCCCGCATTTTTAGCCCAAAAGGCATAGCGATTGTAGCAAAAGTTCCACTATCGCTTATGAAAGAAGTTTTCTCCCCGATCACCTTCACCATAGAGATCCGATGGTAACCGTAAAAAGCATCCAAGAAGCTTAGCCTTTCATGCTCAAGTTGCGTCCACCAAATGGTCTATCCTTGGAAGAGGATAAGAATCCTTGGGACAAGCTTTATTCAAATCAGTGTAATCTACACACATCCGCCATTCTCCGTTTGATTTCTTTACTAAAACCACATTTGCCAACCACTCAGGGTAGTGTACTTCTCGAATAAAACCAGCTTCTAACAATTTTTTTATCTCCGTAGAAATAGCCAGTTGTCGTTCTGGAGCAAATTGTCTTTTCTTTTGTTTTACCGGCTTTATTCCAGGAGGAATTGCAAGTCTATGCTGGGCAATCATGGGGCTAATTCCATCGATGTCATGGGGTCCCCAAGCAAATACATCTATGTTGTCAGACAAACATGTCACTAGTTTGTGCTTTTCCTCGTGGATCTATTCCGCCTCCGATTTTCAAGACCGACCTTGACTATCACCACCTCCTCGGTGAGTTCCAACGTTCTATTCGTCCCTTAGGCAGCTTTCGATATCAAGCATCATCACCGTATTTTTGATATGTATCTTTGTCTACACATAACACCTCCTTGATGCCCGCACGATCACCTCTTACACACCCTACTCCCCGACTAGTGGAAATTTCATCACACGGTGGTATGTAGAAACCACGGCCCTAGCCGCATTCAAAAGTGGACGACCATAAATTGCATTGTAGGCCATAGGAGCTTTTACCAACAAAAAGTTAGTCATTATCACCACACTAGTTGGGTAAGTACCCAAAGTCACTGGTAATTCAATTGTTCCCTCTGGTATAACTGTAGCTCCTCCAAAACCATGGAGGGGAGTGATGACAGGTCTGATCTTACTAGGTGACATCTTCAATCCTAGGAAAACTTCCCAGGACATAACATCTGCTGCACTACCATTGTCCACCAACACTCTTTTCACGTCGAAATCTGCAATATCAGCGACTATCACTAGAGCATCATCATGTGGACAGGTAACACCATCCAAATCCTCATCACCAAAGGTGATATTCTGGCTGAACCTTTCATTCTTATCTACCGAAGTAGATCTATTGACTCGAGCATAGTTCTTCCGTGCTGAATTTGAGTCACCCCCTGCAGCAATGCCACCCACGATGACATTTATAACTCCAGCGCGAGGAGGTGGTTGTTGTCGGTATTCAGCCTCTTTTCCTTTCTCTTTATCTGTTTTTACAAACTTGGACAGTGTCCTCTTTTTATAAGTCTTTCTATTTCTTCCTTCAGCTGCTGGCAATCCTCCGTATCATGTCCATGATCTCGATGGAATTTACAATATTTAGTCTCATCCCTCCTATGTGGTGGTGCCCACATCTTTTGGGCCATACGAGCTCTTTCATATTTCGATTTCCATCAAGACATTAGCCCCGGAGGTGTGCAGTGGTGTACTATACGCCTCCTTTCCAGTACTAGGCCTATTAGGGCCTGGATGAATCATTTTTTGCTTGCCTCTATCTTCACGGGGCCTTGGTTCATCTCGGGCTTTCCTTTTGTTAGACTCGTCTCTTTTCGATCTTTCATGCCCTTAGTAATGAAAAAGGCCTCTTCTCGCATCTACATATTTATCACCTCTTCTTAACAACTCATGCATCGTATCTCGGTGGGTTTTAGAGAGTGACATTTTAAAGGCATGATCATGGTTCCATTCATCATAGCGGTAACTACAAAGAGATATCCCAGATCCTTAATTCCCAAAGTGGCCCTATTGAACCGGGCTATAAAATCTTTCAATAACTCATCTTTGTCTTGGGTCAATTGCATCGAGCCAATAGCGGTTTTCTTAGAACGTTTGCTACCGCAAAGTATGCAAAGAAACTTCTTAGAAAAATCATCAAACGTCGCGATCGACTTTGGGGTAGAGTAGCTACCCAATCCCCGGCTTCACGCTTTGAGTGTGGGCGGAAGGCCACGCACATGATTGCGTCGGGGGTAGCCTCAACCTCATCAAATCGACAAAAGCTCGAGGTGATCGGCCGGGTCACCGATCCGTCGTATTTCTCCATCTTCTACTGTTCGAAATCCCGTGGCAATGGAACCGCCATCACTTACGGAGAAAAGGGTCTTCTTCCAACACCATTGATTGTTGTCTATCGCCTTTTTTCAAAGATAGCCTCAAATTATTTTGCGACTCATCATGTCCTCCGATCATTTGTTCTAGAGTTAACACAGTGTCTCAACCGAGTAGGCGTTGGAACCCACGACGGTTGTCCCCAAAGTGGATTTGGACCAGATGCCGGTGAATTGAGATGAGGTGCGTAAAATGGAGCTAATGAACTCGGAACCAACGGTGGAGTCATTGTTTCGGCGGTGTTTCCATTGTTTGAAAAATTATGAGCCAACGGAGGGGCTTGCGGTGGTGCTTAGCTCTTTGAAAATTATGATTACGGGGAGGAGCCTCCGGTGGCGAGGGTCCTAAAGGCGAAGGGTGGGACCACAGGATGGAACATCCGCCGGTGAAGGTCCCGCCCTGCGAAGGGCCGTGGATCTTGCGGTGATCGAGAAACCGTAGTGTTACGACTGGAGCAAAGCCGTTAAGGCCGCCACTTGAGCTTACAACGCCGTAAGTTGAGCAGCGGCCAAGCAAACTCTTGTTGTGGATGATTAGTGGCGATTAGACTCAGATCTGCATCCCCGGCGTGGGCCGCCGGGCCGCTTGCATTCTTAGTTCTTCCGGTTCGAGCCATGATTTCTTGTACGGTTTCCCACGACGGCGCCAATTGATAATTATATGTCTTCTTCTCCTCCAAGTGCGACGGGCAGCGTGGAGACCGCAAAAAGGTGGTGGGGCTTTGTCCCCGCTTCCACTCCGGCGTGAAAATTAGTATAGTATAGACTCAAATATGCGGGGTAACAATATTGAGTATGTATGTTATATATGTACCGGAGGATGATCTCCTATTTATAGGAATGACCCGTAGATGTATCTTCAATGGTCATTAATGGCGGGTGCCTTTTCATCTTCTTCATAATTAGGATTTAATGTGGACGCGTTTCGTCTTCTTTAACTTCTTTGGTGCTTCATATTCCCAATGGACGTGGGTGATCATTGATCTATCCAATCGTAGGGCGGGCCTATAGAGGACAATGAGGCGGGCGGTGACGAGGCGGGCGGATCGACGAAGTGGGCGCGACCGACGAAGGGCGGGTGTTCTTTAAGACAAAGTCCACGGAAAGTAGCGATCATTTACCAAAATGTAATCATATTTATCATCAATCTCTTTGGTGGATTCCATTGAGGGGTGAGTTTCTCTAAGTCATGTATCTATAGTGAGACCCCTTTTCGTGGTGATTTTTGTATCCTTAGGCATTCATACTTGGGTGGTGAGTCATTATCCTTTGTTTTTCTTATTTTTTTTCTTTTTAAAATCTTCCAACATTTCATCCATTTTGGTATCAAGTTGGTATTAGAGCTTTGGTTATCATGGATGGTCATTGTTGTCGTAGTCCGAATGTTGATGCACATCAGCACATCCTATTAAAGAAAGAAATATTCGTGATATTGAGAATGAAGAATTGAGAAGACAAGTTCAATAACTGCAACAATGGTTGGCACAATTGGCACTTTTTCAAAATAATGATGCTGGTAATAACTCGAAGGATAAATATGAAGAAAAAGATAATGTCAATCCTTTTCATCATGACCCGAACCACAATTCTAGAGATGTCACTTCTTCTCATCATCATGATCAAAGAGTTCACAATTTTGATAGATACTTCAACATAAAAGTAGATATCCCCGAGACTTCAACATAAAAGTAGATATCCCCGAGTTTGAAGGAATGATGCAGCCGGATGAATTTCTTGATTGGCTTCACATTGTTGAGAGAATTTTTTAATAAAAAAAACGTGCCTAATCATTCCAAATAAAGTACGCGTCTCTATGGAGGGAAAATCTCATAAGACAGAAATTGTGAAGGAAGAATGAAGATCAGGACATGGGAGAAGATGAAAAAGGAACTTGAGAGAAAGTATCTTCCTGACAATTACAGGCAAGATGTCTTTCTTAAATTCCACGATTTCAAGCAAAAGGAATTGTTTGTTGAGGAATATGATCTTCTTATAATGAAGTGTGATCTTGTTGAACTTGAGGAACAAACTATAGTGCGTTACCATGGTGGAGATCTTTTGGCTCCTGATATACGTTTCATTTCTCTGAGGTTCTTCACTTTTCTGGTTAGACGTTTAGGGCTTTTTTGAAAAAGGGATACTCTCCTTCTGCTCTAAAACTCTGAAATCTTCATCTCATTCTCCTTTTTTCTTTTGTTTCTTTAATAGATAAAGAACGTATGGTTCTTTATTCTTAGTTGCCAAATCAAACAAAGGAATGTTGTGATGTTCTTGTGTAAACAATAACTAGGGTTGATTAGATGATTTCTTGAGAGTTAAACCTTATTAGTTTACTGGAAGTCTAATACTCAACAATAGTGTATATTTGTTGCCGGTTGGTTGTTATATTGATGCTTGGAGCATATTCCACATTGTGGATGTTCAACAAAGAATGTGGGTGTTAGATCCGGTCACTGAATCTCTGGGACTTAGGTCTAAACAAATCTTGTATTATTTACCGTTTCTTGTATGTTTTTACTTAGATTAGTTGAATGTTTAATCTTCTTTGAGATTATTGATAGTCTTTGGGCCTTACATGATGTTTGGGGACGAACCAGGGAAATTGATGGATTCTTCTCCTCCTCCGCCTTCTGACTCTTCTTCATCATCGTCGAGTTCCAACGTGCAACCAGTTTTAATGACCGAGCAAAAGAGGGAAGAAAGAGAAAAGGAGATGGTGCACAAGACTAAAGTGATACAATTCCTCGGGCAGACCACACCAATTATTCTACAAAATGATAATGGGCCATGTCCTCTTCTCGCTCTCTGTAAATTTATTTTCTCTCTCTCTTCCCCTCCCCTACCTAGGGCTTTACAAGATGTTTATATGTTTATTTTATATTTGTGTATTAATGTTTGTTTGCAATAATTGTAAATAATTAAGTAATTTGATTAATTGAGAAACCAGAAATATGTACACTAAATTCCACCCCCCCCCCTTATTTATGCTTGTTTCTAATAATTGGAAATAGTTAAATTGAGAAGCAAGAAAACCAAAAACCTTGGCTACTAAAACGATGGATTATTTGGCCTATTTATTCGTAAATTCTGTGGCCCAGAGTTGGATAGATATTACAATTTGGCTCCCTTCTTCTGCTGCAAGAGATTATAGCTAGGGTCACTTATTTTTAATCCATTTCTTTTATGCACGGTTGTACGAACTGAACTGAATTGTATATGGTAGTAACAAATAGGAGGAATCAATTTTTTGAAAGAAAATTAAATATAAGCACGTACTAAAATTATCATAACAATTATTCAGTAGCATGAGTATTTTCCACACTTATAATCATACATCTATAACTACTATGAGTTCACTATTTTTTGTCCCTTTTGAATTCAGTTTTTAAGAAATGATCATTTTCAATGAAGCATATGAATATTAATTGGGAATTATGGATTGTATAAAAAATGGTAAAAAAAAAAAAAAGTTGGTCATTTTATTGAAATCTGGTTATAATTGAATTTTGAATTATTATTTGCCAGATGGAGAGTATGTTAATTGTTCACTTATCATTTTAAATTCTAATTCCTGTGGTTGGAAACTGAGTATTGTGGTCCTTTAATTTTGTTTAACTCTACATTGTTCCACAATTGGATTTTCTGTTGCTATGAGTATTCTTCAAATTCTACCTTATATTTCTGGGCGTGATTTTAACTTTTTGTGGTCCTTTTTCTGTCAAGCTATTGTATTTATCCTATTCGTTCATTGTGGACACCAGTCATTGTACATGTTTTGTTTAACCTGCCTTTAGAAAAGGGGATTTCGAATGATATTCATTCTTGTGGTTTATTTAAAATGTGATATTTAGTGGCTATGTGGTGATTTTTTTCTTTCTATTAATTACAGAACTATTGCTTGCTAGATGATTGTCAATTATTTCAAAAGTTTGTAATTCAGCTAGCCAATTATTTTGGTGTAAAAAATATGCAGAAAATCCATAATTTCGATCATATTTAAGATGCTCTTCGTGTTACTATTGTGTTTGAGTTACTTCTTTTTGTGGTTTTGTTGACATATGAAATAACAAGGGCCTAAAAAGAGACTTAAGAAAATTATGCGTATAGGCCCATAATAAATGCCCGAATGCCCAAGTATATAGGTTTAGAAAATATGTCGGCTAGGCCCAACGGATGCCCAAATAAATTAAGTATACAGAGCCCAATAGAAATTGTCCAAGCCGTGAAGGGCCCAAAAACGGACATCGCCCGGATCAAAAACGCTTTCGGGCGTTGGGCGAGTAGAATGGTCGATCACGGCATAAGAGTAACTGCTCATAAGTAGTTTTTCTCATTTTTCTTATCATTATTCCCACGTTGTCGGAGTTACAAACTTGAATTATCATAAAGGAGTTACAAGAAGTTGGATCATCATGGGAAGTTACAAACAGCTGGGATCATCATGGGAGAAATGGGCGGTTATTGAGCGACAGTGATTGCTTCATGAAGGGGTTACAAGAAGTTAAATCATCATGTTAAATCATCATGGGAAGTTACAAACAGTTGAAATCATTATGGAAGAAATGGGCGCTTATTGGGCGACGAGGTGGTTCTTTGGGCGATAAGGAAGAAAGCTGGGCGATGAGAAGTTTTTATGCAAGACTGAGGAAAACGTGTGATAAAACCGTTTGACAAGGTATAAAAGAAAGCGATTGATCGAAGTAGAGAAAAGAAGGAACTCTCAAAAATGCAGAAAATGTAATTTCATTCCATTTAGTCTTAAATATTTCTTTCACATGAATTCTAGTGTGCTTGTGCCCTTTGGAGGCATTTCGTTTTGCTCTTTTCATCCTTTGTCATTATTGTAGTCTTCTAAATCAAACACCCCTTGTCGGACTTTGTCTCATAAGGTTTGGCGTCCCTTACACATCGTCTCGAATCCTTTAATTGTTAGCGAAAGATACACATTCCAGCGAAACAATTTGGCACGCCCAGATGGGACACTTTTGGTGTTAGAAGATACAAGAGGGTAGAACAATATGCCTCACAAGAACTCGGATAAGGAACCAACCCGGCCAATAATTCAATCCGTGATCGAAGCGATATGAAGAACAAAAAAATACACAAAGAACGGAGGGACAAAATCAAAGCCGTTATGAGCCAATGACGGAATTGAGTCCACGAACCATGAGCGCATTACTTGGCGAACTCACGCAAGATGTTGTGGGACGGTAAGCTTGCAAAATGTTCATGATATGGAAAAATTTGTTCAAACTGAAATGTGCATTACGACAACATGGCCAAACAATTAAGTACTTTAAATGAACTTATAACTAGGTTAGTAGGCCAGACATGTCAACCAAATTTGCCAAATATAGGGAATCATTTCCAAGCTAGGACGGTTGTAGGGCACAATTCACCGACAATGAACCCTATAAATCCTAGTCAAGGAATAGAAATGCCTTTTATACCATCGACGCGTCAAATGTGGGTGGAGGCAACGTGGACAATTTGAGTGGTCATAATGTGGGATCGTCCAACTTGGGGGTAGCCCGAATGCAAGAGAAAATATGCCAAATATAGGACAAAACGCAACACGTGTTAACGAAGGGCAAATGTCCAAGTAAATGGCAATAATACCATGAGTAATGGTAATTTGGCCACAAATCCGTGTTTAAACAATAGACCTCAAATGATTCCACCTGTGAATCAACCAATAGGAGTCCCATATGATCCAAACATGGCTTTAAGAAACCAAATCACCGAGATAATGCAAGATCGGATGGCTTTTGGAATGCGTCCTTTCATTAGGCCAACCTATAAAAGCCATATCCCGATTGGATAGACCAAGCCTATCCGTGGCCTGGGGATATAAAGTGCCGGAATTTTCACTATTCACGGGTTTAGGGAGGTTTCAACATTGGAACATGTAGGGCGATTCACACCGCAATGCGGTGAAGTAAGTGATTACCATAAAATAAGGTTGTTTCCTAGTTCGCTAACGAGAGTAGCTTTTTCATGGTTCATTAATTTGCAAAGAAACTCTGCTCGACATGGCAACAATTAGAACAGTTGTTCCACGCCCAATTCTATAAAACTGAATCAAGTCACCTTGGTCGATTTGGCGAATTCGTCAAATGCCAACCGAATGGGCGGAAGTTTTCTTCAAAGGTTTAAGACGCTAGGAGTAAATGCTTTGTGCCCTTACCCGAAAAGAGTTTGTTAAGATCGCTCAAAGTTGTTTAAGTTTCGACTTGAAAAGAAATTTCGAGATAGGGAGTTTCACGATCTCTTTCAATTAACGGCCAATGTGATTAGGTATGAGCGTTTGATAAGGGAAGAGGAACAAATGAAAATTCCAAAGAAAGGGACTTATTATAGAGACCCAAACTTGACGTTCACGTTGTGGATGAATATTATGATCAAACCGAAATATGTTTGGCGAATTGATTAAAGGAGATGCTTATGAATGTCCGTTAATGATTAATTCAGGATGATGGCGAAAAACGAGCCTCGAGAGATACAAGCAAGAAGGCTAGAAACGTTTTAGTTCGATGTAACCAAAGCAGATACTATATTTGATAGATTGTATAAAGACAAGCAAATAAAACTGAGCGATAAACACAAATTGCCAAATCCTGAGCAAATTAAGGATAAAAAATATTGTAAGTGGCATAATGCATGGTCTCATACAACTAATAATTGTTTGGTTTTTCGTCATGTATTACAGGATGCCATCGAATCAGGGCGAATTACTTTTGAAGCTAAAAAGAAGATGGCAGTGGATGAGAATCCTTTTCCGCGGCCACTAGGAGTTAATATGTTGTCAGCAGGTTTCAAAAGTGGTTTACCTAAATTCAAATTGGTGGTCGATAATGGGGACGAAGATCTTGAACCGCATCCCAGCGTGTTCAAACGTCTCAAAGGTAAAGAAGTTGAAAGGAATAAAAAGTGTTGTGTGCTAGATGTAGCGAGAGAAATAGATGAAGAGGAGAAAAGCGGAAGTATGGGAGTATCACAATCATCCAAACACAACCCAAAATTTCCAACCTGTTCAAGGGCGAAAGGTATCACGACCTCCTTTTGAAAGACGGGTCGTCAAAGCCAATGTATGATGGCGGGCGGTGTACAGGCAGCAGTGATGGATGCTCAATAATAGAACGTTCGTGCCACGGCCCCATCGATCGAATGTATGGCACTCATTCCAATACGAAGGGAAGGGTGATACCTTTGATCAAATGACTAGGACACAAAGAGAGACGTCATCGGAGAAATTATGGACGAATGATGAGGCAAAGAACAAGAAGTGATACGTCCCAAATCGCCCAATTTCTCCAACACGGTTGCTAAAGAAAATCTCAAGATGAGAAGGAACATAATGTGAATGATTCAACAGAGAATTGCGGAAGATTCTTCCGTAGGTCAAGTTGAAAAGACACAAAGCAAGGACGAAGATGAAGAAGATCCCGGACAATCCATCACCATTCGGGTTGGTTCTTTACCCCAATATTGGCTAATAATTATCTCGCTTGCCAATGAATTTAAAAGCAAAGGGGATGAGGGGCCACAAGAAGATGAGAGTGAAGAAGCATGCACATTGGAATGCGTGGTAGAAATCGGGCAAACCTCCCGGAGATATCTATGGAGGAGAAGAAGAAGATGATGGCTTGACGGATGTGGAAGAAGAGATTGACTTAGAGTCGAGAGAAGAAAAGAGGAGTTTCATATAACAAATTGCTAAAACAATCAGTATCAAGAAGGGGTACGAGAAGTAGATTTGTTGGGCGAACCATCCGGGCGATCTTTTGATTATTACGTGTTATACGGGGCGCCCAAGAGGAAAATGAGGGTACCAAGCTCTCGAAAAGTATGGATCACCTCCAACGATATTACCATCCCCTACGGGTTGGGAGGAAGTGAGCGACAAAGAAGCTCAAGAGCAAGCCAGCAGAAGATCGGTCATGAAATGTTGCACGTAAACCCGACACAACATTTCGATCCAAAGGATGACGGAAACGAGAAGTGGAGATAGAGGCGATCGAAAGGGTCATCTTTAAGAAGCCAACGACCAATTTAACCAAACATTTGAGGCCATTATATGTAAAGGCTCTAGTCAATGGCATCCACAGTAGCCAAAGTTCTCATAGATAATGGGGCCGCTATTAATACCATTCCATCTAGAATGATAAAGAAATTTGCTAAGACAGAGAGACTTGATCCCTACCGAAGTTATCCTTACGAGCTTCAATGGCGGGGTGACTTCGACCAAAGGAGTAATGCCTTTGGACGTAGCATTGTGTGGAACTATCACCAAAACCACGGATTCTTTGTAATAGACGGGCCGACTAGCTACAATGTGTTGTTAGGAAGAGATTGGATTCATGGAAATCGTTGTATACCTTCGTCACTCCATCGATTGTCTAGTTTTTGGAACGATAAAGGTGAAGCCGAAGTGGTGCAAGCGGATCATAGACCTTTTGTTACGTAGCGAACTCGATCGAGAAGTTTATGTATGAAGGAAATTATGGGCTGTGAGGGGGTAGTCCAAGATGGTGAAGAAACTCGGATCATCGCGCGAACGAGGAGCCATTATCAATAGATGCATTTACTTGAAATGTTCGATCAAATGAGGCCAAACATAGTGGCCTCTTGAAGAGCCAATGATTGGCAAAAAGATATTCAATAAATGTTGAAGAAGGTACCTAACCTTCAGGGATGCCAAAGCCAAGTCAATGGCTTTCGAGAAAAAGTCTTGAAGGAGAAATAAGAAAGAAAACGGCTTTAAAGATTTTAAGGGATAAATTAGCCGTGTTCAAGTTAGAAACAGAATATTGGCGAGAAGTGAATAAGGTGGATTGTTTAGATGCGAGAAGACATCAATACAAGGAGCTTGAACGACGATGTGATAGGAGTCATGAAGACAGTGGCACATGACACAAGACCCTTGGTGAAAGTAAATATTGAGAGGAACAAGAAGATCGCCCAACATTTGTCGATCGATGCTTAGCAAAGAGGTAAGTGACCAGTTAATTGCTTTGTTAAAAGAGTATAGAGATTGTTTTGCTTGGGAATATGAACACATGCCCGGTTTAGATAAAATTTGGTGGAACATAGGCTACCAACTAAGCCACACTTTAAACCACATAAGCAACCCCAGACGTTTTGCTCCTAATGTATTGCCCAAGTAAAGAAAGAAATAGAACGGTTGTTAAAGGCGGGTTTTATAAGGACGGCGACACGTTGAATGGTTGTCTAATATTGTGCTCAGATCAAAGAAAAATGGTAGTATTAGGGTTTGCATAGATTTGAAATTTGAACTTAGCAACGCCTAAAGATGAATATCCAATGCCAACGGTAGATTCCTTAGTAGATTCAATCTACCGGACATGTGATGTACTCTTTTATGGATGGATATTCGTGATACAACCAAATTTATATAGTCAAGAAGATATACATAAAACGCATTCGGATGCCCAGTGCTTTAGGATGTTTTGAATGGGTGGTCATGCCTTTTGTTTTAAAAATGCAGGGAGCCACTTATCAAAGGGCAATGAATCTAATTTTTCATGACATGATAGGAGATTTCGTTGAAGTTTATGTTGATGATATAGTGGTTAAATCATTGAAAGAAGAAAACCATCTCCAACAATTGAAACGTTCATTCGAACGGATGAGACAATATAAATTAAAATTGAATCCGTTGAAGTGTGCATTTGGTGTTAATGCAGGAAATTTCCTAGGATTCCTAGTGCATGAAAGAGGAATTGAACTTGATAAAAATAAAGCAAAAGCCATTTTAGAGGCTAAACCACCTAAGGACAAAAAGGAATTACAAAGATTCCTTGGGCAAGTGAACTTCTTCGACGTTTCATATCTAATTGTGCGTAGGCGAACAAAGCTTTCTCGCCTCTTCTAAAGTTGAAAAATCGGGGCGACTTAAATGCGGAAGGAGGAGCATCAAGAGGCTTTCCATAGCCTGAAGACATATTTGTCAAATCCACCAGTATTAGTTTCACCTATCCAAGGTCGGCCAATGAAAGTTTATATATCGGCCGAGCAGGAGTCAATAGCCGGACTAGTCGCCCAGGACGATCAGTTTGGAGAAGAAAGGGCGATATATTATCTCAGTAGACGACTTACTGTGTGTGAATGTAATTATTCTGCTATTGAAAAATTATGTCTTGCTTTGTATTTTACATGTACTAAATTAAGGGCTTACTTACGGCCTGTAACTATTTACTTAATTTCTAAAGTAAATTTGGTTAAGTACATGTTCTCTCGTCCTGTTTTGCATCAAAGGATTGGTCTTTGGACTTTAGCACCGCTGTCGAATTTGAAATACAGTTCATACCACAAAAGGCAGTAAAAAATCAAGCATTGGCTAACTTTTTGGCCGATCATCCGTGCTTAGACGTACCTAAGGAAATCGAATTAGAAGTCAATTCGCTCGAACTAAAACCCTGGATTTTATACTTTGACGGTTCAAAAACCGCTAGAGGTGCAGGAGTAGGGGTAGTGCTAATAAACCCACTAGGGGTTTGCTACAAGTTTGCTTTCGCCCTAACTGAAATGTGTACTAATAATCAAGCCGAATACGAAGCGTTGATTGTCGGTTTAGAATTATTATTGGATTTGGGGACGAAAAACGTACTTATCCGAGGTGATTCTCAATTAATAATTTATCAATTGAATGGCGAGTTTAAATGCCAAAGTGACTCTGTCATAAGTCAATATGGCATCGCTCAAGAGCTCTTGGACGAGTTCGACCAAGTAGAGCTTCAATACGTTAATAGAATGTATAACGATCTGGCAAATGAATTGGCCCAAATGGCATCAGGTTATTCAAAAATGCTGAATAACGATTCTGCGTGCGAGTACGGAACGATATTGCCTGTACTTCAACGAAGGGCGAAAGGGTTTAATGTGCATTGTATACAAAATGGAGACGCATTGGATTGGAGAGAAGAAATACAAAAATTCCTGGAAGAACCAAATAAGAAGAGCGACAGGAAGTTAAAATTACGTTCACTGAACTATTTGCTGATTGAAAGTGAATTATATAAGAAACGCTCAGATGGTGTACTTTTGAAGTGCATAAATTTGCAAGAAGCTAAAGTGGTTATGGCCGAAACACATGAAGGAGTGTGCGGAGCACATCAAGCTGGCCAAAAGATGAGGTGGTTGATCATCAGGAATGGGTATTATTGGCCTAAAATGGGCGAGATATGCGTTCAGTATGCCAAAAGTTGCTTGGAGTGTCAAAAACATGGCCCAATCCAAAGAGTGCCAGCCAGGGAAATGGTATCTATTATCAAACCATGGCCTTTCAAGTATTGGGCGATAGACACGATAGGAAAGATTTACCCACCGTCATCCAAGCAACATACCTTTATAATAGTCGCCTCCGATTTTTTCACTAAATGGGTAGAAGCGGTACCTTTAAAAGAAATTTCCCAAGGAAATGTCATAGAGTTCATTCGTGATCATATCGTATATAGATTTGGGATACCTCAAACTATAGTGATGGATCATGGAACTTCTTTGAACAGGAATCAAGTGAAAGAATTTACGGCGAGTTTGGAATCAAGTTGGCAAACTCTACGCCTTATTACGCCCAATCCAACGCCAAGCGAAATCGTCAAATAAGGTTTTAAAGGGTATCATAAGGAAAATGATAGGTGAAAATGCTAGAAATTGGCATGAATGCTTGAATAGGGCGTTATGGGCCTGCTGAACTTCGCCGCGATCTAGTACTAAAGTGACTCCTTTCCAGGTTGACATATGGGCAAGAAGCAATGCTTTATGGAAATTAATGTGCAATCGATCGTAGTACGCTTGCAAAATAATATAGATGAAAATGAGCATACTTGAACTACTTGTGCAAAATTTATTAGAATTGGACGAACTAAAGTTGAGCGCTTTAGATAGATTGCAAATTCGTAAAAGACAAGTGGCTTCATATTATAATAAAAGGGTTATAGCCAAATGTTTTAGCACGAAAAGATTTGGTATGGAAAACAATACTCCCATTGGATAGTAGTAATCCAAAGTTTGGGAAATGGTCACCAAATTGGGAAGGACCATACAGAATTAAAGAGGTGTTGCCAAATGGGGCATATCATTTAGAAAATTTGGATGGTATGAGGCACATGAGATCTATTAATGGCAAATATTTAAAGAAGTACGTTCCGTCAGTTTGGGACTTTGAACGATTAGAGGTTTAAACATTAAGGGATGAAATTCTATAAACAAATAGAGCTTTTCATTTCATCAGATAATTTGGTTGCCATAAGTGGCTGCCATTACAAAGGGGAAACTGGATAAAACAAAAGTTGTCTTTAAAACTTTAAAATCCTAACTACATCCTTCCCCAGATAGAGCGCATTTGCTCTCTAAGTTTTTCCCATTCATCGCGCTGTTGAACAGCAGCGACGGATAGTTCATCCATAAAACCATCGTCCACTTCTAAACTTGAATAACGCTCAAGTAAAGATTTAGCCCGTTCAACTTCCCGTGAAGCGCTATGCTTCTTAGTCGCCACCGGCCTTGCGATCGTCCATCTTTTCTTGGATTTCCTTCATCTGAGCAGCCAAACTCATCATCAAGGAGTCTTCAACCATGACTTCGGAAGAAATCTCGTTCAAATTGTTTTTGGCTTGATCGATTTCTTGGTGAAGGATTCCTTTTCGGTTATGGTCATGACATATTGAGTCTTCTTGACTTTGAGCTCCACATTCTTGGCCAAAGAATGCACTTATCTCTTGATGAATGACTTTCAACGATAACTTGAGATCGGTGGGAGTTTGAGCGAAGGAAGCTCAAGTGCTTGAGCCATTTGGTGGCTTAAATGCTCAAATTTGTCCCGATGGTTGGCCGCACTAGCATGTGAGATATCCATGTCCATGAAGGAAGTATATTCAAGCATCGCTGCTTTAGGATGTTCATGTTTTCCATGGAGAAAGCACCGAGGCGAAAGAATGACGATCGGCGAAGACGAACGAGCGGCTCGACTAGCCTTCACTTGTTCCCATGATGTAAACAAGTCCCGAATAGAGCGCAAGATGGTATCGACATCCAGTAAGGTACAACAATTACTCGGTGTTTCTTTGGAAATAAGCAAGGTAAGGAAATCGAAAAAAATTACCTCATCGGTGGTCTTAGAGGAAGAAGGGGAAGTGTGCCATCGGGCGATTGTACCGCTTTGTGAAGAGTCACCCTATCCGAACGTGATGGCCCAGATGCAACCGGACGCATTGGTTCAGGTACAACCGGCAAGTCAATTGGTCTTTCTGCAAAAGGATAAATGATGATAAGTGCTTCAAGAGTAAAGCCATGTCAAATGGTAGAATTCGAAAAATGATTACAACTATAAGCACATATTACCACCCGGTTCTACATCTGGAGGGGAAACGCCCTGAAATGATGACAATTCTTCAACTGCCTGGGCGATTGAAGCAGCCGGCTCTCCAAATCCCTTCTCGGGCAAATCCACATCTATGGTCGGCTCGGACGATTGAAGAATTGAAGGGTCGGACGATGGGGATTTTTTCAAAGGAGAAGTAACTCCCCTCTGGTTTAGAATACAAAGAGAATGTCAATATTCATGCTAAAGAGTTCTTTAAATGAAGAAAAATCAGGTTACCTTTCTTCTGCTCAGAGGAGGAGTAGCACCATCATCATCACTCTCATCGTCAGCTTGATCTGATGGGTCCGATGCGAGCCGCTTCTACCGGATGTACCTCTTGCAACTCAAAGATGAGCGGGAGGAGAACCGGATTGAATGGTAAGGCGGCGAGAGAACGTCTGCACGCACTGTCGAAGGCTTTGTAGGGGAAGACAAAGGAGCAGGTTGTTTGACGGATATGGGCACAGCAGGGATAGGAATCGGAGGAGAAGAAATGGAAGTCCTCGAAGACCCTGACCCCTCAAGTATGTGGAATGCTTGGGCGACATTAGTAGAGAAGAGCCTACGCTTCACCAAGGCCAAAACTGCTCAAAAGAGGATGAACGGCCAAAGTGGGATTGAAAGGAGCCAAAGAAAACCCGTTCATTAAGGAAGCATTACGCTCATCTATAGCTTGGGCCTCCACTTTGGTGATGGTATGAAAACGTTCTTGAAAACTCTTTGAGTAACAAGGAGGAAGGGGCCAAGTTTGGCCAAAACCAAGTGTCGGGCAAAGAACTGGGAGCATAGACTTGACCCCACCTTGGCATTAGTGCCCGTGAGAATGTCATGAAACAATTCTCGCCCATCAAGTATTGGACCCAAACGGGCAAGACATTACTCACCTCGTTCAAACTAAGAGGAGGTTGGACGTGGTGGAACTTGATGAATGGAGAAAGGAAAGAACGAGGGAATTGAATTTAAATTATAAAAGAATGTAAAGACGTCCCGGTTAGACATATCCACGGGAGCTAATTGGTTCATAATTAGCCCGTAACAACTCACGGACACAGGGGAATTGAAGGAACACCAAGTTGTGGAAAGTATGCTCTCAACCACAATTGAGGGAGCTAAAGAGGCCCACTTCCGAGAGGAGAAGCATTGGTCCTAAGTCGATGTTGAAGGTAAGCCATGCCTCTATAGAAGGCGGCGAGTAAACAGAGAACAAAGGTTTAAAGACCTACCAAGAGCTAACTCATGGGCGATAGGCAAATAGGCCATGGAAGGTTTAAGACTAGGAACACAAAGAATGTACCTACATAGCCAAACTTGGAGGAAAGCCACACGCTCTGCATGTGTGGGATCTTTGCCCGTGTTATCATAGAGCTCTTGCATGCCTGAATAGGAGTCCGTAAACTTCTTATCAAACTTTGGAGCAAGGGAGGATATCAATATAGCAGGAGAGATGGTATCGCCCAGAGGAGGAAGATTAACCAAAGCACCAACATCCCGTAGAGTAATCGACATTGGGCCAAGGGGGAAAACGAAGGTATTGTACTCAGAAGACCAGAAGCTTAGGGCGATGGGGAAAAGAACTGGATCATATAGAGGGGGACGTGTGGCAATTTCCAAAAGATCAGAAATCCTAGCACGATCAAAAAGCGCCTTCGAAGGAGCATGCTTCATCATACGCCGCATGCCGGCGGGAAGGTGGTATCGATTTTTGGCCATGTGCGAATGCTTTTCTCGCGGATTGGCTTCAACGAGAATGGGTCCAAGAAAGGAGGTCCTTGGGTACAAGGAAAAAAGCGGGGCGTGGCCGATCGCCCTAATAGAGTCTGCGTCCACACGAACGACGGGCCCAAGTAGAACTCGTTCATATCCGGCCTAGAAGGTAGAAGATTTGATGGGTTTACGTAGGGTTTGGTCAGGAGGTCTTGGAAATCTTCGAAAGTAATGCTGTTATTGGAGGAAGCTCCGGACGTCGACATGGTTTCAGAAAATAGACAAGAAGATTGCAAGCAAGTGAGACGATCAGTTTGGAAGGATGAATGGGAGGTAAAGAAAAGATGAATGAATAGTGTCCTTTTTATAGAGGGAGAAAAGGGACGATGATGAGGGCTGGACGTGGGCATTGGTAATGGCGCCTTTTTGGGTTTTATGTAAATCGTGCTTTTAGGATTTAGGACTTAAGGCGCCAAAAAACTTTCAGAAGACGAAACGCCACCAAGTGAATATGGCTAATTAAATAAGCAATTATGTTAATTAAGCCATATTGGGGGGTAATTGTTGACATATGAAATAACAAGGGCCTAAAAAGAGACTTAAGAAAATTGTACGTATAGGCCCATAATAAATGCCCGAATGCCCAAGTATATAGGTTTAGAAAATATGTCGGCTAGGCCCAACGGATGCCCAAATAAATTCGTATACAGGCCCAATAGAAATTGTCCAAGCCAGGAAGGGCCCAAAACGGACATCGCCCAGATCAAAAACGCTCAGGGCGTTGGGCGAGTAGAATGGTCGATCACGGCATAAGAGTAACTGTTCATAAGTAGTTTTTCTCATTTTTTCTTATCATTATTCCCACGTTGTCAGGAGTTACAAACTTGAATTATCATAAAGGAGTTACAAGAAGTTGGATCATCATGGGAAGTTACAAACAGTTGGGATCATCATGGGAGAAATGGGCGGTTATTGAGCGACGAAGTGATTGCTTCATGAAGGGGTTACAAGAAGTTAAATCATCATGTTAAATCATCATGGGAAGTTACAAACAGTTGAAATCATTATGGAAGAAATGGGCAGTTATTGGGCGACGAGGTGGTTGCTGGGCGATAAGGAAGAAACTGGGCGATGAGAAGTTTTTATGCAAGACTGGAGGAAAACGTGTGATAAAACCGTTTGACAAGGTATAAAAGAAAGGCGATTGATCGAAGTAGAGAAAAGAAGGAACTCTCAAAAAACAGAGAAATGTAATTTCATTCCATTTAGTCTTAAATATTTCTTTACAGTGAATTCTAGTGTGCTTGTGCCCTTTGGAGGTATTTCGTTTTGCTCTTTTCATCCTTTGTCATTATTGTAGTCTTCTAAATCAAACACCCCTTGTTGGGACTTTGTCTCATAAGGTTTGGCGTCCCTTACACATCGTCTGAATCCTTTAATTGTTAGCGAAAGATACACATTCCGCGCGAAACAGGTTTACTCATTGCTTGTTGCACTGGATGATAGGTAATGTTTTTATGTTAAAGAACAACTTGAATTTGAGTCCAGACATTGCATAGGTTTCTGAGGAGAAATTACGTTCGCTTATTGCTGAGCGGTAATTGTAATTGATTCAAACAGCAACATCAAATGCAACTGGTTTTTGCACTATTGTTTTCCCCTATTTTTAGCATGTTTGTATCTCATATTTAACAATTGAGAATTGTAGTTTTCCTTGCTTATTTTTGATAGTTTTAAATCTAGATAACAATCAACCTAGGGGTAGGGGTAGGGGTAGGGGGGGGGGGTAGGGGGGTTGAAACGGTTGTTAGTGAAAGCTTGTAAATATTTTTTTTTTTAAAAGACAACATTCACTTTAATGTTTGATGTTGATGATAGTTTGTTGAACGTCAAAACATTTCATTGAACGTTTTGACAGTTTCAAGACAGTTATTATATAAGGTGATTAAAATATTGATTAACACCAGATATAGCGTGGTAAACCCCTAAGGGAAATATCCACGGGCTCCCATGCCACGGATAAATAAATCTACTATTTTAGAATAGGTTACACACATCTCAACTTTTTGAAATTAGAATTTTAGACCTAATCTAAAATTTTATCAGCAATTTATAAAAAGTAAAACTTAGTTAAGAACAATCATAAAACTTCCATGTTTTATATCTTTTTCAACTAGTTAAGGAATGGAGTCAAGTACTTCGGTCTTGATCTTGGTCCGTTCCACGAGTGTCCCCGAATTGATTCCACAAATCAAAATGAGGACCCAGTCCTTATCTTGCCTCCGAAATGTCGTTCTCTCTCACAATGGATTTCTTTAACGCTCAATTTCTCATAGCCGTTCTTAAAAATAGAATTTTGATCGAGTTAGGACTTTTAAATATTTCTTTGAACTCTCAACCCATAAATGATTTGCTCTTAGATGCTTGAGTATCTTTGCTTTCAAAGTCTGTAGAATTCTTGGAATACCACCTGTCTTATTTATAGTACAAGAAGTTTGTCTAAATTTAATGACTTAATATTTATCTTATACATGGATAAGACAAAATAAGTCTTTAAGTTTAAATAGACTTCATAAAAAATGATACTATTTTGTTGTGTTGCAGTTGTGTCGATGATACTGTTTTATATAGAAAATGTGTTATGCTACACTTACACTATATTTTTATCTTTGATATTAATTTATTATGATAATTTTTCAACATATGATTGCAAAATGCTTGATACTCTTTTGATCTATGATATTGTTTCTATTTGCTGAATTTTTTCCTTGTTTCTAATGATACTGAAATATTATGACAAAGTTTCAACCTATGGTACTATTTTAATCTCTTAGTTTTATCTTTGGTACTATTTAATTATGACAAGGTTGTCTATGAGTATAATGCAAAATGTTTGATACTCTTTCGATCTATAATATTATTTTTATTTGTCGAATTTTTTCTTTGTTTCTAATTATAGTGAAATATTATGACAAAGTTTCAATATATGATACTGTTTCAATCTCTTAGTTTTATCTTTGATACTGTTTAATTATGACAAGGTTTCAATCTCTTTATTTTGTCTATAAATGTTGGTTTATTTACAAATAACTTATTTTTAGAAATTTTGTGAGATTTTTAGATTAATTTTTAATTTTTTTATTCAAACCGGTTCAATCTTGGTTCGACCCGTTTCTACCTTTTGACCCTTGGCCCGCTTTTTTTTTTTTTTTACGGGTCGATAACCAGTCTAGTTTTCTGTACATTGACAATATGTCGTTATTTATTGTATCTTGTTAACTACAATTATATTATTGTAGGGGTATATTAGAAAAAACCTAAGTAAAGATTTATTCCAACTATAATAATTAACTTTTCTTAATCAGTATGAATATAGAAATAAGACTATTTTTGTGGGACGAATTGAAAAGTTGATAATCTTGTATATTTTAACTATATTTATAAGGAAAAATTTGATACATACCAATATTTAACTTGGCATTGTGATAAATGACAAAACTATCAAAAACATGGAACAATAGTCGCAAATTGTAAAAAGAAGGTGTAACGTGTGTTTCACTTATCTTCCATATGTTATTTAACAATAATAAATAAATAATATTGTGTAGAGAAAATATAAGATTTTGTAACCAACATTTGAATAGGACTCAAGATAAAAAAATGATATAAGTATATAACTATATTATCTTTCATCAAATTCTATCTATGAAATTTAGATTAGTTACTATCATGTTTTAAAATTAAAATATCTGGTTTGTAGAGAGAGAGAGAGAGTATTATGTCTCTTACTGAAGAAATGTGTTGTAACTCGAATATGAAACATTGTGATTAGCGTCTCTGAATGGACAGCCACATAAAGGGGTCACACAATTAATGATCAAATACTAAACCATAATAGCAGGTCACAAGAGTCACAAATTATAATCAGATAACTAGAGAAAGAAATACACCAGATTATCATGTCACAAACTATCACTAAAATAACATTCTTCAAATATTTAACATGAAAATAAAGTCACAGCCACAAGAAAGGAGTCACATAATTAATACTAAACTATAACAGCAAGCTACAACAATCAAAACTATTACCAGATTATCATGTCCCAAACTATTACCACATAATCAGTCACATACTATCACCAGATAATCATAATAAATAACACACAAAAATCAGTATTACCATTCAAGATTTGGAGCTAGGATTTTTGAAATTTAGGGTTGAACAGAAATTGAAATCCATTTGTGGGTTTTGACGAAGCCTAATTTTGGAAGAATTTTTCAAAATACTATCTTGAATGAAGGTTTGGACAAAATATATTATCTCCATGCTTTGATTTTGAAACTCCCCTTGTGGATGATGAAGGTCGGTCAGTTTGTTTGAGGTAGTGTTTGGCTGTGACAAAGTTTTGAATGATAAAATCTTTTTTTTTTTTAACATTATGATATCAATTCCTGATTATTAGGAAAGATAAATACAAATAGTGATAATAAATTATTTTATTATTAATTAAATATTTAATTAATTAGTTGGATTTTAATTTATTAATTAAGTTAATACTGATTTTTCAAAAAATAAATTGTTAACCTTATTTGTCAAAATAATTGTATAAAAGTAGTTTTAAGCTCAATTATCTCTATTTATAATAACTAAAATAGTACATAAGAGAAGAATCTTTCATAAATGTTAGTGTGAAATTAGCCCACTCATTAATGTGAAATACTATGGGATTTCTTCGGGCATTAAAAGCCTGTATTAATGCAGGTCCATAGTGCAGGTAAAGGGACATGGGCTTGAATTTCATATTTTTAGTATCCAAACTAGAACTGACTGATATGCCTGATGTTGATGAATGAAAAATCGTAATATAAATAAACAAAAATTAATCTTCTCCCGCAATTTGTCTTCGAAGATTAATATGAAACGATTGTATGCAATTTTAGTATTCTAACTTGTAGACCATGATTTTATGATGTCAGTGTGAATGTGCCTTCATGTTCTTGACAAATGGGTACAATAATTCAGATTTTATGAAATGATTCATCGAATAAATTATGCCCACTAGACCTCTTAGGTTACGTCAACAAATCTTAAACAAAACATTGAACAACAATCATAGGCATATCAGGATTCTCCAAAGACTAATAATTAACAGTCCCTCTTTCGCTAGAAAATTCACGAGTGCATGATATCAAACAAATAATAAAGACTGAACGAAGTATGGTTCCACAAGAATGAATGTGGTTCTATCTAACCAATTATATATATATATATATATATATATATATATATATATATATATATATATATTTTGAATTTTTATAAAATGTGATACCTTGTACCCACAAACATATACATTTGTCCCAACAAAAAAATTAGTCGGGCAAAGCATATCTTTTGCCGACAAATTCACTACAAGAATTTTATTCTCTGCCCACAAAATTTTAGGAGACAAAAAAGTTTGTTGGTGAAGTTTACTTTTTCCCACAAAAACGATGTATTGTAGGATTATAATTTGCTACAAAATTATCATGAATGAGAGGACTTGTGGCGATGAGCATGGGCATCTTTAGATATTCACGTTCTTTTTATGTGTGCATCGAAATTCTTTGCCTCTGCAAGCACGTGTCATTTGGAAAATTTCAACCTTTTGAATTACACTTGCCATACTTGCCAGTTTCTTCTCACTTTATACTTCGAAATTGTCACAACTACAAGTCGCTTGCAACTCCAAGGTCTTCTCAGACGTGGCATCTATTCCTTTGATTTTATCAATTCACTCGCCATCAGTGCTTTCGGTTTCTAGGAAAGACCAACTTAAGGTATGCCGACTTGATCAATATGATCCTCTTGTCTTGTTTAACTTTATTCCTAAGCACATGAATTTTCTATAATTACGCGCTTCTCGTCTTTGCTCAATTCTCCTCTTTCTTTTTTCTCCCTAGAATTCTTGCATAAGAAATTGTTTTCATATTTTATGCTTCTCTGGTGGTATGTTGCATAAAGATTTGACATAGATGGGGCAGTATCAAATTTGTGCTCCATTTGACTCGATAGAATAGAATAGAATAAACTTGTTTAAGTGAATTTTCCTTTGTAATGCCTTACGGTATAAGATTTTTCCGTCCATAATGCAGAGCTCAAGTTTGACCACTGAAAATACAATTGCTTGTCTTGGAGACATTGATGAAGAATGTCGATGTTGGGAAATACATTTTTCTTTTGAGGTACTTATTGTCGCTTCCCTTTCTCTAACTTGTTTTAGAACAAAGTCTTATCCTCTATAGGGATGGGACAACCAACAATAGGGACTATTGTAAAGATAGAGAATGATGAAGACGATGGAGTATACTCATTATTATCGCTCTTTACCCGGAAGATCTTGGGCGGGCTACCTACACCTCTCTATCCAACTATCTCTTGTCCTTTTCTTTGCTTTGTTGTTGTTTCTTAAAAGTTGTTTGATTGTTTTAGTGTCCCGCATTTTGAAACAATATGAAAATCTTAATTTCAACATCTCTGGTCATTCATGGCTATAATAAGTTGGTTTTGTTGATAACAAGATAATAAATGTATGATTGAGCTCAAGGAATACCTCCTTAAAGTGTGCCAGGTGAAGGATGTGTTGGCTAAATTGAGGTCATTTATGGGAGAACATGTCCACGATGTTGGTCTTCTGGTTTCTCAACGTGTTGTAAATCTCCCACCCCAGCTATTGCCACTGCTTTATGATGCTCTATTTGATGAAGTCTCATGGGCAATAGAAGACGAGGTTAGATGACATAATTCTCTTTATTGGCATGCTCAAGATGACTTCCTTTTCATGTTGAAACACTTGTTGATGTGATGCTTTTAGTTAAGTACTTATGTATTGTTATTTTACTTATCACAGCCTACCGAGGAGCTTCGGAGTTCTTTTGGCTTCAAATTTTATCTAATTATTAGTAAAATATACAAGGTGCACTATAGTAAAAGTTCAATATATCGTTTATGATTGGTAGAATATGAATCAAAGTCAGCAACGACTAATAATTTCTTCCCCTTCTTGATGCATATATGTAGCACAAGAGTGTAGACCAGATTAAAGAGCCAAGACGAAGTAAAGATGCAGCTATTATATACATCAAACCAGACGATGAAATTTTTCACGAGGTACCAAAGTTTTGATTTTAATTGTTGTTGTATTTTAACCTTGGGTTCGTGACTCTTCCTCTAAATATTTCTTCAGATTAGCTCGTGGTCCTTCAGTTTTTCCTCGTGCACAGCAGGTTACAAAAAATGAGGCAAGTTCTTGTTGGAAACTGACACGAGAATTAGTCAGAAAACAAAAATTTTCTTTAATTCATAAAACCAGGATCTTTGCTAGTTGTTCACGTATTTATTATAATTAAAACACTAATGGATTAGTATTATATCTCAATCGATAAACGATATTAGTCTGGATCTGATTTACGAGCTTGCTGCTTCTGATTCACGAACTTGGTGCTCCCAACGTTCAAGCCTTCTATGGTATTCTCAAAGTCTGAATTATACCGGCATGTGGGCACCTTTTAATTAACTCATAAGACTAATTTCTGAACTGGTCAGATCTAGAAAACCAAGAAGCTAAATTTCTTCTCTTTTCTAACTGATCGAATTGTTCGAATGAATTTATGTCACAAGCAATGTGATATAAATAAGGCAAGCGTTCTGATTGCAAACAACGACAAGAGTCCTGATTGACAAGTCCAATTAGTTTAGAATTGATTTAATTACATATGTAATCCCTGAACTTATATCACAATTACAATTAAGTCCAAAACTTTTATAGTAACTGTGATTAAGCCCAAAACTTTATAGAGCTACCACAGGGACCTGATCGGATATATATTTTTCAAGCTCCAATAATTAGATTCCGTCTAGTCGACTCTAGACCCCTCAATCTAATTATTAGTCTTTTGCTTTTCCACTAAAGGCAAGAGACTACACTCTCGGAATATATAAAATTACAGAAACTGTAATACTTTCCTCTGAGCTATCGTATATATAATTCATCCCTGTCTGAGATCCGATAATTAGGTATGAGCATAAATGACCGTTTTTCCCTTTTAATTATTCTCACTAACTTTAAGTTACATTTTCTTCAACGGTCATGTGAACTAATTCACAGATGTTGAAGTTTAGCCTTCGCTAAACACGGAGCTCAGATTTATAACCGTTTAACAGAAAATACTTAAGTTGTCACTCGACCCATTTTTCGTATGACAGTTCGGACCTAATTAGTATTCTATACTTCGCTCATTCTCAAGTTCCCAACTCACCAAGATATTTGATCAATTAAATTGATCTCACCCATTGGTAAATCAAAGAACCATCAAACTAATGAAAAGATATACACAATCCTGTCAAGGGATTTAGATGAAATATCCGGTGATCAAGGTAGAATTTAATTATTCGCACGGTCATGCTATATAATTAAATTCGACATATGGTCCGTTCAATACACTCCAAGTGTACTAGTGTCACCATTAATCCATTTCTGCGATAAGGATAAATCGCAAACTCCAATGATTAAATAGTCAACACTACAACCTTCTAGTATAAGGTGCCAACCCTTATACATTGGTTGTGAACAATTTTATTTATGATCAAAATATAAGCTGTGTCACACTATGCTTCTCAACGCAAGCATCCAACTTATTATCACTAGTGATCATTGGCACTTTATTTACATGCTCAATACTAAACAACTGCAGTAATAATAAATGAAAAAAACAAACTTTTATTTATTATAAAATTGTTATTTTATTACAGCAAAAAACTATAGTATATGGGCATACTACCCAACAATTCTCCTACTTGCCCTAGAGTATATATGTCATGTCTTGCAACCCCATACCTTGCAGATGTCCCTCAAAACTTTTAGCCAGAAGGCTTTTAGTAAATGGGTCCTCGAGGTTATCCTCAATAGCAATCTTGCTGACAATTACATATCCACGACTAACAATCTCTCTTAAGAGATGATATTTTTGTTCTATATGTTTTCCCCTTTGATGACTCCTTGGTTCTTTAGCATTTGCCACTGCCCCACTATTGTCACAGTACAATGTCATGGGCTGTGATGATGCATGCACCACCTCAATGTCCATTAGAAATTTCTTGAGCCATACTGCCTCTTTAGCAGCTTCACAAGATGCCACATACTCGGCTTCCATGGTGGAATCAGCAATGAATGATTGCTTGATACTTCTCCATGTAATAGCTCCACCACCTAGTGTAAACAATGATCCTGATGTGGACTTGCGAGAGTCTTTATCAGCTTGAAAATTGAAATCTGTATACCCAACTGGAACAATGTTTGGTAAGGAGTAAACTAGCATATGGTTTCTTGTTCTCCGAAGGTACTTAAAGATATGCTTTACAGCCACCCAATGTTTCGGTCCAGGGTTAGATTGATAATGACTAATCATACCAACAACATAACAAATGTCAGGTCTAGTGCATAGCATAGCATACATGAGACTACCTACTGCTGACGCATAAGGTATTCTACTCATGCGCTCTATCTCTTCAGGAGTTTTTGGAGATTGCTCCTTAGAGAGTTGAACTCCATGTCTGAACGGAAAATTACCTTTCTTGGAATCTTGCATGGTAAATCTGACAAGAATTTTGTCAATATATGTAGCTTAGGATAATGCTATCAGCTTGTTCTTTCGATCCTTCAAGATCTGAATGCCTAGAACATAACTAGATTCACCCAAATCCTTCATATGAAACTATTGGGCCAACCACGCTTTCGTAGACGATAACACACCTACATCATTTCTTATGAGTAGAATATCATCCACATAAAGCACTAGGAAAATTACCTTTTTGTCTTGTATCTTTTTATAGACACAGGGTTCGTCGAAGTTTTGATCAAAATCATATGTCTTAATCACCTCGTCAAACCTTTTGTTCCAAGATCTTGATGCCTGCTTCAGACCATAAATGGACCGTTGCAGCTTGTACACTTTAGATTCATGACCACGTTCTACTTAACCCATCTCGGTTGTACCATATAGATACACTCTTCAAGATGACCATTAAGAAAAGCCGTCTTGACATTCATTTGCCACACCTCATAGTCATACCGAGTCAAGAATGGATAAAAGAATTCGGATAGATTTGAGCTTAGCTACAAAGTGAGAAGGTCTCCTCGTAATCGATACCTTCTCTTTGGGTAAAACCCTTAGCCACTAGCCTTGCTTTGAAGGTTTCCACCTTCCCATCTACTCCTCTCTTTCTTTTGTAGACCCACTTGCACCCGATGGGTTTTATCCCTTTTGGTGCATCTACAAGTTCCTAGACTTGATTAGAATGCATAGATTCCATCTCAGTGTTCATAGCTAGTTTCCACAAATCTGCATCCACATCGTTTATAGCCTCCTTATGGATTCGGATCATCTACTTGCTTTATAGAGATCGCCTGTTTGGATTCTCCGACAAACAAGTACCTTGACGGTTTTCTGATGACCCTTTGACTTTGCTTAAGGGGCAGTGGATCTTGAACTATGGCTTCATTTGGAATTGTAACATTTTCATCAATGTTGGTATCACCTTCAGGTGATACAATTACCTCATCACTACCTTGAGCATTTTCTTGATCTATGGGATTAGATGATGAATCATTTCTCCCACTCAGATAACGTTTCCTAGGTATTTGCGATACCATAGGTCGTCTTGTGTTCCAGGAATTGATAAGTTGAGATTACTCTCACTCATTTATTCCAAAACATCCCTACTCTTGGACTGACGTTCATTAATATATTTATCTTCTAGGAAGGTTGTATTTGGACTGATGATGATTGGCTGAGCTTGTGTTTAGAGGTCTTGAGTTGTGGTTAGGTAGATTAAGCTGATATAAACCATCTTCAAGTTTCCCCTGTACTAGAACCTTCTTTGTTGGCAGATCCTTCACAACACAGCAACTAGGAAAGAATTCAACTGAGACATGATTATCAGCCGTTAATTTAGAGACACTTATAAGGTTTTTCTTGATTCTAGGCACATGTAGCAACATTTTCAGAACAAAAGATTTATCAGATTCAACATCAAATACTTTAGAGCCAACATGAGATATTTGTAATGAGGTACCATTACCTACCACCATTTTTTGCTTACCTCCATATTCCTTAGCTTCATCAACATTGTCTTTATCAGTGGTGACATGGTGGATGGCTCTAGAATTAGCATACTAGGCTTGATCTTCTACTGAATTTGGACTTGCAATGTAAACAGAAGGATTAGAGCTATGATTTTTATCATTAGGCATTTTCTCCATATACTTTTCATCAAATATGTTGGAGCACCAGGCAGCGTGATTGCTTAAGCCACAGATTTGACAAGGCTATCTTGCCTCATTAGTTCTTCCACATCTCCCTCTACCTCTTGATCTTCTCCTGAAATTTGAGTTTCTTCCAACTCTACTTTCTCTTCTATTATAAGGGCTAGCATTCTGTGAGTTTTTTTGAGTCAGATTGATAGATCCAAAGCTATTTTTACTTGACTGAGATACTTCAATCTACTTTCAAAGGTCATGAGTGTAGAGGATAACTCATGCCAAGAAACATGATCTCTACTATTCACTTGCACCACAATGGGGGTATATTCTTCATCAAGTCCAACTAAGACTTGAGTTACCAGATCAGTATGCTCAACCTTCTTTCCAGCAATTTCCATATTATCAGCAAGCTACTTGATAGTGCTGAGATATTGATCCATAGACATGGATCCTTTTCTGATTCTTTGCAGTTCAGATGTGAGGAAGGTCACTCTCGACCTGTTCAGAATTCCATAGTTCTCATTTATAGCCTTCCATAGATCACTTTAGCTATTACAACCTATGACACGCATCACAATTTCTGATGTCATGGAAGAATACAACCATCCCATTAGGATTTAGATCCACATAAATTTACTTAGAGTATTCTGGATTAGGACATATCTCCGCTGTTGTTCCAATTTTAGTTGTGGCTTGCGAGTTAACAAATTGTGGAGGACATACCTTGGTGCCCAGTAGATATCCTTCCAGTCAATGACCCCTTACAACACGCATTATAACATTCTTCCACCGCAGAAAGTTATCTCTATCTAATTTTATTGATGCTGCCTGTGTTAAGTTCATGCCAAAGGGAGCAAGATTGTTCACAAGAGCTCGAGCTTGAATTGTGGAGTTAGAGTTTGAGTTTGAGCCATGAGACTAGTTGCTAGAGTTGATATTCGCCATTGAGAGGCTCTGAAACCAAGTGAGAAAACGGGTAAAAGAATAGCAGAATATATTGAAAGAAAACTTGAATGAGGAAGAAGATATCTGTAAATTGTATTCTCTAAAACTTACTTTTACAATATAGAATGGTGTACTATATATACACAATTGTCTAGTCAAAAATACAATATAGATACATACGGATGTATAATTATCATAGTGTGTGCATCCAAAAACAGATTCTGTTATAGCAGTATGAGTAATACTAGAAGCTTCCATTTCAACAACAATCTGGCTTTTTTTATTTTGCTCTTTTGTTCCTTGCCTTTCTGATTTGTTCACTGTGGTCCATAGTTTCTTCTTCTCTAACATTATAGCTGGTTTGTACAATAAAATTCAGGACAGTAAAGCAATGCATCTCCCAGTGGCCAAATGTTCTTCTCCGGTCGCCAAAACTCTCTCTTATGATGACCAGTAGCGAGAATCGCCTCTTCGTCCTGGATCAAATCCCAACATGGCTCACTATTGGAGGTTACATAGTCATTGCTGTAGTATCGACTACTACACTTCCACACATCTTCCACCAACTCAACTGGAACCACATTATAGTAATCTACATATTTGTAACAAGATTGGCATTCATCAGTAATGCATTTGGATGTGGACTCACCGATTGGTCACTAAGCGTCGGCTTATGGAAAGCTTGCTATCTTTACAATTGGAGCATGGGCGGTGCTTCACATGGAGGAGTTTTAGCGGTATGGCAGCATGTGGGGTCATGATGAACATTGTTTCGACGATCTCGACCTTATTCTAGATTTCAAGATAGGTTACATGACATTGGCTTCTCCTTGTTCCATGTTTGTGAGACAAGTGATTGGCACTTTGCAATGGGATGTGTGATATCCCCACGTGTATTTTGGATCTTCTACAAGGCTTTCCTGACTTAGGAATGGAGTCGGTGAATATCCCGCCTCCTTCGCTTGGTGTACTATAGTATGGCTAAATTGGGGGTTGAGGGCTTCTCGGCATTTCCACGTGAATGCCTCAAACTATGTTATGCCTTCTTCACTGCAGCCATTTTAATCAACATAATAAGAGATGCTCTTGGAAAGAAACGTTCGTGGTCTATCCCACTTCCGATGGCAATGGCAATACCATTCTTTTTGGGTTCCTATTGTAAGGAATTGAGGTATACATGCACAGCGGAAATTAAATGCTCAATTCCTATAAGCCTGGATCAACCTCGTACTTAGAGAGAATTCGTGATAGAATATTACCTTTGATGAATGTCTTGTATCTGATTATCTGATTGGCTGGAGGTGCGATCTTCAATACCACAGCTGTCTAATTGTCCAGCCTCCAATGGTGATCCACACAACAAGAACAGATCTGAACTCCACAATCAAGAACAGATGAAAGCGAAATTTTGGGAGAAGTTGATTGGGTTGTCTTTTGCTTGTGCTAGCAAGTAATCTTAACCCTAATACGTTGCGCCTATGTATTTATAGGCGGGGCTAACCCTAGCCCTAGTTCCAGTCCAACTAGAACTTATCAACAATCAGGCCCGATTAAATAATCTTATTAATTAATTTGGCCCAATGAGTAATTAAGTCCGACCCAACTAATTGGACCTTGGACATTAATTCTTACAATCTCCCACTTGGACAAGGTCCAACTCCAGATGCTCAATTCTCGCCTTATGTGTGTGACCCATTAGGTTCCCTTTCACGATGGCAAACGCAGTGATATTCTCATCGATTCACCAAGATCGATCAATTCACGTCGCCGTCCAAGATTGACATCTAACAATGTGTCAAGGCAATCCATGTGAAAGAAAATGTCATGTGGTATGTAACCAATATATGTGCGATTCTGGTAAAATTTAATCCTTCATCAATATAACCCAATTGGTTAAGAGATATGAAAAAGCGTCAATCTCATTTCAACCAATCATATTATTCACCTTAACTCTTTGTTGATCTAATTTAGTTATGATTGAAACATTTTCAACTCATAACTCCACCCCGGCCGAGGAAATTTATATCAACTTAAGTAGGCAAAATGCAGGTTATAATCTCCTACTTTCCAGGAGTGACGAATCCTCATATTGGATATTCACAACCTTCATATGATTCTTATAATACCCGTACGACGTCTTCCTGGTGACTCAAATCTTCGAGCCCCATCAAACGCTCGCCAAAGTATAGTGGTCCTCACATAAGATTCTATGATGTCCTCAAGTCAAAGGACCAAATCCACAACCGCGCATTAGAGATTTACCACTGACGCTTGGATAGTTATTCATGTGGAATCTCTAGGCGGATCATCCAATGTCATGTTCTCATAACAATGCATTCATGTGTTCATTCAGATGTCCCTCTACATCTTAGCTTGTGAGATCAGCTACTTTCTTCAAAAGAAATACAACACATGCTAGTCTATCCGTAATAATGATATCCGTATCTCATTATTGCTATGACTAGGGATATTTCAAGAATAAGTTATTTATAACTTATATCTCACAATCACAACACCTTGTGATTAATAAGTTACTATGAAATTTTCTTCGGACTCTATTATTTTAAATAATAATAATAATAATAATTAAATAATAATAGATCTGCCATTAAAATGTAGACAAAATATTTAATTAATAAAATTGTTCATACACATCGATGTCTAACAAAGAGTATATAAAACGTCCCATACAAATTAGATCCAATCACTCATGTATCTAATACCAATAGATTTAGCATGACTATCATGCTTGTCTTTGACAACGGCTTTGTCAAAGGATCTCGCTACATTGTCATCGGGCCTGGGACTCTTTCTATCTTTATGTCATTTCTCGTGATTATCTCCCTAATGAGATGATATCGCCTCAATATATGTTTGGATCGTTGATGAGACCTTGGTTCCTTCGCTTGTGCGATGGCTCCATTGTTATCGCAATAAAGAGATATTGGATCAACAATGCTAGGAACTACTCCAAGTTCTGAAATGAACTTCTTGATCCAGATCGCTTCCTTTGCTTTCCTCAAGCGACTATATATTCGGCTTCAGTAGTTGAATCGTGATCGTTTCTTGTTTGGAACTTTTCCAACTAACCGCTCCACCATTTAGAGTAAATACATATCTAGATTGAGATTTGCTATCGCCTTTATCGATCCGAAAGTCGGCATCGGCATAACCTTGAACTCTAAGTTCATTTCCTCCATACACCAAGAACATGTCCTTAGTCCTTCTTAAGTACTTAAGGATGTTCTTGACTGCGATCCAATGTTTCTCGCCAGGGTTCGCTTGGAACCTGCTTGTGACACTCAAAGCATATGAAACATCCGGTCGAGTACATAGCATGGCATACATGATAGATCCTATTGCTGATGCATAAGGAATTCTATCCATGCGATCTCTTTCAATTTGTGTCTTTGGACACATCTCTTTTGAGAGATAGATCCCATGCCCGATGGGACAGAGTCCTCTCTTGGACTCTTCCATGCTAAATCTTCTCAAGATTTTATCTATGTATGTAGATTGAGATAGGCCAAGCATTCTTTTAGATCTATCTCTATAGATCTTTATTCCGAGAATGTACGCTGCCTCTCCCATATCTTTCATGGAGAAATTTTTGGATAACCACAATTTTACTTATTTTAGCATTGGGACATCGTTTTCTAGTAATAGTATGTCATCCACATACAAAATTAGAAATACGACTTTACTCCCACTAACCTTTTTATACACAAATGGTTCATCTTCATTTTTAATAAAATCAAACATTTTGATTGTCTCATCAAAACGAAGATTCCAGCTCCGAGAGGCTTGCTTTAATCTATATATGGATTTATGTAGCTTGCATATCTTGTTTGGCGCTGTAGATTCAAAACCTTCTGGTTGTGTCATGTACACATCCTCACTAAGATTTCCATTAAGGAATGCGGTTTAACATCCATTTGCCATATCTCATAGTCATAATATGCCGCTATTGCAAGCAGAATCCGAATTGATTTAGACATGGCTACTGGTGAGAAAGTTTCGTCAAAGTCAATTCCTTGTCTTTGCTTGTAACCCTTCGCAACCAATCTTGCCTTGTAAGTATGAACTTTACCATCCATGTCGACCTTTTTCTTGTAAACCCATTTACAGCCTATTGGTTTTACCCCTTCAGGTGGGTCAATCAAGGTCTAAACCTTGTTTTCATACATGGAGTTCATTTTGGATTCCATGGCTTCCTGCCATCTCTTTGAGTCAACATTTGACTTCGATTCTGCGTAAGTAGTGGGTTCATCTTCTTCGATTAGCAATGCATCATTGGTAATTAAGAGATCGTATCTCCTAGGAGGACGAATGACCCTACTCGACTTACGGAGAGCTGTTGTGTCCTCGGGGACTAATGATTCCCCACTTCCAATATGTGCCTCATCAAATGCAGGCTCAACTATTGGCTCATCTAATTGGTCTATATTTGTGGTTTCTTGAACCTCTTCAAGATCTACTTTGCTCCCACTGGTCTCTCTTAGAATGAACTCTTTCTCTAAGAATACAAAGATATTTCGATCGATGACTTTCATCTCGATGGGATTGTAGAAATAGTATCCAAAGCAGTTTCTTTTGGATACCCCACAAATAAGCATTTATCGATTTAGCTCCTAGCTTATCTCGATTCTCACGCGCTTCACGTAAGCGTCGCAGCCCCAAACTTTCATGTATGAAAGATCGGGTCTTTTTCCTTTCCATAACTTGTATGGAGTTTTATCGACCGATTTAGATGGGACACGATTTAGTGTGTGACATGCAGTGTTAAGTGCATATCCCCAAAACGATTTTGGAAGAACTGCGTGACTCATCATTGATCGCACCATATCTAGTAAGGTGCGGTTTTTCCTTTCTGATACACCATTTAGTTGTGGTGTATACGGTGGAGTCCACTGCGAGAGAATCCCATTCTCTTTTAGATAGTTTAAAACCTCACCCTTCAAATATTCTCCACCTCAATCAGATCTAAGTGTTAGAATATTTTTCCCGGTTTGCCTTTCTACTTCTTGCTTGAATTCTTTGAACTTTTCAAAGGCTTCATGCTTGAATTTCATCAAATAGATGAAACCATATCTAGAATGGTCATCTGTGAATGTGATGAAGTAAGAAAAGCCACCTCTAGCATCTATAGACATTGGTCCACATACATCAGTATGTACGAGTCCCAAAACGTCTGCAGCCCTGACTCCTTTTCCAGTAAATGGGGTCTTGGTCATTTTGCCCATCAGGCATGACTCACATCTATCAAATGATTCATAATCATTTGAATCCAAGTATCCATCTTTATGTAACTTGGTGATGCGTTTTTCATTTATATGACCCAGTCTGCAATGCCAAAGGTATGAGTTGTTAACCTTATTGCCTTTATGCCTTTTGTTGTCTATACTCATTATAGGACATTCCAAGTCTAGAATATAGATGCCATTAAAAAAATTCCCACATCCATAAAACACATCATCAAGATATAAAGAACAACGTTTATCCTTAATCTTAATGAAAAACCCATCCATGTCCAAACATGAAACAGAAATGATGTTCTTAGTAATAGCGAGAATGTAATAGCGATCTCTTAATTCTAAAACAAGGCACTGAAGGCAATGGTAAAAGTATGTTCCTACAGCCAAGGCAAAGCAACTCTTGCTCCATTCCCAACGCGTAGGTCTACTTCTCCTTTTGCAATAATCTCTTGTTCTTTAGCCCCTGCATATTTGTGAAAATATGAGATCCACATCCGGTATCTAATACCCAAGAAGTGAAGGAGTAGATAAATTAATTTCAATGAAAAGATACACAAGTAGAAGCCTCGAGAGACTTCTTTCCCTTCAAGGTAGCGAGGTATGCCTTGCGCCCTCTTCCAATGTCCTTTGTTTCCACAAAGAAAACAAGGATCATCGACTTGGATTTTGTCTTATCTCGCTTTGACTGCTTTTTCCAGCATTTAGCCTTCTTGGATCCTTTCTGAAAGGTCCTTTTTTATTTCCTCTTAGTGCCCTTAAAGGTATCAATAGCCAAAATTTGTCCCTTCCCTTTGTTTATATTGGGCTCAACAGTCTTTAGCATGTTCAGCAACTCAGACAGGGTACATTGAATCTTATTCATGTTGAAGTTCATGATGAACTGCGAAAAGCTATCAGGCAGGGACTGTAGAACCAAGTCAATACTCAGCTCGTGGTCCATGGCATAACCCAATTGGTTTATTTTTTCAATATAACCAATCATTTTCAGTACATGAGCACCGATCAAGATCCTTCGCCATCATACATCTCAGATAACTTTTGGATGTCTCTTACCATTCGATGCGTGATTGCTCATCATACAACTCTTTGAGATGAATTATAATGGTATAAGCATCCATACCCTCGTCTTCGCTTTTGTAACTTCGGTGACATAGCCGCAAGCATCACACATGTTGCGATATTTTCGTCATCGCTGTGTTTTTATTATAAGCCTGCACTTCCTCCTCCGTGTAGCCTCCTCGAGGGAGCTTCCCAAGCATAGGTTGCTCAACGACATATCCAATTTTTTCATGCTTGAGAACAATTCTCAAATTGCGGTGCCAATCCGTAAATATTTGGCCCGGTAAGTTTGTTGGCATCCAATATGCCTCTCAAATTCATGTGGTTACTCATGATTCAATCTTTGAAATAACAAGACAGAAAAATTAATTAAATATAGAAAATTAATTTAATTATGGACTTGTATTAAATTAATTGTACTCCCATTGTTTAAATTGAATTAATGACCCTCAAACATTAATCAATAGAACCGGTCAGATTCCCAGTGGGCTAGGATCCCTTTTGTTTTATTAGAACCTTGAGCGACTCAACAAGCCCTAATAAAACATCCAGGTAGATACTCTATCAATCACATCTCCATGTGACTCCTAGATCATCAAGTAGACAACTTATTGTCGTACACATCTTATGTGTTTTACTTGATTGTGCCCTAAAATTTTATTTCATTGAGCGACTCAACAAAAATAAAATTCTAGTTAAATTCGACCCATTGTTCGTAAACATCGAATGTTTCATAGTGATAAACATATCTCTGAGCGCCGACCTTGAGCGACTCAACAAACCGACATCGATAATAGACTCGATTTTTCACTATAATAATGGAAGGCACGTTGTATTAACCATTTAATCAATTTAATATTTTGATAAAGAGGGGTTTGTCTCATCACATTTATGTATATTAACCAACATTCAACATGCAATCAATCATATATAATAATAAGCGTGGATGATTATGGACTTTATCTATCTAATCTTCTTGAGCCAAAAGAAGATTAGTTGGTCAATTCTAAGGGGCGTTGCATTCGTTCATCGAATGCTAAATGCAATCATCTCCATCTTCTGCTGCAACTTTGTATCCTATACTAGTTGGCACGCAGACCACGATCAATGGACACGCAGCCCATAATAAATAAATAACTCGAAAATCTAATTAAATAAATAATAGGCTCATGAGGCCCATTTAATTAAATAATAGGCTCATGAGCCCAACCAATAAGCAACAGAAATAATTAACCATTCAACCAATCACATGGGTCGAGTCCATAATCATCCACTAAACATCCATTTTAATATCTAATATTAAAAATATATTAATTTCTAAATTTGCAGATTTGACAGTATAAGTCTAAACCTTTTAGACATTTTGGAACGGACTAGACAGAATTAAATAATTAATCTAATTAATTACTTAATTTTTCAATAATAAAATTAATCAATTAACCAATTAACCAATTAATTTTATTCAAAAAGGGGATTTTTCAAAAAATTATTTTATCTCTCAATTTAAAGTCACACTCTAATTGAAGATAAAATTTGTATAAGGTCAAAATTGTAATTTTATAAAATAAAGTCAAAATTTAATCTGGTCAAAAATTCAAAATATGGTTTAAAACGATTTTAGTCAATTTTGAATGTTTGACCAAGCATTAAAAGATTTAATATTTTCAATTTTCCAAAAAATTAAAAATTACATCTAAGACCTTAATTTTCTTTTAAAACTTGAGGACTTATTGTGCAATTTCTAAAATTTCATAATCATTCCTCAAGGTTTTAAAACAATGGGTCCTTTATTGCAATTTCTAAAATTACGTAGAAGCCCCTCTCTGATTTTAAAACAGTTAGCCTTTTTCATGCAATTTCTAAAATTGCACGAGATACCCCTTTCATATCTATTGAAATTAGGGGGCTTCTTATGCAATTTCCAAAATTGCACAAGAGGCCCCTGTCTCCATATTTCAAAAACACGCAGAAACCCAAGGCTAGGGTTTCTGCAGGCGTATCGCGCCACCAACAGATTATCTGGCGGTGGTCGCGCGATGTCTAACACCGGCGGCCACCATGGTTTGTCGTCGAACAATGACTTTGTTTCTTTGCTCGAACAACTTCCGCCGCCACGCCATGGGCGCAAGCACGATGGCGATCGCCATCATGAAATCTGCAATGCGACCACCGATTTCGATTCAGTGGTGGCCGCTTCTTGACTATAGCATATGGCGTCCGGCTTCCAAAGCCCGCCACCTACCGATCAATTCCCTACCAATTAATTCCGTTCCCAAATAAACCCAAAACGATTTGATTTTAATTTTAAAATAAATTCACAATTTTATTTTATCATCAAAAACTCAAATTAAATTAATATCATAATAACAATTATTTATCTAATTCATCAAAACAGTTTAACGAATTCTAACAAGTAACAAGGTAGGCTCTGATACCACTGTAAGGAATTGAGGTATACATGCACAGCGGAAATTAAATGCTCAATTCCTATAAGCCCGGATCAACCTCGTACTTAGAGAGAATTCGTGATAGAATATTACCTTTGATGAATGTCTTGTATCTGATTATTTGATTGGCTGGAGGTGCGATCTTCAATACCACAGCTGTCCAATTGTCCAGCCTCCAATGGTGATCCACACAGCAAGAACAGATCTGAACTCCACAATCAAGAACAGATGAAAGCGGAATTTTGAGAGAAGTTGATTGGGTTGTCTTTTGCTTGTGCTAGCAAGTAATCTTAACCCTAATACGTTGCGCCTATGTATTTATAGGCGGGGCTAACCCTAGCCCTAGTTCCAGTCCAACTAGAACTTATCAACAATCAGGCCCGATTAAATAATCTTATTAATTAATTTGGCCCAATGAGTAATTAAGTCCGACCCAACTAATTGGACCTTGGACATTAATTCTTACACCTATTCGCCATTGACATGTGTATTGGAAGCCTAATTCCATTTATTTGGCAGAAAAAGAACAAAGCCGTCGCAAATGCTTTAGCACCAGCCGTAGCTTCACATCTAATTTGTGGTGATGGGATATGGGCCTTACCTAGTTCCGTACATGCCCTGGCTGGCCTCAAACCTCCTATTTGCATGAAGTTCCTTTCAAGGGCAACAAACAACAAAGTCGATGCTTATTTAGGATCCTAGGCCACACGCCCAACAGCATTAAGAAAGTCATATAAGGTTCCTACAGTTGTAATATAATTAAGCACCTGTCTGTAAAATTGTTGTGTGTACAAGTTTGGATGAGCATGGCATTTTTTTTGTATCTTTTAGTTTCTCTCTTCTCAACATCTGCATGTTGGATTACAGATTAAATAACCAAACCAAGCCATCTCTGTATGGAGTAAATATTGGTTTACTGGTAATACAAACTAATCCATCAATAAATAACCTCTTCATATCTATTTCACTAGTTCAGGAGAAGGCTTAAATATCTATTCAATAGACGGTCAAATAAAAAATTCATTTCTAACGGATTCCGTCTAAAATTAATATTACTGCTTATATTGCATTATTATTTTTTTAAATTGTCGGGTCTTCAATTTTTATTTCCCTTATCCAAATTTTTTTTTTTAATAAAATACTAAGTTGGATTTAAATTTGAATCAACTAATCTAAATAAATGAAGTTTATATTTCCAACAAAGTAAACTACTATTAACGAATTATATATCTAATCTAGTAATTGCATACTTCCCCTTAAAATGATTCACTTATATATGAATCAACTTATCTAAATAAATGAAGTTTATACTATTAACAATAGCGTAAAAACAACGAGTAGAAAGATTTTATATAATAGAAGAAATTGAAGGACAAATTTATTAAGATGGGAACAATTCTTTCCACCATCTATTTATTTAAATATTTGAGCAGGCTAGGTCTTAGCCATGTCGAGCAGCAGCAGCAGCAGCAAGGGCTCGTCCACAGCACTCAGGATAGTGGGGACAACAATATGGTGGTACACCGTAGGCACCATTGAAAAATGACATGGAAATTATGAAGAGTACCATAACCACCACCATCATCATCCCAAATCCTTCCATTGAAATTCACTTAATAAAGATAATTCTTTTCCTTTCTCTATAATGATATATAAAAGTGCACATCGACCTCTTTTTATAACTTGAAATACCATCAAATCCTTGGCGCTGAACTTTTTTAGGATTCCATCTATCTATATCACAATTGCTGATAATCCGCAGTCAAGATGACAATTAAATGCAAAGTCAAATTTTTTATGATCCACATTTTAGGTAGCAATTAAATAAAATTTTAATGACCTTAATTGTTATGCCATTTTAAATGGAATGCATATCATTTCATTTGGCATATCAATCAATGCCACGATCCCAGTTAAAATTGCAATCAGTAATATCATTTCACTGCTCATGACCAGCCATAGTGGTTGTGAATAGATAGCATTGCTCTAAATATAAATGTGTATAAATTATCTTTTAATTTAGCTTCTAATCACTGTAAATTTGTGACTAAATATTATTTATATTTTTCACAATATAAATAGGTATAATAGTATAAATTTTATTTAGATTTTTCACAATATAACTTCGCATTAATATTAATGTAGTTCATATTTATTGATTACAAAACATATTAAATAAAGGCATATTAAGAAACCAAAAATCAACTATACTCTAACTAGGAAGTGGACTATAATTTGGGACAAATGAATAAAGAAAGTAAGTCTATCTTTGTGGGACGTAATGAGTATTAATTACATATCATATTCAATTCTATACTTATATGTATGTATGGAAAACTTTTTAAAATTATTATAATATTTACAATTATGTACTCAATTTAATGCACAATATTCAAATTATACAATTCTTACGTCCCATAAAGATAAGCTCATTTTCATTATTCATCTGTCTCAAATTTCAACCATTTTCGTTGATGATATTGTAGTTAAGCGTATATTAGAAAAAAAGTAAGTAAAATTTATTGTTCCAACTATAATAATTAATTTTTTTTAATCTTTGCAACAAGCAAGCATATATTTATGGAATGGATGTAGTTTTTAATTGCATTGATCAAGTGAGCATGCAAATAGACTTATTCAAAGAATTTTTGGGAGCATTATTTTTGAAATCTTAAAGGGGAAAAAACAAGCATTTATTAAACCTTGATTGGAATTATAAACAAAACGATAAAGTTTGCTGATACTTTTATTAACATGGTTGCCTAATCAATGATGATTATCCAAGCGCGCGACACAAGAAGAAGCTGGAGAAAACAGCAAAAAAAGATTTATGGCTCACTCAAACTGTCCAGGTCTGTTTTGGCAGCTCACATATTTCAAGGGCAAATTGATATATTTTGCACAGGAGAGTCTTCAAGTGTGGCTATATTGACACTGCATTTTCTTATAACTGTACCGTATATTAATTTCACTTAAGGTCGTCAACTTTTGTTCATTGTAGTACTTGCATTCTAAACTTTTTTTTGTCGAATTCTTATCTTCAACTTCTATTAATAAGCACACATCATCATTAATAATAGTCTTTATCAAGATATTTCATTGGCATGCTTTGAAATGACGAAAAAATATTTTGTCACAGTTTTGCATATATTGTTTTTTAAAAATATGATTACAAACAAGTCGTTTACAACCTCCTAACGGATTTTTTTTTTTTTTTGGATGGAAACCAGTAGACACAAGATGTATTAAATAATGAAAAGTTGAAGATAAGTATGCGATAAAAAAAAAGTTGGAGAGATAAATGCTACAATGAGCAAATATTGAGGAAGTTAAGTGCAATTAAAATATTTGCAACAAATAAAAAGTGTGGTGTGGATATAATTATCCGATCTTAAAATATTACTTATATAAACCTTTGATGTTTGGACTTGGAGAGAGGTTTTCAATTTAGACCCCCCAAAAACAAAAAAAAACAAAAAAAACACACACACACACAAAGAACATATTGGAAAAATGTTGAAGACACGCGTTCTAGAGTTTCGAAGATAAAGCTAGGAGACAATGAAGACGAACAAGCTTGGAATCTTCAATTGTGAGCGTGACATCATTCATGATGAAATCCACCATTTTATTTTACTATTAAGTTTTTAATTAATCCAAACTAATTGATCTCAATAATTGTAATTACTGTTGTAAAATATGTAATACAATATTGATGATCATATTTAAATATTTTTTACATAATCTACATGTCTCTGAAACCCTTTATATATAAGTCCATTATTATAATAAAATATATAGAATTTTTATATTCTCTTATATTATTCTCTCTAGTTTTTTAACACATTATCAACACGAAAAAATTCGTTCAAAATAGAGATAAAATTCGAAAAAGTTAGAAAATTCTTTGATTTTGGACAACCTGCATGGCTATGATCAAATGTTGATATCTCAATGTCAAGTGGTCGGATGGTTGTGAAAAATTTGAAAGCAGGTTCAAAACTCATTGTTTTTCAAATCCAATGGCTAATATGAAGATCGACGGTTCATTTGTAAGAAATTTTTACGTGAATGCTTCTTAATTTTGAATTGATACTACTTTCAACAAATGACTATATCTATTCCAAGTAAGTTTATTCTTATAAATCTTTTGATTATATTTTGTAATATTTTCTTATCGGTTAAATATTTTGTTTCAAAAAATTAAATACTTTTGAAGAAGCAAAATAGTGTTGATGTTTTTGAAGAAAAATAACACAACTTCATAAATGTTAAAGAAGAGTTTTTTTTTTTGTTCTTGGAGAAATCAAAATTTTGTACAAATCAATATTCGAGAAGAATATTATATTATTGTTGAAGATTAACTTTATCCAAGTCAAAGTTTGATAAATATTTTAATGCTCCCGAAGGGCACAATATTATATTAATATTCTAGAAGAAATGTTACTTGTCCCTAAATTGCGCGACATTACAAATTTAATATTCCCAAAAGAATATTGAATTATTGCTTCTGAAGAAACATAATTTTTTTGTATCGATATTTATTGAAGAAAATTGTATCGTATTCTTAAAAAACCATCTATTACTAAGAATCTAGAATATTGTATAGTATTTTGAAACAAACACCACTTTGCAAATATCAATATTTTATTAGAATATTATTTACATTCGAAGAGCATAATTATACAAGATCTAAACATCTATTATATTTTTACTCCTCATCAATAAATTCTTAAATTCTTACGTAATCTAAAATTCCTAAGCACATGTTTGGAGATGCATAAATTACAATTTTGCTTGTCAAACTGGCAAACATACTTTTATCCACACATTTCATAAGACCCACAACTTACAACTTTATTCACACATTCACCAATAACTTATAATATAAGCACTTAAAAATTCAGCACTACCAAACATGTGCTTAATAACAATTTGTTGTTGCTCTTGAAATAGCACAGCATTATTAATATTTTATCAGTATATTACTTGCCCCCGAAGAAAATAATTGTATTATATCTTACATGTATTATGTTTTTGCTCCTGCTGAGTAAATTCTTACATAATTTAATATTATTAAATAATAATATGTTGATACTCACGAAGTAGTACAATATTATATTGACCAAAGAGATTTAAAAAATCTTATATACCAGTTGTAAATGCTCTCATTTATATTGGCATCTTGGAATGACAATCCATTAACTTTATATTTGGTAAATTTAATGGCACACTTGAAAGGTGATGACATTTGATTCCAAAATAAAAATGTTTAAAAGAAGAATGGAGCAAATAGTGAAGATGGTTTCATTGAAGAGCCGTATTCTCTTGGAGAGTATATGGAAACAACTAATTGTAAAATCTCACAAGTACGTGAAATATTGAAAATGAAGAGATCTCATTTAGTTATCTCACTATGGGGAAAGAATGGAATCAAAAAGATATATTGTTGACAATACTTTTATACATAATTTAGTGCTTCACATAATGAAAGGTGGCAACGATATTGAAGGAAATCTGCCAAATAATTGGTCAAATAAAAGGATGCAATCTAAATAAATTGAACTTCCTAGAGAAACCTGAAGTTTCTAAACCTACAGTACGAACACCTAAATACGTATACTTATACGCAAAGGAAATGAAATAAAATTAAGTCGTAATATGTAATGCACGACTCTTAACATTATGAATTTTGCAAAGCCTTATGTAAAGAAATCACAAGTCGATATCTTGTTTGCTTGTCAATGTATGACACTTGATATGCATTTAATGAATATAGTTATAACCAGCTCATCTGCCATGACTACTAAGTATACAAATCCCAGGAGGATTTAATATGCTTGAAGCATATAATTCAACTTTTTTGTTGATCAAATTACTGATCTTAAGTGATATTATCACGAGGGTCAGTAAATACGTATTGTACTTGTCTGGGGTTTTGTCTCATTGGATTTTTTCGGCAAGATTTTTAATGAGGAGGCTTTTATAGTGTATCAAAAAGAATATTGTACTCTCTCTTTTTCCCCTTGACTAGGATTTTTCCAACATGATTTTTTGTAGTAAGGTTTTAACTAGACATATTCTATGTGTAAAGGTCATCCAAGGTGTTATAAATATTATAGTTATGGATGTCTATAACCTACAATACATTTATCCTCAACATAACATTATGATTATACGCATGTGTGTTACAAATTGTATATGAGATCCCTGAAGGAATCAACAAGAAGATCTATTTTTAATTTTTAATATAATTGCATCATACCATCATGCTACTATTGCCAACCAGAGATAGTATATGAAGATGGTATTGTTTGAAGGTTATAACATATAACACATTTCACCAAAAATATTGTTTTATACATGTTTCAAAAAAATGGTGGCATTGAAGACATTGATACACACAATATGGATAGCTTAATACAAGGATTTTCATTGATTAAAACCAGGGAGAGTAATTGTACTCTTTTTCCTTCGTTCGCGTTTTGTCCCATTAGGTTTGCATGACAAGGTTTTAATGAGGCAGCATTTAATTACTCCAATTTTTTTTTATACTTATTTTTCTCCTTCGTTTGGTTTTTTTCTTCCATTGGATTTTTACCGAACAATATTTTTAACGAATCAGTTAGTGTACTAATGGTCATCGAAAGGCGAATGTTATAAAAAATAGAACTTAATATTGATAACGATATTTAGATATTTTTTACCTAATCTACATGAAATACATAGTTTCTCTCCATTCTTTTCTATTATTCTTTCTAGTTTCTAACAATTACATAATTCTTGAAAATTCGTTATTAATTTCTCTAATCACTCAGAAGATACACAATATTAAACAATTTTGCAAGATACTCATCAATTCATTTCCCATTGGAAGCTTAAATTTTACGTAATGTAGAATTCTATTAAATGTTATGAACGAATTGGACGACGTGATTGAAACTGAAATATAAATAAAAATTCGGTGACGTGTTTGGAAAAAAAAAAAGATAACTGAACAAAATGAAACTAGACTATACGTTGACTGATTATGGTGTTTTAACCAAAATAATCTCCCTATTTTTGCGCAAACCAGCGAGATTTCTCTCGTCGGCTTTGGACCTGAACTCCGGCAAGTTTGGGTCTAAAACGGGGAAGAATCCCCCCGGTTAGTAACTAGCGGTGTGGGGTGGGGTGGGGTGGGGTGGCGTGGGGTGGGAGTTGGGGAAGAAGAAGAACTTTTTTTGTTCTTGTTTTTATTTGTTTGAAATAATTGAATGTGAAGAGACTATTTTATCCTTGTAAAATTGATCAAATTTAGGTCACTGACTTGACTTTGGTCAACTAACGGACTGTTGGACGAAATCCATCAAGATTCCAAATGTCCTTCCGGTGAACATTTAGTGATGGACTTAGGTGCTAGGATTAGATGGTTTGGGACCTTACCGCACATTTTTTATTATTTTAAATGAAGAACTATAAAAAATAAAAAATCTATGATTTATTTGAACTTTTGAAAAGATTAAGGACTCCAACTGTGATATTTTTCATTTAATTTTCCTTTTTTTTTCTTGTTTAGTTTATTTAAGTTAGGGGAAAAATCATCAAAATGGACTATCTACGTGAATTACTAAAAGGTTGTGGATGATCTATGAGGGAATTAAATATAATGGAGATGAAATTGTTTCAAACCTGAAAAGATGTGGACTGTGAGTATAATTTATCCATATTTTCATCTCAGGTGGTAGACACATCCTTTTCTTATTCAATAAAAGTTTATATTACTTTGAAATCTGCATGCATGAATTTATAGCTTAAAGTTTATGACTTTCGATCTTGAAAAGGGTAGAATAATGTGTTGGAAAATGCCTGTGCTTGGAAGGTTGTTCCAAGTTTCAACTATTTAAGGTACATTCTTGAAAGTTTTGATGTAGGAATTGATTAATTGTAAGTATTAAATTTATTTGAGAGGAGTTTATCCTTATCTTGAAACCCCTATATCTCTTATGTACGTGGCATCTATTCCTTTGATTTTATCAATTCCTGCTACTGTGCTTTTAGTTTCTAGGAAAGACCAACTTAAGGTATGCCGACTTAATCAATATGATCCTCTTGTCTTGTTTAACTTTATTCCTAAGCACATGAATTTTCTATAATTACGCGCTTCTCATCTTTGCTCAATTCCCCTCTTTCTTTTTTCTCCCTAGAATTCTTGCATAAGAAATTGTTTTCATATTTTATGCTTCTTTGGTGGTATATTGCATAAAGATTTGACATACATGGGGCAGTATCAAATTTGTGCTCCATTTGACTCGATAGAATAGAATAGAATAAACTTGTTTAAGTGAATTTTCCTTTGTAATGCCTTACGGTATAAGATTTTTGCATCCATAATGCAGGAGCTCAAGTTTGACCCTGAAAATGCAGTGCATGTCTTGGAGACATTGCTGAAGAATGTCGATGTTGGGAAATAAATTTTTTCTTTTGAGGTACTTCCGCTGCTGCTTCACCTCTCTCTAACTTGTTTTAGAACAGAGTCTTATACTCTATAGGGACTAGGACAACCAACAATAGGGACTGTTGTAAAGATAGAGAATGATGAAGACGATGGAGTATACTCTATTATACTCCGCTCTTTACCTAGGAAGATACTGGGCAGGCTACCTACACCTCTCTATCCAACTATCTCTTGTCCTTTTTAGTGCTTTGTTGTTGTTTCTTAAAAGTTGTTTGAATGTTTTTAGTGTCCCCGCATTTTGAAACAATATGAGAAATCTTAATTTCAACATCTCTATCATTCATGGCTATGATAAGTTGGTTTTGTTGATAACAAGATAATAAATGTATGATTGAGCTCAAGGAATACCTCCTTAAAGTGTGCCAGGTGAAGGATGTGTTGGCTAAATTGAGGTCATTTATGGGAGAACATGTCCGCGATGTTGTCCCTTTTGAATTCAGTTTTTAAGAAATGATCATTTTCAATGAAGCCTATGAATATTAATTGGGAATTATGGATTGTATAAAAAATGGTAAAAAAAAAAAAAAAAAAAAAAAAAAAAAAAAATTTGGTCATTTTATTGAAATCTGGTTATAATTGAATTTTGAATTATTATTTGCCAGATGGAGAGTATGTTAATTGTTCACTTATCATTTTAAATTCTATTTCCTGTGGTTGGAAACTGAGTATTGTGGTCCTCTAATTTTGTTTAACTCTACATGGTTCCACAATTGGATTTTGTACATTGTTCCACAATTGGATTTTGTGTTGCTATGAGTATTCTTCAAATTCTACCTTATATTTCTGGGCCTGATTTTAATTTTTTGTGGTCCTTTTTCTGTCAAGTTATTGTATTTAACTATTTATCCTATTCGTTCATTGTGGACACCAGTCATTGTACATGTTTTGTTTAACCTGCCTTTAGAAAAGGGGATTTCGAATGATATTCATTCTTGTGGTTTATTTAAAATGTGATATTTAGTGGCTCTGTGGTGATGTTTTTCTTTCTTTTAATTACAGAACTATTGCTTGCTAGATGATTGTCAATTATTTCAAAAGTTTGTAATTCAGCTAGCCAATTATTTTGGTGTAAAAAATATGTAGAAATTCCATTATTTTGATCATGTTTAAGATGCTCTTCGTGTTACTATTGTGTTTCAGTGACTTCTTTTTGTGGTTTACTCACTGCTTGTTGCTTTGGATGATAGGTAATGTTTTTAGGACAGTGATCTCCTGCCCCCTATCCTGCACCCACCGCCGGGGTGCTTGGGGCGAGATAATTCATCCACCGCCGGTGTGTCGGCGGTGGGTGGATTAATCCACCCACCGCCGACACCTCGGCGGGTGGGTGAATTATCTCGCCTCAGGGGCGGAGATCACGACTCAATGTTTTTATGTTAAAGAACAGCTTGAATTTGAGTCCAGACATTGCATAGGTCTTAATGCTGAGCGGTAATTGTAATTGATTCAAACAGCAACATCAATGCAACTACTTTTTGCACTATTGTTTTCCCCTATTTTTAGCATGTTTGTATCTCATATTTAACAATTGAGAATTGTAGTTTTCCTTGCTTAGTTTTGTTAGTTTTAAATCTAAATAACAATCAACCTAGAAGGTGGGGTTGAATAGTTTGTTGCTAAAAGTCTGTAAATATTTTTTTTTAAAACACAACGTTCACTTTAATGTTCTGATGTTGATGAAAGTTTGTTAAACGTCAGAATATTTCAATGAACGTTTTGGCAGTTTCGAGACAGTTATTATATAAGACAATTAAAATATTGATTAATAACAGATATAGTGTGGTAAACCTCTAAGGGAAACATCCACGGGCCCCCATGCCACGAGTAAATAAATCCACTATTTTAGAACAGGTTACACACGTCTCAACTTTTTGAAATTATAATTTTAGACTTAATCTAAAACTTTATCAGCAATTTACAAAAAGTAAAACTTAGTTAAGAACAATCATAAAACTTTCCTATTTTATATCTTCTTCAACTAGTCAAGGAATGCTATCAAGTACTTCAATCTTGATCTTGGTCCATTCCACGAGTGTCCCCGGATTGATTCCACAAATCGGAATAAGGACCTAGTCCGTATCTTGCTGCCGAAATGTCGTTCTCTCTCACAATGGATTTCTTTAACGCTAAGTTTCTTAGAGCTGTTCTCAAAAATAGAATTTTGATCGGGCTATGACTTTTAAATATTTCTTTGCACTCTCAATTCATAAATGATTTGCTCTTAGATGCTTGAATATCTTTGCTTTCAAAGTCTATAGATTTCTTGGAATATCACTTGTCTTATTTATAGTACAAGAAGTTTGTCTAAACTTAATTACTTAATATTTATCTTATACATGGATAAGACAAAATAAGTCTTTAAGTTTAAATAGACTTTATAAAAGATAAGGTGAGATAAATCACAAGAATATGAAAATAAATCTAGTTATATATTTTCATTTAAGTAGATTAACATAAAGATAATATTTTAATATCTTATCTACTTAGAAACCTAGTTCAATTAGAATACTTAAACATGCAATTTATTCAATCACTTATTTAACTGATAAGGAACAAGAGTTTTAGAATAACTAAATCTGATAAATAGATTGTGATAAATATAGTATTAAGGTTTTCAATTTTCATACAACTACTAGATAATCATTGAATCCTGATTGGCTCATATCAATAAATAAAATATAATTAAGTATGCCAAATACCGGATTCTCCAACAATTTTCATCATATTTTTGACTAACTGAATTTGGTTACAAGACAAAGACGTTGGCTATGCTGAAAGTCAGCACCAGAATATCTCTTATGCAATCGATTTGCTTCTTAGAATTACTACTGGCATTGATGTTAATATAAAATTTAGAAGGTAGATTAGCTTTTTATATATGTTATCATAATTTTATGCTAGAAATAATGTTTTGGTGGTTACAAGTCAGGTATACTACTTTCGTGCTGCACAGTGCCTTCTATATATGCAGGGTGCAGTATAATATTGAATTAGTATGGAAACTCTTTATGAATTGTAATTTTGCTGAAAGGATATCTACTTTTTTGCAAAATTGATGATTTTGAGTTCACGCGGGAGTGTGCAATATTTGATTTATTGGACATTCCACTCTATCATGGAAGGATGGTTGATCCCCACGTATGAATTTTCACACCTCACGGTCCAAACAAGTTTTGCTCAACATATCTTTATTCTTTTTTTTTTTTTTTCGAAATGTAAAAATTATATAGATCAAAAGGTACCGGACAAATAAACTAGGCATCCCCAGATATACAAGCCTACAAAACTAATACTACCTTAGTACCACAAGTCAGTACAAAAGGCAAGTAAGCAATAAGGAAAACAAATACACTGGGCATTCCAGGAAGGGTAATACAAGACAAAAGCTAACCATATGTACATAGTTACTCGGCAAAAGTCATGGACTTAAAATGAATCAAAACATTAGGATACAAAGAAAATATGACCTTGTATACTTATGTTTTAATCCTTCTAATTATACTCTCTCGAATGCCCTTAAGATCCTCAAAAATCCATCTATTTCTGGAATGCCCTTAAGACCCTCAAAAAAGCCTGATCTCTGCTATTCACCTGCACCATAGTGGGAGTATATTCTTCATCAAGCCCTGCTAAGACTTGGGTTACTAGATCAACATGATCAACTTTTTTTCTAGCTATTTCTAATTAGTTGGGTCGGACTTAATTACTCATTGGGCCAAATTAATTAATAAGATTATTTAATCGGGCCTGATTGTTGATGAGTTCTAGTTGGACTAGAACTAGGGCTAGGGTTAGCCCCGCCTATAAATACATAGGCGCAACGTATTAGGGTTAATAGTTGTTTTCGATTACTTGCTAGCACAAGCAAAAGACAACCCAATCAATTACTCCCAAAAGTTCCGCTTTCATCTGTTCTTGATCATGGAAGTCCAGATATGTTCTTGCTGTGTGGATCACCATTGGAGGCTGGACATCTGGACAACTGTGGTATAGAAGATCTCACCTCCAACAAATCAAAGAATCAGATTCCACGGTGTTCATCAAGGTAAAATCCTATCACAATTCTCTCTAAGTACAAGGTTGATCCGGGCTTAAAGGAATTAAACGCTTAATTTCCGCTGTGCATGTATATTCAATTCCTTACAGTGGTATCAGAGCCTACCTTGTTACTTGTTAGAGTTTGTTAGATTGCTTTGATGAATTAAACAATAATTATTATTGAGATATTAATTTGATTTGAGATTTGTGATTAAAATAAAATTGTGAATTTATTTTAAAATTAAAATCGAAATGGTTTTGGGTTGTACGGAACGAGACAACACCGGGTTTGGAATTTGAAGGTGGTGGTCCGTTACTTTTGGAAAGTATTGGTCGCCGTCGCGAAAATCGATTCTCGCGGGGACCCACGGCGAACTCTGACAGACCGCGCGCTGCTAGCTAGCGATAGCGCCGCCTTCACATCTGTGTCGAGCAGCGCTCTTGTTCGAAGCGCGATGGCACCGCACGCCGGTGTTAGACACCGCAACGGCGTGCCACTCTGATGTTTGCGACACTTAGGAGTTGTCTTGCGCGCGCTATGAAGAAAACGTCAATTGCATTGTTGCATAGAATAGGTTTCTACTTTGGTATTTTGGGGACAGGGGCTTCCTTTGCAATTTCCAAAATTGCAAAGGAAACCCCCTAATTTCAAAAAAAAAAAGGAATTAAAATAGAGTTGGGCTTTCTTGCAATTTTGGAAATTGCAAAGAAAGGGCTCATTGTTTTAAAGTAAGAAAAGGGTCTTCTGTGCAATTTTTGAAATTGCATTGAAGGACCCACTGTTTTAAAATTTTGTAATTATTAATTTATTTAGTGTTGGTCAAATATTCAAAATTAAATAAAATCGTTTTTAAACTATATTTTGAATTTCTGACCAGATTAAACTTTAACTTATTACTTTATAAAATTGTAATTTTGACCCTATACAAATTTTATCTACAATTAGAGTATGACTTTAAATTGGGAGATAAAATAAATTTTGAAAAATCCCCTTTATGAATAAAATTAATTGATTAATTGGATTAATTAATTAATTATTGTTTAAAAATTAATTAATTAGATTAATTATTTAATTTCGTCTAGTCTGTTCCAAAATGTCTAAAAGGTTTAGACTTATACTGTCAAAGCTGCAAATTTAGAAAATAATATATTTTTAATATTAGATATTAAAATGGATGTTTAGTGGATGATTATGGACTCGACCCATGTGATTGGTTGTATGGTTAATTATTCTTGTTATTTGTTGGTTGGGCCTGCGAGCCTATTATTTAATTAAATGGGTCTGCGTGCCTATTATTTATTTAATTAAATTTTCGAGCTATTTATTTATTATGGGCCTGCGTGTCCATTTATCACGGCCTGTATGCCAACTAGTATAGGATACTTGTTACAGATGGGGCCACAATGAAGCAACTAGTATAGGATACATGTTACAGCAGGAGAAGGAGATAATTGCATTTAGCATTCGATGAAGGAATGCAACGTCCCTTAGGAATTGACCGACTAATCTTCCTTTTGGCTCAGGAAGATTAGATAGATAAAGTCCATAATCATCCACAGTTATTATTTTATGTTTAATTGATTGCATGTTAGATGTTAGTTAATGTACATAAATGTGATGAGACAAACCCCTCTTTATCAAAATATTAAATTCGTATTAAATGATTAATACAATGTGCCTTCCATTGTTATAGTGAAAAATCAGAGTCTATTATCGATGTCAGTTTGTTGAGTCGCTCAAGGCTGCGCGCTCGTAGATATGTTTATCACTATGAAACATTCGATGTTTCTGAACAATGGGTCGAATTTAACTAGAATTTTATTTTTTGTTGAGTCGCTCAAGGAAATAAAATTTTAGGGGCACAATCAAGTAAAACACATAAGATGTGTACGACAATAAGTTGTCTACTTGATGATCTAGGAGTCACATGGAGATGTGATTGATAGAGTATCTACCTGGATGTTTTATTAGGGCTTGTTGAGTCGCTCAAGATTCTAATAAAACAAAAGGGATCCTAGCCCACTGGGAATCTAAATGGTTCTATTGATTAATGTTTGAGGGTCATTAATTCAATTTAAACAGTGGGAGTATAATTAATTTAATATACTTATTATTTAATTGTTGAATCATGAGTAACCATATGAGTTTGAAAGGCATATTGGATGCCAATAAACAAATTCGGACTGGCACCGCAATCCGAGAATTGTTTTCAAGCATGAAAAAGAAAAATTGAATATGTCAATAAGCAGCCAATGCCGGAAGCTCCTATTGAGGAGGCTACGCCGGGGAACGTGCAGGCTTACAAAAACATAGTGATAATAGTAACACTGCAATATGTGATGCTTGCAGTATGTCACTTGAGTTAGAAAAGCAGCACGAGGGTATGAATTCCTTTACCAAAATATATCATTTCAAGGAGTTGAATGATGTACAGTCATGGACTGACCAATATGAGACATCCAAAAGGTTATGAAGATGTATGATGGTAAAAAGATCTTCAGACAGTGCTCATGTATTGAAGATAATTGATTAAATCAATTACGTTTTACCATGGAGCACGAACTAAGTGTTGACTTAGTTATGCAGTCCCCACCTAATAACTTTTCCTAGTTCATTATGAACTTCAACGTAAATAAGATTCAGTGTACCCTAGTCAAACTGCTAAACATGCTAAAAAATGTTAAGCCCAAAGGAATGGGTAAACTTTGGCCTTTAATATCTCTAAAAGCACTAAGAGAATCTAAAGGACCTTTTCGAAAGGATCCAAGAATGTCAAATCTGTTGAAAACATTTAAGCAAAGACAAATTCAAGTCTGATGATCCGTGTTTTCACTGTGAAAATGAAAGGACACTAGAAGAAGAATTGCAAGGCATAAAAGAGATAAAACTAAAATACTCATATCTTTGGCATTGCATACTCGGTCATATAAATGAAAACGTATCACCAAGTTACATAAAGATGTATACTTGGATTCAAATGATTATGAATCATTTGATAAGTGTGAATCATGCTCGTTGGGCAAAATGACCTAGACCTTCTTCTCTGGAAAAGGAGACACAGTTGTAGATATTTTAGATCTTGTACATACTGATGTATATGGACAAATGTCTAAAGATGCTAAAGGTGGCTTTTCTTACTTCATTATATTTACATATGGCCATTCTAGATATGGTTTTATATGATTGTTGGAATTCAAGAGTGAAGCCTTTGAAAAGTTCAAGGAATTCAAGCAAGAAATAGAAAGGCAAACCGAGAAAAATATTCTAACACTTAGATTTGATCGAGGTGAAGAATATTTGAAAGGTGAGTTTTTAGACTATCTACAAGAGAATGAGATTCTCTCGCAGTGGACTCCACCGTATACACCATGACAAAATGGTGTATTTGAAAGGAGAAATTGCACTTTACTTCATATGGTGTGATCAATGGTGAGTCGCGTAGTTATTTCAAAATTGTTTTGGAGGTATGAAATTAACACTGCATGTTATACACTAAACTGTGTCCTATCTAAATCGGTCAATAAAACTCCATACGAGTTATGGAAAGGGAAAAATACCTAATCTTACATACATGAAGGTTTAGGGATGCGACGCTTATGTGAAGCGCGTTGAACCAGATAAGCTACGTGCTAAATCTGATAATTATTTATTTGTGAGGTATCCAAAAGAAAATGTTGGATACTATTTCTACAATTCCATCGAGATGAAGGTCATCATATCGAGACTTGCTATATTCTTAGAGAAGACAGTGGGAGCAATGTAGATCTTGAAAAGGTTCAAGAAACCACAAATAAAATTGATCAATTAAATGTTCCAATGGCTGAGCTTGCATCTGATGAAGCACAGATTGAGAAAGTGGGAACCACAAGTTCCCAATGACACACCAGCTCCGCGTAAGTCGAGTAGAGTCATTCATTTTCCTCTGAGATACGATCTCCTGATTACTAGTAATGTATTACTAATCGAGGAAGATGAAACCACTACTTATGCAGAATTGAAGTCAAGTGTTGACTCAAAGAGATGGCAGCAAGCCATGGAATCTGAGATGAACTCCATGTATGAAAACAAGGTTTGGACCTTACTTGATCCGCCTGAAGGGATAAAACCTATAGGCTGTAAATTGGTTTATGTTAAAAAGGGTCGACATGGATGGTAATGTTCATACTTACAAGACAAGATTGGTTGCGAAGGGTTACAAGTAAAGACAAGAGATTGACTTTGACGAAACCTTCTCACCAGTAGCTTTGTTTAAGTTAATTCGGATTCTGCTTGCGATAGCAGCATACTATGACTATGAGATATGGCAGATGGATGTCAAAACTGCATTCCTTAACAGAAATCTTAGTGAGGATGTGTACATGACACAACCCGAAGGTTTTAAATCCACAGAGCCAAACAAAGTATGCAAACTACAGAAATCCATATATGGATTAAAGCAAGCCTCTCGGAGCTGGAATCTTCGTTTTGATGAGACAATCAAAATGTTTGATTTTATCAAGAATGAAGATGAACCTTGTGTGTATAAAAAGGTTAGTGGGAGAAAAGTCGTATTTCTAATTTTGTATGTAGATGACATACTATTATTAGGAAACGATGTCCCGATGCTAAAATCAGTAAAATTGTGGTTATCCAAAAAAAATTCTCCATGAAAGATATAGGAGAGGCAGCGTACATTCTCGGAATAAAGATCTATAGAGATAGATCTAAAAGAATGCTTGGCCTATCTCAATCTACATACATATATAAAATCTTGAGAAGATTTAGCATGGAAGAGTTCAAGAGAGGACTCTATCCCATCGGGCATGGGATCTATCTCTCAAAAGAGATGTGTCCAAAGACACAAATTGAAAGAGATCGCATGGATAGAATTCCTTATGCATCAGCAATAGGATCTATCATGTATGCCATGATATGTACTCGATTGGATGTTTCATATGCTTTGAGTGTCACAAGCAGGTTCCAAGCGAACTCTGGCGAGAAACATTGGATCGCAGTCAAGAACATCCTTAAGTTCTTAGGAATGACTAAAGACATGTTCTTGGTATATGGAGGAAATGAACTTAGAGTTCAAGGTTATGCCGATGTCAGCTTTCAATCTGATAAAGACATGTTCTTGATGTATGGAACTAAAGACATGTTCTGGATATGTATTTACTCAAAATGGTGGTGCAGTCAGTTGGAAAAGTTCCAAACAAGAAACGACTGCTAATTCAACTACAGAAGCCGAATATATAGTCGCTTGAGCGGCAAAGAAAGAAAACAATTTGGATCAAGAAGTTCATTACTAAACTTGGAATAGTTTCTAGCATTGTTGATCCAATAACTTGTATTGTGATAACAATGGAGCCATCGCACAAGCGAAGGAACCCAGGTCTCATCAATGATCCAGATATATATTGTGGCAGTATTATCTCATCAGGGAGATAATCTTAAGAAATTATATAAAGATAGAACGAGTCCTAACATACGATAATGTAGCGAGATCCTTTGACAAAGTTGTTGTCCCAAAGACAAGCATGATGGTCATGCTAAATTTGATGGTATTAAGATACACGAGTGATTGGATCTAGTTTGTATGGGACATTTTGTGATATACTTTTGTTAGACATTGAAGTATATGAACAAATTGATTAATTAAATGCTTGTCTACATTTTAATGGTAGATCTGTTATTTTTAAATTTTATTATTTAAAATAATAGAGTCTAGAAGAAAAGTTCACGAGAACTTGTTAATCACAAGGTGTTGTGATTGTGAGATACAAGTTATAAATAACTTATTCTTGAAATATCCCTAGTCATAGTAATAATGAGATACGATATATTATTATTGTGGATAGACTAGTATGTGTTGCATTTCTTTTGAAAGAAAGTAGGCGATCTCACGAGCTAAGATGTAGAGGACATCTGAATGAACACATGAATGCATTGTTATGAGAACATGACATTGGATGATCCGCCTAGAGATTCCACATGGATAACTATCTAAGCGTCGCTGGTAAATCTCTAATCTTGTGGTTGTGGATTTGGTCCTTTGACTTGAGGACACCATAGAATCTTATATGAGGACCACTGTACTTTGGCGAGCGTTTGATGGGGCTCGAAGATTTGAGTCACCAAGAAGACGTCGTACGGGTACAGTGAGAATCGTATGAAGGTTGTGAATGTCTAATATGAGGATTCGTTACTCTTGGAAAGTAGGAGATTATAACCTAATTTTTGCCCACTTAAGTTGATATAAATTTCCTCGGCCGGAGTAGAGTTATGAATTGAAAATGTTTCAATCATAACTAGATTAGATCAACGAAGAGTTGAGGTGAATAACATAATTGGTTGAAATGAGATTGACGCTGATCCATATCTCTTAACCAATTGGGTTATATTGATGAAGGGATTATATTTCCACGGTAACCGTACATATATTGGTTCTGTCATACCACATGATATTTTTCTTCACATGGATTGCCTTGACACATTGCTAGATGTCAATCTTGGACGGCGACGTGAATTGATCGATCTTGGTGAATCGATGAGAATATCACTGCGTTTGCCATCGTGAAAGGGAACCTAATGGGTCACACACATAAGGCGAGAATTGAACATCTGGAGTTGGACCTTGTCCAAGAGGGAGATTGTAAGAATTAATGTCCAAGGTCCAATTAGTGGGTTAGACTTAATTACTCATTGGGCCAAATTAATTAATAAGATTATTTAATCGGGCCTGATTGTTGATGAGTTCTAGTTAGACTAGAACTAGGGCTAGGGTTAGCCCCGCCTATAAATACATAGGTGCAACGTATTAGGGTTAATAGTTGTTTTCGATTACTTGCTATCACAAGCAAAAGACAACCCAATCAATTACTCTCAAAAGTTCCGCTTTCATCTGTTCTTGATCGTGGAAGTCCAGATATGTTCTTGCTGTGTGGATCACCATTGGAGGCTGGACATCTGGACAGCTATGGTATAGAAGATCTCACCTCCAACAAATCAAAGAATCAGATTCCACGGTGTTCATCAAGGTAAAATCCTATCACGAATTCTCTCTAAGTACAAGGTTGATCCGGGCTTAAAGGAATTGAACGCTTAATTTCCGTTGTGCATGTATATTCAATTCCTTACACTTAAGACCCTCAAAAAAGCCTGATCTCCGCTATTCACCTGCACCACAGTGGGAGTATATTCTTCATCAAGCCCTGCTAAGACTTGGGTTACTAGATCAACATGATCAACTTTTTTTTCTAGCTATTTCCAGATTATGAGCAAGCTGTTTGATAGTGCTGAGATATTGGTACATAGACATGGATCATTTTATTCTCTGTAACAACTCTGATGTGAGGAAGGTCACTCTAACCAATTGAGAATTCTATAATTCTCATTTATAGCCTTCCAAAGCTCACTTGAGCTTTTACAACCCATAACACGCATCACAATTTCTAATGTCATAGAAGAGTACATCCACCCCATCAGGAGTTGATCAATAGATATCTACCTAGAATACTCTGGATTAAGAGACATCTCCACTATTGTTCCAATTTTCATTTGTGACTTGCGAGTTGATAAACTATGGAGGACATACCTTGGTGCCCAGTAAATATCTTTCCACACCATGACCCCTTACAATAGGCATTATAACGTTTTTCCAAAAGAGGAAGTTGTCTTTATTTAATTTCACATATACTACTTGAGTTAAGTTCATGCCAAAGGGAGCAAGGCTGCTCACAAGGGCTGGAACTTAAACTGTGGAGTTAGAAAATGAGCCATTAGACTGATTAGTGGGGTTGATATTCACCATTGAATGGCTCTGATACCAAGATAGAAAACGAAGGAAATGGAAGATGAATATAAATTCAGAAAAGTTCAATAAGGAAGAAGGTGTATTCATGTAATCCTATCCTTCGTACTTACAGAATGAAAGGAGAGCACTATTTATATGCAATCATAAAGTACAATAATATATATAAATACAGGAGAATATATCTCTGATTATGGCGGGGTAGGGCTGCTGAACAAATTCTGTTGTAACAGCATGAAAGGTGGAGGAAGCTTCCATTCTATTCTATTTTCAACATTAATCTGGCAATACATTTTTGGGTAAAGTGTTGTTTTTGATTTCATGTTTTTAACATTTTTATTCATTTGTTCCTTGCATCTCTTGCTTTTCTAATATGCACATTCTGGTCCATACTTTCTTCTTCTCTAACAGACAGTTGAAGAAAAGATATGGCTAATTGCTGGATGGTTCTTGGTGCTTGAGATGGAGGAAAATAACAAAGATTTTAGGGATAGAATCTGGAGTATTTTGGTGGTTGAATAGGAGGAAAAGTCAGATGCTTAAGGTCGAAAAAAGAGAGCTGTCGGGGTTGAAGTTCTGATGATTTGTTTGTGCTAGAGGATACTAAGTGAGAAGGGGCTTAAGGGGGATGATTTTCATCATGGTTAAAGGGTAGTTTGGTTGGAGTTGAGGTGGACTAAATGGAGGAGAACAGGGTCGTTAATTGATGATGGAGTGAGGATAAAAATCATTGAATGTGTGTACAAAGTGGGCGGTTTTAGGTAGGATAATCTGCTTGATTGGGGGAACTCTTTGGGCACGTTTTTTCTTCTTTTTTTTTTTGCAACTGAGGGAGGGAGCTTGGGACGGTTTTTATGGAGGGAAGTTGGCTAAAAATAGAGGATGATGGAGACCTCTTTCTAGCAAAAAAATACAGGGAGAAGAAAGGAAGAGTTGAAGGCCGAAATGAGGAGGAAGTTGCTGGAAATAAATGGCAGTTTTTAGAAAGATCATTGGGCACCTTTTTTGGCAGATTAGGGAGAGGCTAGGGACGTTTTCTGAAGAGTAAATTAGCAGGTAATTAGATGAAAATAAATGGTGCAAGATGGTCGGGAAATGGGTAGGTAATGGGTTGAAGTGAGGGAGATCACGGGTGGTTGAGTTTTTGGTTTTTAGGGATTTTTTGGGGGATGATTTTGGCATGAGATTAGGGGTTGTTTGGGGGCTTATTTTGGCATGACATTAGGGGCTGTTTGGGTGTTTAATTAGCATAAAAAAAAATTAGTTTGGTGATTGACAAAATTACTTTTTTGTTTGACACAAAAGATAAGGTAAATACGTGAAAAAAAAATGTAACGCGACTAAAGTATTAAAATGCACTAGGAAGTTTGCAACAACGATAAAAATTGAAATTTATTTTTCGTAAAAATTTTAACTGTCAACAAAAATTTTCTTGTCATTAAAGCGATAAAGTCAAGATCGGTGGATTTGATTACACTTAATCAACAAGTCAAAATAAGAAGAATCAAAGAGAGTTGATCTATATTATTTTGATTGTAAAATTACAAAAAAATGGATACTATTGTATTTTGGGTTAATTACACTAATGGTCCCCATTCTTTCGAGTTTGTAACAATTTCATCTCTATTAAATTTTTTAGCACATATCATCCCCATCTTTTCATTTATTCGCACAAATAGTCCCTAAATCACTATTTTTCAGTATTTTGACAATTCTTTGACAATTTTGCCATTTGACTTAAATAAATTTAAATGATAGAAAAAAGAAAATACAATGAAAATATTACAATTGGACCCTTAACTTTTTCAAAAGTACAAATAAATCATAAACTATTTTATTTTATACAGATAAGTGTTGTTCTCCAATAGAAAAGAATCATTTTTTTCCAACATAATCATTCTTGTCCTCTATGGAAAATGGTGTCTTGTTCTTTGGATAGAAAATGGTAATTTAGTGAATAGAAAAGGAAAAGAAAAAAATCTTCAGGGAGGGTTGGGTGGGGTGGGGAAGATGAAGTGGGGGATTTTATTTTAATTATTTTGAATAGTATAAAATATTTAGGATTTATTTGTACTTTTAAAAAGATTAGGGGTTCAATTGTAATTTTTCTATTGTATTTTTTTTTCCGATCATTTTAATTTATTTAAGTTAGGGGCAAAATTGTCAAAGAATTGTAAAAATAGTGAAAAATAGTGATTTTGGGACCATCTATGTGAATAAATGAAAGAATTGGAATGATATCTGCTAAAAAAAACTAAATAGGGATGAAATCATTACAAATCTAAAAGAATTGGGACCATTAGTGAAATTAACCATTGTATTTTTAATCAAAATTATTAGTGGATTGTTTTTACCCATGGCAAGAGGGCCCATTGATGTTTCTTTTCAGGGTTTATCACGTTACATCTTGTGTTCATATTTAATTCTTTAAATTGCCTGCTAAACAAATTATGTAAACGAATACTACTTTGATATACCAATACGTGTCACAACTGTTTGTCAATACAACACGCCAGTTCTGATTGTGTTATGTCCACTAGCTCATTTAATTAAAATTAAAATTATTTTCAATTTAATTAATTTAGGTATTATAACTTTCAATTTCAATGAAGAACCCATGTCTATTAGCATTTCACGTATAATGTACGTAAGTAAGACAATAAAAAAAAAAATAAATTAAAATTAACTTGCATATATAAGTATATCGTGCCTCGAAAATGAAGATGCTAACGTTTAGAAAAAGAAAGAAATTGAAATCTTCAACTTAATAAAATGAATAAATGCTTTATTTTGCTTTCTGTATAAAGGTGTGTGCTTGTGTTTTGTATAGCTGAGAGAGAGAGAGAGAGAGAGAGAGAGACGTGAAGATACACTCCTATTCTATTGATAATAGTCCTGATTCTTTTGAATTTCAGACTGATTAAATTTGAGAGATTAGGAATTTAAAATAAAATAATCACAATTATTAACCTTCAACTAACCACGAATCATTTATCTCTAAGCAAATGTTTAGTAAATAATAAAATAATAAGGATAATTTCATCATACACCACAAAATATAAAATAATTTCAAAAATACTTTCTAATTTTTTGTTCTAAAAATACTGTTTTTATTTTCGTAACACTTGTTGTTACGTTTGTAACTTCTCTTATAAAACAAAATGGGTTAATTACACTAATGGTCCCCATTCGTTCAGGTTTGTAATGATTTTATCCCCATTTTTTTTAGCACATATCATCTCCATTCTTTTTGTTAGCAAATATCATCAACATTCTTTTATTTATACTCACATATGGTCTCCAAATCATATTTTTCACTATTCTAACAATTTTTGGACAACCCATTGACTTAAATGGATTAAAATGATAGGGAAAAATACAATGAAAGTATTGCAATTAGGCCCTTAACCTTTTCAAAAGTACAAATAAATCCTAAACTATTTTATTTATTCACATAAGTGTTCTTCCCCAACTAAAAAGCCATTCTCTCCCCCGCCATCCCTCCCTCATTCATCACCAATTATCAGTAATACTTTAATCACTCCTAAAAAATTTATATATTTTCTTTTCAATTTCAATAACATTCTCAATTTTTTGGAGTATAGAATAAATGGAAATGGGGCAACCATCGGTGCCACCGCCCCTAATTACCCATACTCAGCCAACGCGTTTACCGCGATCGCCTACACATCCTGCCTAATCTACCGGAGGAAACGGCGGGAATTGCCAAGTGCGTTGCGTGGAGTGCAAGATGGCGCTGACAGTGGGCCCGGGTTTGACAGAGTTTGCGTGCTGTAGTCGTAAATTGCCTCAAATGCTACCGCCTGAGCTAATGCAGCCCAACCAGGCCCATCAACAGTGTAATGTTCCAGCATACGACATTGATCCGACGAAGATACAGTTGCCTTGCACCCACTTTAAAGCATTGCTTAATGTCCCCCATGGCTTGTCACGCTTCAATTGTCCTCAGTGCGGCATTGACCTGGCAGTCGATCTCTCAAAGTTTCGACATTTTTCTTCGGATCTTCGCCTGCCCCCGCCTCCGGAAGAAGTCAACGAGGTTTTCACTTTTTATTTCTCGTATTTTTTGCTTTTATTTTTTAGTGGTTGCAAAGTATGTAGTGACATGGAAATTGGAATGTTACTTGGGGGTGGGGGTGGGGGTGGGGTGGGGGGGGGGTGGGGTGGGGTGGGATTTCTTTTTAGTTGGAGAAAAACACTAATCTGAATGAAATAAAATAGTTTAGGATTTATTTGTACTTTTGAAAAGGTTAAGGGCACAATTGCAATGCTTTCGTTGTATTTTTTTCTATCTTTTTAATTTATTTAAGTCAAGGGGTAAAATTGTCCAAGAATTGTCAAAATAGTGAAAAATAGTATTTTGGGGACCATCTGTAAGTATAAATAGAAGTATGAGAATGATATATGCTAAAAAAAGAATGTAGATAAAATCGTTACAAATCTGAAAGAATTAGGACCATTAGTGTAATTAATCCTATAAAAAATGTGTTACATTTGTTATATTTAGAATTTAAAATGTTGAAAAGTAATTGTGAAAATTTGATAGAAAATCATTTATATAGCAAAATTACGAATATAGTTTGGGTAAATTCAATGACGGTCACTATTTTGGCACTTATGCGCTCTAAAGTAATATGGTCAAAATATAATTCAATTAAAATCACATTTTAGAGCTAAAAGACCAACATACCCTTAATTGTAAAAAAAATCATAATTGTGATACTGTTTTGTTGTGATACTATTTTATCGTGATACTATTTTATCGTGATACTGTTTTGTCGATGATAAATATATATATTGTGTTATGGTACACTTACACCATACTTTTATCTTTGATATTGATTTATTGTGATAATATTTCAACATATGATTGCAAAATGCTTGATACTCTTTTGATTTATGATATTATTTCTATTTGCGGAATGTTTTCCTTGTATTAATGATACTAAAATATTATGACAAAGTTTCAACCTATGATACTGTTTTAATCTCTTAGTTTTATCTTTGATACTATTTAATTATGGCAAGGTTGTCTTAGAGTATAATGCAAAATGCTTGATACTCTTTCGATCTATGATACTGTTTCTATTTGTCGAATTTTTTCCTTGTTTTTAATTATAGTGAAATATTATGACAAAGTTTCAACATATGATACTATTTCAATCTCTTAGTTTTATCTTTGATACTGTTTAATTATGAAAAGGTTTCAATATCTTAATTTTGTCTATAAATATTGGTTTATTTACAAATAACTTACTTTTAGAAATTTTGTGAGATTTTTGGATTAATTTTTAATTTTTTTTATTCAAACCGGTTCAACCTTGGCTCGACCCGTTTCTACCTTTTGACTCTTGACCCATTTTTTTTACGGGTTGATGGCCAGTCCAATTTTCTATGCATTGTCAATATGTCGTTATTTATTGTATCTTGTTATCTATAATTATATTATTGTAGGGGTATGTTAGAAAAAACTTAAGTAAAGATTTATTCCAACTATAATAATTAACTTTTCTTAATCAGTATGAAAGTGAAAATAAGCCTATTTTTGTGGGACGAATTGAGTAGTTGATAATCTTGTATATTTTAAATATTTTTATAAGGAAAATTTTGATATATACCAATATTTAACTTTGCATTTTGATAAATGACAAAACTATCAAAAACATGGAACAATGACACAAATTGTAAAAATCAGGTGTAACGTGTGTTTCACTTATCTTCCATATATTATTTAACAATAATAAATAAAAAATATTGTGTAGAGAAAAGTTAAGATTTTGTAACCGACATTTGAATGGGACTCAAGATAAAAATATGATATAAGTATATAACTAGATTATCTTTCATGAAATTCTATCTATAAAATTTAGAATTAGTTACTATCATGTTTTAAAATTAAAATATCTGGTTCAGAGAGAGAGAGAGAGAATATTATGTCTCTTTACTGAAGAAATGTGCTCTAACTCGAATATGAAACATTGTGATCAGCGTCGCTAAATGGACAGCCATAGAAAAGGGGTCACACAATTAATGAACAAATACTAAACCATTAGTCACAAATTATAACTAGATAACCAAAAAAAGAAATACACGAGATTATCATGTCACAAACTATTACTAGAATAGCATTCTTCAAATATTTAACTTGAAATTAAAGTCACAGCCACAAGAAAGGGTAACTACATAATTAATGGAAAATTGGCCAAAAACGTCCATAACGTATGGACCCAGTGCGTAAATCATCCTTATCTTTCAAATTTTGGCAATTACATCCCTTACCTATCTATGTAGTGCCCAATCATCCTTTTAAACGGAATCCATCCAATATTCCGTTAAACCTTTGGAATTTTGGTGCAAATGGTCCTTAACTTTTGTTCTTAGTGTGGAATTGGTTCCTAACATTTATGTTCTCGCAAACAAGTCACTAACCTATGTGTTTCAGTGTGAAATTAGTCCTTATGGGATAAAAAAGACAAAAATACCCTTAGTTTTAATTAAAAAAAATTATATGTGGATTCCTAATCATTACAAAATGTGCAAATAAGTCCAATACTTTGATTTTTTAGAAAAAAAAATTTAAGAAAACTAATGATTTTTTTTAATTAACACTTTAGTAATAAAAATGTCAAATAAAATTAATATTTTTATTATGAAGTAATAAATATATTATTTAAAATTAAAACTTTTATTTTATTGTTATATAAAAAAAATAACTTCAAATTTGATGTTCAAATATTTTTATTTAATTAAGTGATATGTTTATTAACTACAAATATTAGAAATCCAACTATATTCTTTATATTTTAATTTATCGTTTTATTTTCAATAAAAAATAAAACACGTAATGTGTAAATTAATTTTTATTAATACTTTTATGTTAAATAAAAATATAATAAGATTAGTTCAATGTCATAAAATTATATACGTCATTTTGTTATTTATTTAACTTAATTTTTAAAGTAAAGAGAGAAAAAAAAAATTATAAGTAAAGAGGGAGAAAAATTATTTCTCACAATGATTTCTCTTTATTACTTAATAATAAAAATAATAAATTTATTTAACATGTTTATTACTAAAGTGTTAATTAAAAAAAAAATACTCATTAGTTTTTTTTAAATTTTTTTATAAAAAATAAAAGTATTGGACTTATTTGCAAATTTTGTAATGATTAGGAATCCACATACAATTTCTTCTAATTAAACTAAGGCTATATTTGTCTTTTTCATTCCATAAGGACCAATTTCGCACCAAACCACATAGGTTAGGGACTTGTTTGCCAAAACATAAACATCAGGGACCAATTCTACTATAAGGACAAAAGTTAGGGACCATTTGTGCCAAAATTCCAAAGGTTTAACGGAATATTGGATGGATTCTGTTCAAAAGGATGATTTTGGCACTACATGGATAGGTAAGAAATGTAATTGCCAAAATTTGAAAGGTAAAGATGATTTGCACACTTGATCCATACGTTGGGGGACATTTTTGGCCAATTTTCCCATAATTAATACTAAACCATAACAGTAGGTTACAACAATCAAAACTATTACCAGATAATTAGTGACAAGCATATACCAGATTATCATGTCACAAATTATTACCACATAATCAGTCACATACTATCACCAGATAATCATAATAAATAACACACAAAAATTAGTATTACTATTGAAGATTTGGAGCTAGGGTTTTTGAAAATTGGGGTTGAACAGAAATTGAAATCCATTTGTGAGTTTTGCTGAAGCCTAATTTTGGAAGAATTTTTCAAAATACTTTCTTAAATCAAGCAGATGATGAAGGTTTGGATAAAATAGATTATCTCCATGCATTGATTTTGAAACTTTCCTTGTGGATGATGAAGGTCGGTCAGTTTGTTCGAAGTAGTGCTGTGACAAAGTTTTGAATGCTAAAATCTTTTTTCTTTAACAATATGATATCAGTTCTTGATTATTAGGAAAGATAAATACAAATAGTGATAATAAATTGTTTTATTATTAATTAAATATTTAATTAATTAGTTGGATTTTAATTTATTAATTAAAATAATACTGATTTTTCAAAAAAAAAATTGTTAACCTTATTTATCAAAATAATTGTATAAAAGTAGTGTTAAGCTTATATCTCTATTTATAATAAATAAAATAGTACATAAGAGAAGAATCTTTCATAAATGTTAGTGTGAAATTAGCCCACTCATTAATGTGAAATACTATGGGATTTCTTCGGGCATTAAAAGCCTGTATTAATGTAGGTCCATAGTGCAGGTAAAGGGACATGGGCTTGAATTTCATATTTTTAGCATCCAAACTAGAACTGACTGATATGCCTGATGTTGATGAATGAAAAATCGTAATATAAATAAACAAAAATTAATCTTCTCTCGCAATTTGTCCTCGAAGATTAATATGAAACGATTGTATGCAATTTTAGTATTCTAACTTGTAGACTATGATTTTATGATGTCAGTGTGAATGTGCCTTCATGTTCTTGACAAATGGGTACAATAATTCAGATTTTATGAAATGATTCATCGAATAAATTATGCCCACTAGACCTCTTAGGTTACGTCAACAAATCTTAAACAAAACATTGAACAACAATCATAGGCATATCAGGATTCTCCAAAGACAAATAATTAAAAGTCCCTCTTTCGCTTAGAAAATTCACGAGTGCAAGATATCAAAAAAATAATAAAGACTGAATGAAGTATGGTTCCACAAGAACGAATGTGGTTCTATCTATCTATCTATCTATCTATATATATCACTACAAGAAATATATACTTTTCCTATAAAATTTCTGCAGACAAATTGGGATTTGTCTACGGAATTAACTTTTCTCCACAAATTCGTTTTTTTTTTTTAGGGTCATTGATTGTTTTGAATTTTTATAAAATGTGATACCTTGTGCCCACAAACATATACATTTGTCCCAACAAAAAAATTAGTCCAACAAAGCATATCTTTTGCCGACAAATTCACTACAAGAATTTTATACCCTGCCAACAAAATTTTAGGAGACAAAAAATTTTGTTGGTGAAGTTTACTTTTTCTCACAAAAACGGTGTATTGTAGGATTATAATTTGCTACAAAATTTTCGTGAATGAAAGGACTTGTGGCCATGGGCATGGGAATCTTTAGATATTCAAGTTCTTTTAATGTGTGCATCGAAATTCTTTGTCTCTACAAGCACGTGTTGTTACAACTTGTTTTAAATTAGTCAAAGTCAAATTCTACTTAGACAAAGTCAATGAAATTTTGGGTCAAGTCTAAGTCAAATAGTCAAAGTTGGACTTAAATTAAGTAAATAAATTGTTTTGGGCTACTTTATAAATTATGGTTACTTAAGGATTTAAATATCACAATAGATATAAGTTGGGGGCTAAGGTTGCAATTTGGCATAAATGTAAAATGAATTTGGGCCTTTTCTTGACATTACACGCAGAGAGAGAGAGAGAGAGAGAGAGAGAGAGAGAGAGAGAGAGAGATCGCAGACAGAGAAGAAAGAAAAGGAAAAAGAGAAAAAGGAAGAAGAAGAAGACAAATGCCGAAATCGATTTTAAAGCTTGGGTTCTCCATTTCTTCTCCATTTTCAAGAGGTAAGCAATAATCCACTTATTTTAGAAATGAGGTTAAAAATTAGGATTTTTGCTTATGGACTTAAATGTGAATGTTATGAAATGAGATGAGTTATTTTTAGTGACATGAGCTATATTTGTATGTTAAATGAAGAATTTAATTGATGAAATTTTAGGGTTCTTGACTTAATGGATTTAATTAGATATTTAAGTTATTTTAAGCATTTTAAGACTTATGTTGGTTTATTTATGTTATAAGCTTGGATTGATGATTTTAGTAAACCCTAGAATTTCCATTTGGGTATTTTAAGTGAATGTGATGTAAAGGAGATTATTTTTTAGCCTTATGGAAGATTAGAATTGATTGAGAATGTTAAGGAGCATTATATATTATTGAATTAATAGAAATGGGTTTCTAGCTTGATGACCTTACTAAAAAAGTTTAAAAAATTAATTTTAGTGTTTCTTGAGATGGTTATTTATTGATTCAAGCCAATATATTTTATTTCAGGAGGTGACGAGGAGGTTGGTGCCGTGTACCGACCAATCTAGTTCTAGTCAAAAATTATGTGAGTGGAAAACCTTATTTTTCAGAAATAAGCATTTTTATTATATTACATTAGTTAGTAAAGTTATATGAATTGATTCATTATTTCAGTGCTTCAAAAAAGTTACATAAATTGCAAAAAGAAATTATTTTTCAAGTGTTGGACAAACATGATTTTTAGTATGAGTTAGTTTTTATATAGAAGAATTCCAGTAAAAGTTTATTTTAAAACCACCAAAAAGTTCCCACGTGACTTTTACCCGCTCTGCATTGATGTGAATGTGTTTCCACAGTGTATGACCAGATATGATGATTTTACCCGCTCTGCACTGGTGAGAATGTGTTTCCATATTGTATGACCAGATTATTAGGTCTTTGGGACCCAATCTTGTACACATATAGGCTTTGGGCCGTGTACCGGGGTGCTTAGCCCTTTGGGGGAAACTCTGCGCGCGTATGACTAGATTACAGATTATCAGTTATTCAGGGTATCTTTTTGGTGTGGTATTACATAATTCAGAATAATCAGTATATAGATTTCAGATTTCAGACATCAGATTTCAGATAATAGATTATTCAGCTTCAGACTTTAAATTACAGCTTACAGTTTAATCAAATTACGTTTTATTACATTTATACTAGCATTTCTCAGTTTCTCTATGTTTGCAGTTATTTTACTTGTACAAGAATAAGGAATTTTTAATCCTTACTGCTTGAAAGTATTATAGAAAAATCTAGAATTTCAGTTAATATTTTAAACAGGAAAAAGTTTAATTATTTGCAAACTCTCCACTCATTGAGTTACAAACTCATGTATTTTTGTCACTCTTTTTCTTATTAGGACGCAGTTGAACTATTTGAGCAACTTTTGGAAAATTCTGCAAGAGCCACAACCACTTGATCTAGTTATTGGTATGATTACATTTTGTTAAACAAGTCATTATCATGCATTTGTCTCATGTCCACTAGGTTTAGTATATTTCATTTTGGTATTGTAGTGGCATGTAGAAGTTAGAGGGGCTTATCGCCATTTGATGTAATTGTTATAATTTGGGTTGTTTTGCAAATGATAGTAGAATCGGTTGAGTTGGCTATATTTTATTTTTGATTGGTTCATATTTGGGTCAGGTGGACCCCAATTGATTTTGTATATACTTTGTGTTTGAGAAATTATTGCTTTTCAGGTTTAGTTTAGCTCAATTTTTACATTGGGAATTTTGCCAAAAATTTTATAAATCTTTTTAGTCAAAGAAAAGTCGTTAAGTTCTAGATAAGTCTAAGTAGCCTTAATGGTGGGTCCGGCATCTAGTTGCCATCCATCATTGGCGCACGGCACGTCTTGGGTCCACTAGGGCGATTTAGGACGGGTTGTGTCACGTGTCATTTGGAAAATTTCAACCTTTTGAATTATACTTGCCATACTTGCCAGTTTCTTCTCACTTTATACTTCAAAATTGTCACAACTCACAAGTCGCTTGCAACTCCAAGGTCTTCTGTACATGGCATCTATTCCTTTGATTTTATCACTTCCTGCTACTGTGCTTTCAGTTTCTAGGAAAGACCAACTTAAGGTATGCCGACTTGATCAATATGATCCTCTTTGTCTTGTTTAACTTTATTCCTAAGCACATAAACTTTCTATAATTACGCACTTCTCATCTTTGCTCAATTCCCCTCTTTCTTTCTTTTTTCTCCCTAGAATTTTTGCATAAGAAATTGTTTTATATTTTATGCTTCTCTGGTGGTATATTGCATAAAGATTTGACATATATGGGGCAGTATCAAATTTGTGCTCCATTTGACTCGATAGAATAGAATAGAATAAACTTGTTTAAGTGAATTTTCCTTTGTAATGCCTTACGGTATAAGATTTTTGCGTCCATAATGCAGGAGCTCAAGTTTGACCCTGAAAATGCAGTGCATGTCTTGGAGACATTGCTGAAGAATGTCGATGTTGGGAAATACGTTTTTTCTTTTGAGGTACTTCTGTTGCTGCTTCACCTTTCTCTAACTTGTTTTAGAACAAAGTCTTATCCTCTATAGGGATTGGGACAACCAACAATAGGGCCTGTTGTAAAGATAGAGAATGATGAAGACGATGGAGTATACTCTGTTATTACTGCTCTTTACCTGGGAAGATACTGGGCAGGCTACCTACACCACTCTATCCAACTATCTCTTGTCCTCTTTACTGCTTTGTTGTTGTTTCTTAAAAGTTGTTTGAATGTTTTTAGTGTCCCCGCTTTTTGAAACAATTTGAGAAATCTTAATTTCAACTTCTCTGGTCATTCATGGATATAATAAGTTGGTTTTGTTGATAACAAGTTAATAAATGTATAATTGAGCTCAAGGAATACCTCCTTAAAGTGTGCCAAGTGAAGGATGTGTTGGCTAAATTGAGGTCATTTATGGGAGAACATGTCCACGATGTTGGTCTTCTGGTTTCTCAGCGTGTTGTAAATCTCCCACCCCAGCTTTTGCCACTGCTTTATGATGCTCTCTTTGATGAAGTCTCATGGACAACAGAAGACGAGGTTAGATGACATAATTCTCTTTATTGGCATGCTCAAGATGACTTCCTTTTCATGTTGAAATACTTGTTGATGTGATGCTTTTAGTTAAGTACTTATGTATTGTTATTTTACTTATCATAGCCTATCGAGGAGCTTCGGAGTTCTTTTGGCTTCAAATTTTATCTAATTATTAGTAAAATATACAAGGTACGCTGTTGTAAAAGTTCAATATATCGTTTATGATTGGTAGAATATGAATCAAAGTCAGCAACGACTAATAATTTCTTCCCCTTCTTGATGCATATTTGTAGTACAAGGGTGTAGACCAGATTAAAGGGCCAAGTCGAAGTGAAGATGAAGCTATTATATACATCAAACCAGACGATGAAATTTTTCATGAGGTACCAGACTTTTGATTTTAATCGTTGTTGTATTTTAACCTTGGGTTCGTGACTCTTCCTCTAAATATTTCTTCAGCTTAGCTCGTGGTCCTTCAGTTTTTCCTGCCTGCACAGCAAGTTACAAAAAATGAGGCAAGTTCTGGCATTGCAGCTTATGATAATTAACTTAAATGTTATACCGAATCATGTAAAATAAGTGATTAAAACGGGAAAAGATATTTGTAGACTTCTATTTTTAGTTTGAATCTAGAAACCTCCCTCTTTCTCCTTTTGCACTTTTCTTCGCACATCAAACCACTATTACTGCTTATTCTCTCTCCTTTCTCTTCTTCCCCATCCCCCTTCAGTGCTAGGGGTGTGGGTGCTAGGTTGAAAGCAGGATTTGTGCAAAGGATTGAATTAAAATGGTTTTTGCAACTATTGAAGACTTAGTTTTGTTCAATCATACAACAATACCTGGTCTTTAATGTTTACAAGAAAGCCTTCTCTTATCATTGCTGGCCTTTTCTTAGGTTGAAAGCCTTTTCTTATCATAAAACAATGTGCACCATATGGAGGAGGAGCTGGAAGAAAAACGTGCTACTCGAAAGGGAGCTGATGTAGCTCAAATTGTAATGGAGTAAAGAATGAAAAGCAAGTTGAATTTTGTTGGGCAACAATTCAATTCTACACTATAGTCTTGGCATCATTCTATGCAACAATTATATAGACAACTTCCTGGTTTCGATCTACCATCCTTTACGCCATTGTCAATAGAAGATGATGCTATTGGAGGCGAAGAGAACGAATTTGATGAAGACAACAATTTTGGTGAGGATTTGTAGCATATTTAATTTATGAGGACAATGAGTTGTGTTTTTTTAAGATGCTTTATAATTGATAGGGCTTATACAATTTTTAAGTATAGCTTAGTGAATGGTTTTTATTTGTATTTTGGTACAATATTTTGAGTTTAATGTTATATTGAATGACATTAATAAGGTCTTAATTTAACTTGTTGTCTTTTTTGCATCTTTATGTTATTTTGAAGAAGGTAAAAAGAATTAATTTCTCTCTACAAATTGTATCAAATTGTATCATTGGAAAAAAATCATTTATTTAGCCAACAAATACGTTTTTCCTACAAAATATCATTTGTAGACAAAAGTAAAACTTGACCCCCAAAATTCTTTCGACACAAAAATTTATTTGTAAGAAAAAGTACAATTTAGCCCACAAAATAATTTTTTCCTTGTGTATATATAAACTGTTTCGTGGGCCAAAGTAACCTTAGGAAACGAATAATTTTGTCGAGAAAAAACTTAGACGATAAATTGTATTCATCTCTAAAGGATTTGTAGAGAGATATTTTAGCCTACAAATTTTCACCATTTGTCGTCTTATACATTTTCTCACGATGTTTGCCCCACAAACGCCCCAACAAAACTTTTTCATTGGGAAATGTTTTTCCCCACAAAAAACACCCTTTCCCTATAAATTTATTTTGTATGCGGAACATAAAATTCTTGTACAATCAGACTTATGTCTTGTTGTATACAAGAAAATGATGTATTTGTTTAACAATCTACTTTAAAACTTTCCATGCAAGCAGAATTTATTTATGAAAATTTTGAAATATAAAATTAGAAGTGGATGAGGCAATTTATTTTCTTATATATATAATGCATAGATGATATGATGACATCTATTTAATCCTAATTTTAAAGGCAAGTGGAATTATTTTATAAATGAATCTCTAGAAACAAATTTGTAATAAAAAATTAAATAATATATTAAATCAAAAAACATTTTTATAATATATAACAATGAGTAATAAGGAATGAATACATTTTTTTAAATCAAATTTTTTTTTTATAATTCATATCATGCATGACTTGTTGACTTCCAAAGGCAATTTGTGAAAAGTTGTTTCTTCAACATATTAATTGAGAAAAACAGCCAAAACAACTCTATCACTAATGAAGGAAACGTGCAGATTGAAATGAAGTAATAAACATAACAGTACAATGCTAATACAATTACTGATGCTAATACAATTACTTCAAACTCAAAATTCAAATTTTTTCTTCTAAGGAAGGGCGATGGAGAAAGTATGTGGCTTCTTTGCCTTGAATCTCGATTTCAAAAGTAGTGAAGAGCCGTATGATTGTCTATAACCAAATGTTTCTTAGCCTAAATGATGTTGATATCATTTTAGAATCATTTTTCAGCAAAGTATGTAATTAGTATTGAAAAATTATTATTGTGTTTAATGCTTTTGAATGCTTGATCACCATTCGAATGACTTGTGACTAATATTGTTTTCGAGATGTTGAATGTAGGTTTTAGCACGTAATAATAATGATCGTAGATTTCGATAGGGGATATTTAAGTAATGCTATGGTTTACATAACTGCTACATAATGTTTATTGTTCTAAATGCATTTTTGCTTGTTTGCAATCTTCGTAGAGATATAGGAGTTTCACAAGTAGAAATTGTTCTAACTTTACTTGAGAGTAATTGTTAAATAAATTACAAACATTGTTTTTCAATATGAATTAATACTGTCAAATACGGGAATTTGAATGTTAAAGTGGATAAATATCGATAAGTCGAAGTCGTAATGCTTTTATAATCTTGAATTTTCATCAAATGTTTGTTCAGTCAATTTTTAAAATCTTTTGGTACAGTTTAATTCATTCACACATTAATGCAAATATTTTTATAAAGACTAGAATACTGACCCTAGATGTGGACTTGTTCAATTGGTTCATCAACTCTAATTGCCCTATTTATGCCTAGTTTTATATAAGAAAATGACATATTTATTAACTTTCTATTTAAAAAATTTCATGCACGTGGAGTTTCTTATGAATAATATAACGTCTGCTCACAAATTTGAAATTTGAAATTAGAATGAACGAGGCAGTTTTATATCCTCGGTAAGTTCATCAAGTCTCACAAATATTGATACCTTAATTAGCACTACACGATTTTGTGGATTCCTCAAAATGTACCATTCCAAACTCAAAATCCAAATCTTTTCTTGTGAGGAAGGTTGATAGAGAAAGTTTGTGGTTTCTTAGCCCTGAATCTCAATTTCAAAAGTAGTGAAGAGTTTTATGATTGTATGTAACCAAATGTTGCATAGGCTAACTGATGTTGGTATCTTTGCATTCAATCCATTCCGTGATCCTCATCTAGTTTCCTGTTTCATTGAGCACACAATTAGTATACACTACAAGAAATATATACTTTTCCTATAAAAACACTGCAGACAAATTGAGATTTGTCTACGGAATTAACTTTTCCACACAAACTCCTTTTTTGGTATGACCATAGTTTGTTATGAAATTTTCAAAAATGTGATAATTGGTGCCCACAAACGTTTATATTTGTCCCGACAAAAAAATTTATCGGGTAAAGCATACTTTTGCCAACAAAAAAGAAGGCTAATTTGTGGGGTTAAGAAATCTAATATTTAGCGGGAAAATTTTCGACTTTTTTGTTTCATTTTAGTGCCTACAAACAGAGCTATTTGAAGGTTTAAAAAAAAAAAAAATATGCAAAATGCAGAATCATTCCCTCCTTAAACAATAATTTCGGGCTAAATCCTTCCCCCCCTCTCGACCTTGAATTTTCACAGTGGCGCCTCCTGCCTCCATAGAAGCAGTGCCCAAAATCTCCATAACAGCCTCCCGCCTCCCACCTCCACCTCCATAGAAGCCAGTTGACAACGAGCGGTATTGCCCGGCCCAAAAATTTCCCCCAAACCTCCCTCTCCGACACTCTATAGAAGCAATTTCTCAAGCCCTTCTCCAATTGAAAACTGTGTAGAAGCAATTGCCCAAGCACACAAGAGGAGAAAGTTAGGTTGGAAATCTCCATTCTTTTTATTATTTTTAATTGTTGATGAGATGTGAATATGTTGATGGGTATACTTTGATTCTTATTACTTATCTTGAATAAAGAAATTTTTGTTAAAAAGTGGGATTTTTCATTCAAGCGTATTTTGATTTTTATTTAATAGCGATTTTGTTTACAATTGAAATAAGATTGTCAAGCCCTTCTCCAATTGAAAACCGTGTAGAAGCAATTGCCCAAGCACACAAGAGGAGAAAGTTAGGTTGGAAATCTCCATTCTTCTTATTATTTTTAATTGTTGATGAGATGTGAATATGTTGATGGGTATACTTCGATTCTTATTACTTATCTTGAATAAAGAAATTTTCGCTAAAAAGTGGGGATTTTTCATTCAAGCGTATTTTGATTTTTATTTAATAGCGATTTTGTTTACAAATGAAATAAGATTGTGTTTGAATGGTGTGTAGTGTTTGGCTAAAGCTTACGACTGCCAAACACTACACAATGTTGAAAAAGGCTAATAAATGTTCTCTGTTGAATCTATCCGGAGTTATGAGATTCCTTCTGAATAATGTACTGCGGAGATTAATCATTTGTAATGACGTGTCTGGGATAACGTGATCTGTTAGTCCTGGAATGATGTCTCATGAGTTTCCTCTGAATAATGTGGTGGTGAGATTAATCAATCTAGTAGTAATGTTTGTGGGAAGGAGTGTGGACCAGAAATAAGGTTGCTGAATGTGCAAGTATAGTGGGACTATGCTTCAGATTAAGCATTGTCAGCATCAGATCATAAGATGAGGGAGCTGAAAGAGATACACTTGGGAAACTGAAGATGATACATTGACGAGGAGTTAGGAACATCTGCTATCTGCTGTTTCATTTTATGAAGCCTGCTTTGTCATCATCTGCACTAATATAGAAGATAGGGGCTGGACTTTTGAAGGTTATGATTCAAGAGAGATACTACTAAGTATCCTTTTCATATCAATACACTACTATGGTTTCCTCTTCTGATAAATGTCTGCACACATAAATGTTTATTTTGTGCTCTGTGAATCTTTATGAACTTGTCCTTTTTCTAATTCTGTTGCTTTGGCTGACTCCACATTTGTCCTAATGTATTACATATTTATTAGTTTAGATGATATGGATACAGTGGTTTGATTGGCAATAATCTTCGTGTTTCCAATGCCTCTTGTAGGATAATCTGTGGTAGCATGTCACTTCAAGATGCCTCACCTTCTTCTGTAAATGAAACTTATGTGAGGAATTTACAGGTACCTCTGGGTTTCATATGCTTTTAATTGTCATCTTGTGCAATAGAGATATGCAATTATGGCATGTTTGGTAAGGAGGATAAGATAATACTGGGCATAATTAAGGAAGAAAATAAGTTAAATTCTTATTTAGTATAGTATCCAGTTCTATTCAATACTGCATACCAAGCATGCACTTAGGGACAAAAATGTTGTTCATTTTCTCCGGTCGATGCATATGCAAAAAGTCAATACAAGTGAAGTAATATCTGGAAGTAGGGAAATGAATGCACGAGAGAAGACAATAGAGCAAGTGCCGTTAGTCTATGAAAGCAAAGAGGTACTGTGGATTGGTTATATTTCCATTGATTTAACTATTTCCGTGTATTCTAATCTAGCTAAAGACGGTAAAATCCAATAATGACGATAAATTTTTTGCTGTTTCAAGAAGATCTCTCAAAATGTTCTTTGATTTAAGGATTAAAACATATATTCTTCCTTTCATGAATTGTTGCTTTAGGAAGCAAAGAACACTATCAGAGATCTTCTTGTAACAGCAAATATTGGGTCTGACTGGAATTGGTTAAAGGTTTGTTGCTTCTTGTGCAGGGTATCTACAGATTTGATGAGAAATCTTTTACATAGATAATGGATTTAACCAGGCAATGTGAGCGATCATAAATGATCCAAGATATATATTGTTCTTTGAACACACTAACAAGGAGACAAGGCTGATCTCCTGCCCCCTAAAGGGGAGAGCGAGAATACAACTTTTCCATGAGGTAAATCTAACTGTTTGTGCTTATATTTTGTTCATCTTGTATTATATTCCAAGCTTTTGTTTTCCACATTAAGCATATGATTCTTAATTAAGTATGTGTGTTTTAGTTTGTGCAAGACAAGAAAAAAAAAAAGGAAGCTGAAATGAGACAGAAAAGTGCTTGGGAAGATTTCAAAAAAATGTTAAAGAGAAAGTTGAATTGCTGCATTTTTTTTTTAAAGAAGAGCTTCAGATCATGCATTATGATTCTTCCATCTCTTCTATTTTTGTTGTTCACACGAATCTAACAAACTGACATCATGGACAAAATGGAGGTCTGTTTTATTCTTTTAGGTTAATAATTATGATATTATTATATTTGCTGTATATTGAAGCTTAGTCGTTCTCTGCATGTTTTTAGAATATTACTGAACTTCCATTAAAGCTTGAGATTCATTGACATCATACTGATTTAGTACTGATTTTCTGAAAAATTTAATGGGCCTTTTAGATGCTGTGAAGATTTGTGTTTGGATTGAGTAAAAACAAGTCCATTAGGTGAGCCAATGCGATATAATGTGTAAGTGCCTTATCTCTATGGATCTCTGTGGATTACAACATATGGGGGCTGATTCATGTGTGTTTAGAGAATATCATGGTATATGATATGCCCTTTGTGATCTTTTTATTACATTGACTGAGACTTGTCTTTTCTTGTCTAATTATGAACCACCTTACAAATGAAAACATGTGCTGAAGTGCACAATTTTTGTAGTAGATAGATGTGTGAAATGAGTTGAATCATTTATGGGTGTGTAAATATGAGTTTGGCCATTGATGGGGAGTGTTGAGCCTGAACTCCATGACTCATTTTACACGTTGAGGTAGATAAATTCCATCCTTGTTCACTGAACTTTTACCGATATTTCTAATCTTTACTTTGTCTCGTAACTTCAATTTAGTTCCAATTGGATCACTGAACTTCAATTTGAGTTGTGTTATTATATCTTGTATTTGGCTATGTTATATCTCTTGCAAACTTTATTTTTATAGGCTATTTAATATGTTTTTGTGGGTTTTTTTAATTTCTTATAGGATGAGATACTTGCTAAAGTTGATCAATATCTCGCAGAGACGGCAAATGACCAACAACTTCCTGACGATACTCTTTTGGAGGAGATCCATGTTGACAATTCAGATGCTGGACTTAAAATCATGATATCCGTTCTAGGAGTGAAGTTCGGACGTCAAATTCGTGGGTTGGGAGATGGTCGTCTTCGAGAAATTGGTACTTCTTCCAATGTGCGCCATATGGAGAAGAAGCTGGAAGAAGAACGTGTTGCTCGAAAGGCAGCTGTTGTAGCTTGAATTGAAAAAGAGCAAAGAATAAAAAACAAGTTGAATGTTGTTGGGCAACAATTCAATCCTAAACTGCAATATTGGTATCATTTTATGCAACAACTATGTGGACAAGTTCATGACTTTGTTCTACCACCATTTATATCATTGTCAATAGTGGATGATGCTAATGAGGCAAATGATGCTATTGGAGACGAAGCGAAGGCTATGATAAGGAGACCAACCTTGGTGATGACAAGTAGCATATCTAATTTATGAGGATGAAGAGTTATGTATTTTTATTAGATGTATTATAATAGATAAAGAGCATGTTTGCCATACTTTTTTTAAGTTTAGATTTAACCATATTTAGTGAATGATTTTTATTTGTATTTTGGTACAATATTTTGGGTTCAATGTTATATTGATTGACACCAAAGTTCTTAATTTAATTTATTGTCTTTCTACATCTTTATATTATTTTCAATAAGGTAAAAAAATTTATATAATATAAATAAAAACGATTTATTTTCTCCCTACAAATTCTATTATTGTTAGAAAAAATAATATACTTAGTCCACAAATACATCTTTCCAACAAAATATTATTTGTAGAGAAAAGTAGGATTTAGCCCACAAATATTTTGACACAAAATTATTTGTAGAGAAATGCACAATTTAGCCACAACATAAATTTTGCCATGTGCCTACAAAACTTGTGTCGTGGGCCAAATTCATTTTAGTAGACAAATAAATTTGTGGGGAAAGAACTTAAGCGACGAATTATCTTCATCTCTAAAGGGTTTGTAGGAGAAACTTTAGCCCACAAATTTCTATATTTTGTCGTCTTATACCTTTTCCCATGATGTTTACCCCACAAATGTCCCTACAAAAATTTTTCGTCTGGAAAGGTTTTTGCCCACAAATAAGAACCTTTCCCTACAAATTTAATTTGTATGCGAAACATAAAATTCTTGTAGTGATAAGTTCTATGTTGTCAAGGCCAAAAGAAGAGAACATGAGCCTCTAAGAGTATTGAAATTTGATGCTAGAGCAACTTGTCCAAGACTAAAATTCAAGATTGTATCACTAGAGCATCAAAAGTCTTCTCTTTATGGTAGGAGTCTTGGGATCTTCTAGGAGAACACATTTTATTCTACAATTGAACAATTTTTGGGAGGGAAAAGCATAAACACACATACAACCAGGTTTGGGGATGAAGAGGTAGAAGTCAAGTATTTTCAAGTTCAAGCTTGAAGATTCAAGATTATTTATTCATTTTCTTCAATTCTTCTAATCTATTATGTGTGCATTTTCTTTAATTATGCCATTTAGCATAGATGACTATGTAAACCTTGTTTTTAAGTTTTAATCCACTTTTTCCCATTTTAACATTAAGTTATATGTATATGGTGTTGAAGAATTATTATTGTGTTTAATGCTTTTGAATGCTTGATCACCATTTGAATGATTTGTGACTTATATTGTGTTCAAGAGGTCGAATATAAGTTCTAGAACGTAATAATAATTATTGTAGATTATGATAGGGGAGATACGAACCAACATCCCAAACCAATTTCTTTCAATTTAACTTCCTTCAACTAGATTATAGATTAATTAGATTCAATCATAAGTACACAATCCTCGTGATTTCTGGTTCCACCTAGTATAATGATGTAATTTCGAAACTTAAGATAAAATCATCAGGTACATCTATAGATCTAATCAAACAACTAGCTAAATACTAATGAGAGATTATTAAAATGACATAGAAAAGACAAATGGTAATTAGTGCTATCAGATTCTGTCCTAATACAACTATTCATTTGTAAACGTCCAACTGGTCAAGTGTAATTATGTTAACCTTAGACATGGAGACAAAACATAATTTGGAAATCGAATTATTTTAGAGAATATATCGCATAAATTTAATTTGTGTAGCCAATTTTGCAATGTTTTAAAACAATAAATACGGAGCTGGAGGAAAGAAAGTTGACAACACTGAGCTTCCGAAATGGCAAAAGACAATCCGTGTTAAGTGGTTTTGTAAGACAAAATTGACAGATGGTGGAAAAGTTCATAAATATAAGGCACGCTTAGTAGCTAAAAGCTATAAGCAAAAATATGGCATCAACTACAAAGAAGTATTTGCTCCTGTTGCAAGGCATGACACAATCAGATTGGTCATAGCATTGACAGCATAAAATTCATGGCCTATACTCCAGTTGGATGTGAAATGTTGGTCTTCTTACATGGTGAGGTAGAAGAACAAGCATACATCGACCAACCTCCTGGTTATGTGAAGTTTGGCATGGAGGAAAAAATGTATAAATTAAATAAAAAAACATTATATGGATTAAAACAAGATCCATGTGCCTAGTATAGTCTATAGAAACTTATTTTTAGAGGAAGGTTTTCAAAAGTATCCTTACGAGCATATACTATTTACAAAGATTCGAGATAGAGGGGGAATATTTATAGTATGCTTGTATGTAGATGATTTGATCTACACAGGAAATGCTAGTGCCATGTTCGAGAAATTCAAAAGTCAATAATGGTTGAATTTGATGTCAGATCTTGGATTAATGCATTATTTTCTTGGCATATAAGTTATACAATATTTTTATTTCTCAAAGGAAATATGTGCGAGAAGAAATTTCGTCAACACACCAATCGAAATGGGTTGGAAGCTTATTAAAGACCCTGGAGGAAATAAAATTGGCAGCACTCTTTACAAGCAAATTGTGGGAAGCCTAATGTTTTAAACTACAACAAGACCTGACATAATGTATGTACGTAAGTAAGTCTTATTAGCATGTATATGGAATACTTGAGGGAGATGCATAATCTATCTGCCAAAAGAATTTTCCATTACTTGCAAGGTACTGCTGGTTTTGGAATGCCAGAGTTTTGTCGCTGTAACAACTTATGCTTGTCAAGCTATTTGGTTGAGAAAAATTCTTGGAGAACACGGACCTACTCAAATTTATTGCAATTGCACTTATGCGGTTAAACTCTCCAAAAATCATGTTCTACATGGAAGGAAGGAAGCATATACATGTGAAGTATCATCTTTTACACAAACTCGCCAAGAATGGGGTTCAATTGATTTCTATAAGGGTGAAGATCAACTTGCAGAAATATTCACAAAGCCCCTCAAATTAGTTGCATTTCAAAAGTCCACGAAGCTGCTTGGTGTCTATGGAAGTCTAATTTGAGGGAGGGTGCATAGTAACTAGTCTTTATTAAACTCGTGTTTTACACATTAGTTTAATGGAGAGATTGTTATATATTTTATTATTTATTATTTGCACATGAATAGTTGAACAAAATTTTACCTAGTCTCTAGGGTGTTAGCTATTTTTACCTAGACTTTTGGGATGCTCTTATTTTCTAGTGACAGACTGATAGTGGCAGATTTCTTGTAATTTCAATTGAGACTGTCAAACGTTTTATAGTACTAAGTTTTCCATTTTCCTTTTTGGTGTATCTTTTTCCACCTACAGCTTCTATGCAGAAAGTGTAAAGGCAGGAGCCTTTTTCTTTATCCATTAATTAATGCTAATTTCCTAGCAGTGATTTTTCCTTGTTTTTTTTGTGAATGACCTTTTGTACAAACAACATGTTTTACACAGGGCAGTAATAAAAAATTGTCAAACCGTAAATCGAATCTAAAGTGTCAATTTGGTGCCAGTCAACAAAGCAATTATGAACTAAAACAAACTATTGGTCGGTTTTGGTGCCACATAGACCTATCAACAAAACCATTTTTAACTAAACCAAACTGTTAGTTTCGGTTTGGGTATTATAAATGCGATTTGAAACAAAATCCATTTGTTTAAAAATTAAAAATGAAAACAAAAAAATTGCTACCAGAAATTGATCCAAATTGGACATGGATCTGACTGATAAATTACAATCTTAGCCTCCAAACTAAGATAAAACTAATAAAATTTTAATCTAAACTTTTGACACTATGGTTATAATTATCACTTGCCAACATTTATTCTATTTTGATAAATCAATCAATCCATCTTGAGATTGCTCGTTCATTTCATACTTCATATACCAAACCCTCTTTATGCACCCCCCAAAAAAAAAAAAAACCACAAAATCGTCATTTTTCACTCTCTCAAGTCAACAAGCAAAATGACGTGACAAAAATGGATTAAAGATGAAGATCGCTCAACAAACATGATTTTCAATAACAAGTGCAGATTATTGTAGTAGATTATTTATTTGCATGATGGGAACACTTACACTTTTAAAAGACTTGTTAAGAGTCAAAAATCAAAAGTTTATAAAATGAATTAAAGATTAAGACCCCCTCAACAAACATATTTTCAATCACAAGTGGAGATTATTATAATTGATTATTTAATTGCATAATTGGAAAACTTAATGTTTTAAAAGATTAAGAGTCAATTTTGCTTCGGCTGTCAATAGAGGTGGCAAATTAACATGTTGACTTTATCTCCACATTTGCAGAACTTATAAGTTTGTAACAACTTCAAAAATGAAACGACTTGAAATTTTGGTAGTGCATACTATTAGCAATATTTTTATTCCGCAAGTGTATAGATCGCACAAGTAATAAAGTGGATTTTAAAGTCCAAGTATTGTACCCAGAGATATTGCGTTTGTCTAATTTCAAATTAACTTATCCTTAACCGAAACTATAGAATTTAATGGATTTTTGTTTAGGATGCTATTGTATAGCTAATCAATGCAAGACCTAAGTTAACTAAATCTATGCAAAGTGGAGATGAATGCGAATATTATATAAATTTAATAAAGAAAAGCATAGTAGGATCCCGAATCCATTTAGACCAATCTCCATTAACCCCGAACCGTTGAATTTGATAGCAGATTTAATTATGAAGATCGATATTCCTAATTTGTTAAACAATCTCTTTCGAGTAGAATTAAGCATATCCATATATGTAACCAGATTATATCTCTATGACGGATGCGAGTATACAAGCATGAAAATATTTGTAAATACTTAAAGATCATATAAAGCATAGCGGTATATCTCTATCCTCTATTGGACTCTACGACAATTGATAGTATGTCTAACTTATTTTCAATTTCTCAAAGGTAAAACAAGTCACAAAAATCATATAATCATTGCGTATATAATTGTAGATGAAAAGAAATTAATATTAATTGTGATAAGAAATCAATATTAATTGATACCAGCATTCCACTTAAGTTCTCCTTAAGAGGAGGTTAAGGGTTCAAATTGCTGGGGACGCGAAAGAAATCCAGTTTGGAGCCCACCCTCCAGTGGACAATACGTAAGTTAACGGCGCACGGAATAGCTTCTGGGTAAAAGGCTTGTAGAAAAAAGTCTGTGATCGTTACATAAATACAAACGAGAGATAATTAAAAGGACATAAAAAAGGCAGTGGTAAGTAGTGTAACCAGATCTTTCCTAAGACAATTATCCATCCATAAACGTCCAACTAGTCAAATGTAGTGGATAAATTTAATTGTACAATTGTTTAAAAACATAAATACAACCCAGATGTAGACTGGTGCAATTTAATCTACTCGTCTAGTTCATCAAGCATAACAACCAAATCTGTCCAATCTTGAACAAAATTTTCAAATCTAAAAGATTCCTTTTTCACATCCGTCGACTTTGTTTAATCCTTAATTTTATACATTTTCAAGTAAGTGCAATTATTGTATCAATAAATTAGACAAATGTGTAGTTAAGTATAATTGACCCAATAATGAATGGGGTTCTATTTACCCAATTTTTGTCCATTTATTGAATTTCTACAACAGACATAGTCCAATTGATTCTTTGTTCTCACATTTGTTTGCATTATATATATATATATATATATATTGGGTACATAAAACCCCACACACACATGTAGTGAGAGAGATTGATAATATTGTATAAAGTGGTGGATTGAATAAAGTTTCTACAAACAAAGTTATTAAATTTTATTCTTTTCTTAATCATGTTGATCAAGTCTAACAACCAGATTTCTCTCTTGTTGTATATAAGAAAATGACATATTTATTTATCATTCTATTTTAAAAAATTTCATGCAAGTAGCATTTAGTTATGAATAAATGTAACATCTGTCCACAAATTTCAAATTTCAAATTAGAAGTGGATGAAGCATTTCTCAATAAGTTCATCAAGTCTAACAACCATATTTCTTTCTAAAGACAATTTGTGAAAAGTTGTTTCTTCAAAATATTAAATAAAGAAAACATCTAAAACAACTCTATCGCTAATGAAGGAAACTTGTAGATTGAATTGAAGTAATGAACATAAAAGTACAATGCTAGTACAATTATGTTCTAAGGTTTTTCACGTTAAATCAGTGTGTTCTATTTATTTTTGTTGTCCATTTTTCTGTTCATATTATAACAAACTACTATCAGAGCTGGATTGAATTTTGATCATGGTAATGACAACTATGAAATATGATATTTCGCTGTTGGATCGCACCACAAAATTTTCGCTATGGCAGGTCAAGATGCTGGTGCTCACGCAGATGGATTTGGATGATGTACTGTTAGAGTTTGATAAGATGTCGACGTCTTGGACAGTGGATGAAAAAAAACATAAGGATTGAAAGGCCCTTTCTCAAATTCATCTTCGTCTTTTAAACCAAAATTTACAGGGCATTCTGAAGGACAAAACCGCGGCTGCATTGTGGTTAAAATTGGAGCAATTACGCATGATGAAAAATCTAACCAATAAGTTACATCTAAAGCATTGACTATATTCTCACCATTTGGTAGAAGGTACGTCTATGGAAGACTACTTAACTGTCTTTAAAGAAATCGTATTTGATCTAGAGGCCATAGAGATTAAGTACGATTAAGAAGCTTTAGGGTTGATTTTATTGTGTTCATTGCCTTCTTCATTTATGACTTTCAGAGATACTATTTTGAATAGTCATGATACCCTTACTATGGATGAAGTATATGAGGCTTTATTCTCTATGCAGAAGATTAAGCATATTTGTGGTTAGATCTGAGGTTCAGGTAGAGGGCCTTGTTGTTCAAGGGAGGACACATGAGAAGAATTATATGGAGGTAATGTGAGGGACGGATCGAAATCGAAAATTAGAGACAAAATCAGTAATTACTGTCATAAAAAGGGGGCACGTCAAATCTGAATGCCATAAGTTGGAGAATAAGGATAAGAGAGAAGCTTCTAATCAGAAGGAAAAACAACCAGAAAATTCCGATGAAGTCAATGTTGCATAAGATGGTTTCAATGATGAAGAACTCCTAGTTGTTTCTGATGGTGACTCAAAACCTCACGAGGAATGAGTTCTTGATTCAGCATGCACATTTCCTATATGTTCTAATCAGGACTAGTTTTCAACTTATGAAACTGTTTCTAAAAGTTCTGTATTGGTGGAAAATAATGCACTTTGTAAGAGAACTGGTATTGGCACAGTCAGAATTATGATGTTTGACGAGATTTTCAGGACATTTGGTAATGTGAAACATGTCTCATATCTAAGGAGGAATCTTATCTCTTTGGATACTCTTGATGAAAAGGGGAACAAGTTTGCTGCTGAAGGTGGAGTTATTAAGGCCAGCAAATGTGTGATGAAAGGACTGAAAAGGACTGCCAAGTTATGTGTTGCGCGGTTCTACGGTTACTGGTGAAACAACTGTCACTACTCATTCTTCGTTAGATGATGATGTTACAAAAGTATGGCATATGCGTCTTGGACATATGAGTGAGAATTGAATGGCTGAACTGAGGAGAAGAGACTTCTTGATGGACAGAGTATTAGCAAACTAAAATTGTGTGAGCATTGCATTTTTGGAAAACAGAAGAGAGTTAGATTTGCAAAAGGCATTCACAACACAAAAGAAACACTTGATTATTTACATGCTGATCTCTGGAGAGCATCTAGGGTGCCTTCTAGAGGAGATGCAAATTATATACTGACTATCATTAATGATTTTTCTAGAAAGTGGGTGTTCTTCTTGAAGTAAAAGAATGATGTGTTACCTACATTCAAAGAGTGGAAGACTATAATTAAGAAACAGACAGGGAAGCAGATAAAATGTCTCTATACAAATAATGGCTTAAGTTTTGTTCTGGTGAGTTTAATGCTTTCTGCAAGACAGATTGAATTTTGAGGAACTTAACAGTTCGTCATACTCTGCAGAAAAATGGTGTGGTAGAGCGAGTGAATAGGACTTTGATTGAGAAAGTACATTGTATGCTCTCCAATTTTGGTTTACCCAAGTTTTTTTAGGCCGATGCTATTTCTACAGCTTATTTTCTTATGAATCGCTCTCCCGTAACTACTATTGACAAGAATACTCCACAATAGGTGTGTTCTGGTACTCTTTCTAATTACTCTAATTTCAAGATATCTGGATGTACTGCCTATGCTCATGTTGACAATGGAAAACTCAAACATAGATCTATAATGTGTGTTTTTCTTGACTATAAATCCAGCGTAAAGGGATATAAGCAATGGTATCTAGAAACCTAAAAAGTCATAATTAGTAAAGATGATATTTTTTATGAAACTACAATGATTCATTGCATATCTTTTAGAGATTGTTCTGATAAAACTCAGCAGAAATCAAGCACACAGGTGGAGTTTGAGTTTTGGGTCTGAACTTATATCAGAGTCTACATCTCAGTCTAGCTTAGAGATACAGGTACTATTGCTTCTTCACCACTATCAGCAATACCACAATATTCTATTTCTAAAAGCAGGTCTAGAAAAGATATTATACCTCCAAAGAGGTATGCTGAAGGCTAATTTGGATTCTTATGCTTTGAATGTAGCTGAAGGTATTGATTCCAGTGAAGAATCTTTTACATACTCAGAGGCAGTTAGTTGTAACGATTATGATAGATAGATTATTTCTATGCAGGAAGAGATTGAATCGCTTTATAAGAATGGAACATAGGACTTAGTGAGACTGCCTAAGGGGTAAGAAAGTTGTTCGTTACATATGGGTATTTAAAAGGAAAGAATGAACACCAGGAGTTGAAGAAGCAAGGTATAAGGCAAGACTAGTTGCATAATGTTACAGTCAGGTTCGAGGTATAGACTTTACAGATTTGTTCTCCCGAGTTAAAAAGCATAGTTCAATTCGATCTTTGCTTGGTATTGTGGCCATGCATACTTTTTAGCTAGAGTAGTTGGATGTAAAGACATCATTCTTACATGGAGAACTTGTAGAAGACATCTACATGCAGCAGCAGCCATTAGGTTTTATGTCTCGGGAAAGGAGGACTATATTTGTTTGCTGAATAAGTCTCTTTATGATTTGGAACAGTCATCCAAATAGTGGTATAAAATGTTTGATTCATTTATGAGCACTCATTATTTCAGAAGAAGCACTTGTGACAATTGAGTTTATTTTAAAAGGAGTACTAATGTCTCATTTGTATATCTACTACTATATGTTGATGATATGTTGATAGCAGCAAAGCATGAGGAATAAATAAAGAATGTCAAAGCCCAACTTAGTAAAGAGTTTGAGAAGAAAGACTTAGGAGCCGCAAAGAAGATACTTGGAATGGAGATTCAAAGGGATAGAAAGGCAAGTAAATTATATATAAGTCAGAAATGATATATTGATAAAGTTCTTTGCAGGTTTAATATGCAAAACGCCAAGAGTATTAGTAATCCATTGGCGGCCTATTTCAGACTATCATCTTCCTTATCTTCTCAATCAGATGATGAGATTGATTACATGTCTCGGGTTCCATATTCTAGTGCAATGGGATCTCTCATGTATGCTATGGTTCATCATTCACGTCCAAATTTATCAAATGCAGTCACTGCAGTTAGTAGATACATGGAAAATCCTGGGTAACATTGCAAACTCAAAATACTAATATTTTCTTCTTAGGAAGATTGTGAAGAAAGTTTGTGGTTTCTTTGCTTTGAATCTCGATTTCAAAAGTAATGAAGACTCGTATGATTTCTTGTAACTATAGGTTGACTAATGTTGGTCTCATTACGTTCAATTCATTCCATTATCCTCAATCTATTTCCTGTGACATTGAGCACTCAATTAGTATCAAATATATGTCGTCTATATTCCATGGGGTGTCCTACGGTTGACTCCGTCTACCTATGTATGGGAACTTGGGGACTACAACAATTGGAAATGGTGCCAACATTTCACAATTTTAGGAAGGAAAAAAATCTGTAAGGGACGAAATATTCCATCCCTAATTTATTAAAAAAAATTAAATAATTAATTTAATATAGATTATTAACTAAAATTTCCATCAATAAGTTTTAAGAAAGCAAATAAAAATATAAAGTAGAAAGTACAAAATGAAATTTCAACAAAGTATTAGTTGACCTTTCATATTTCATTTTATAATCCATTTTTATCACCGGCATATTACATAATTCATTTTTATCACCGGTATATTACTTTTTAATTATTTTTCTTTTTAAATATTGTTTAATCTTCTATAATCCACTTACCAAACACGAAAGAGTCATGGTGAACAAATGCTAGAACATTTATAACAAATTTAGTATGCCTCATAATTTTATTAGCTAGATAGTAGGCATAAAGTAAATTGACTTTGATTCTTGAATAATCCACATAAATTATGCTTCTATTACAACAAAAAATTTATTAATTTATGAATTTACTCGAAATCTATATATATATATATATTATAGTAATAGGATTACCGTAAAAAATTTAACGCACACATTTTCCCGCCATTTTTTCTTTCCTGATTTGATAAATTCTACCATAAATAATGCTGCATAAAAGTTTGTTTTTTTTAATTGATTTCATACATTGATTTAGTAAGTTCCGCTACAAATGCTGCATATGAATTTGTTTTCTTTAATTGGTTTCACACATTGATTGTTTATTTTTTCTTTTCTTTTTCTTGCAAAAAATGAAGTGTAACATTTAATATTATATACGATAAATACAAAAACTTTTCAGATTCTTTGATAGGTTTTATACATTGATTGTTTATTTATTTATTTATTTCTATTTTCTTGCAAAAAACGAATTGTAATATTTAATATTATATATGATAAATTCAACAACTTCTCATATTTTTTAATTTATATCGGTTGAGGAATTTAAATAAGTTATGTTTTCAAAAAAAATGAAATATCAATGCACGAGAACTATTGGAAATAATACAATAGTTTTCCAAAATAGATTTATTTTTCCTACAAATTTTTTATGCTTCCATAGTAGGTTTAAATAGGTTCCAGTTTCCAAGAAAAAAACATCAATACATGGAAAATATATAATTGTGTTATATTATCAAATGATTTGATTTATTGATTAAAAATAATAAGTCGATTAAAATAATAAACTAGATATGATAATTTTAAAATTAAATTCATACGATTCAAAGCCCGTCTCAGTTCGACAACAAATGTGATTTTCAAAGAAGTGTTTCAAAATCTGGATTAGCTATATTGGTTTTTTTTTTCAATATCAATGAGTAATCAAATACTATTTATATGATTTTTTTTATTTGAATGTAATAAATAAACAATATACTCTTAGATTATTTTAAAATCACTATTATGAAAAACAAGTGCCGTACATCGCCGGGTAATATAATATACTAGTATACGTTTTTAAATTAGATTAGAAGAACATGGACACACACGCAAACCCCAACCAATTTAGGTTTTTTTATTTTATTTCTTCAACTGTGCCTATTTAAGAGGCATCAATTACTACAATCAATATTCATAAATCTCTCTCTCTCTCTCTCTCTCTCTCTCTCACACACACACACACACACACAGTTAGATGTGCTGCATAACTTAGTCGATTAAAGCATTTCAAACACTTGGATTTGGAGAAGGTATTTCTAATTATATATGAAAGTAAAATTTGCTGATATGTGTTTTAGAGTGTTTACATGCTTTTTTTTTTTTTTTTTTTTGTTTATACTGCTAAGAGAATTGCTAGATTTAAGATTTTTTTCCGTATTAAAAGACGTTGATTTGATTCTAGCTATAGTGCTAAACAGTATTAATGAAAACAAAAACAATCTAATGTCTAGCTAAATATATTGTCAATTGTGTTCAGTATTATCATCCAATGGGTGCTTTTGGTACATCGAATAGGATTAGAGGAGTTATGATTAGGACGAATAGAAGTATAGAGGATAAGAGTAAGAGAGATAGGATTAAGATGGACTTTGGTGTATTCGTTATAATATAACATTAACCGGTGTTATAGCGTATTAGAAGAATATACAAATATTGAATAATAAACAAATTATGCGCCTATATTTTTGTCTAAGCTTAAAAAAATAAAGCCACTTTTAAGTCACTTTTTTCTATAAATAAGTTTGGATAACTTAATTTTCTCTTACATAAGCAAATAGTTACTTTATTTAAGAAGTAATTTATACGTTTGTTTCAAAATAAGTAACTTACTTATTTTATACTTTGCTTAATCAAAAGAGTTATTTATTTCAAAACTTACATATTTACTTATAAATAAACCGACTTATTTATTTATAAGTAAATTTACTTTTTAAACATGTTTGGAAAACTTATGTTAGAGTCAAACTAAGGGGGGTGTTCTCAACTCAGATTTTAATAGATTTCTTAATATTTATAAATTTTTATAAATTTCATGGAACTTAATAGAATTTGACATATTTGATAAGATTTTAATAGATTTATATATCATAGATTTTAATAGATTCTCATGAATTTCATTGAATTTGTGGTCTTTTATTAAAAATTATATTTTCATCTCCTCAATTGTGTCAATCAGAATTTTGAAAAAAATTTAAAATTTCATCATAACATTTCAAGTCTATTTTTTTTTTTAAAACCAAATTATGTCTTGACGAGAAACTTGCTCTAAAATTAATGTTGACAAGTAAACTCACCATAAAAGCACAATTTTTTTTTTTTTTTAAAAAACTAGACTAATAGCCAAAAAAAAAAAAAAAAACAACTAATTCATGATATATTGATGCATATAATTTACATTTTAAATATTAAAAATGAGTATCGAAACGTTTTAACTTTTAAAGAATTCTAAATTATAGAGGTTAATAGAGTTCGTATTTGTGATTTTTTTAAACCATAACCACTCATTGTGCATAAACGGATTATTATTATTTTTTTTAAAAAGCTAAGAAAATAGTATAATGTTTGACTAGATCACTAAAAAAAATAACATTGTGATTAAAAAATAAAATTCATAACATTATTGTACGTTAAAAGAAATTTCTAACTTTATCATTTTAAACAAAAAATTCATGAAGTTGGAAATATGGGCATCGTTTTGAGAAAAACGGAATAAAGATGTAAATAATTACAAATTGGTACAAAAGAGTTTCAGTAAATTTTATATGAAAGGTGAGAGGTTTGTGAGAGAGAGAAAAAAAAAAGTCAATTGATACAAAATAGTTTCAAAGAAAATTGTATGTGAAAAGTGAGATGTTAGAGGGGTGGGGGGGTGGGGGGGGGGGTGGGGGGGGAGAGAGAGAGAGAGAGAGAGAGAGAGAGAGAGCAATTAAAATTTTGAGGTTTGGAACAAGAATTGTTAGAATTTTTAGTAGTTATAATTATAGTTCCAAATCTATTGAAATCTGTCAAAATCCATTAATTAATGAAATCTTTAGAAATTCATTAGTTATTGAGGACACCTAGATTTCTAAAGAATCTATTTAAATCTGAATTGGGGACACCTAAATTTCAATGAAATCTATTAAAATCTGAGTTGAGGACACTTAAATTTATGTGAATTTTTCAAATCCATTCAAATCTGAGTTGAGGACACCCCCCTAAGTAACTCAGTTATTTTAATTTTGATTAATAATTTTTTTTTAATTTATCTAAGTTAGTTTTCTGTAGAAGTAATAAAAAGTAACGGCATTTCATATTTGAATAATTACTTTTATGTAAAATTTGTTACTTTTTTCTGTAATACAAACTCTGATTTAATTTTTTTCAACTTTGATTAATAAAAATATTATTTATTTCAAAATTGGATTTAATTTAGTTATGGTATTATTCGCATCAAACACTGGATATGACTAAAAGTGTGTTTAATTTTGATTAAATTCATATTTCAAAGGAAAGTTGATGAAATGTGTGGTTGAAAAGTTGTAAGTCCCATGAAATATATGGTTAAAATTAATTGTTGATTTTAACTTTAACTTTTTAGCAAATTTTTAAGTGAAATCAAACAAGTTCTAAATTAATTCAAATCAAATCTAGTGCAATGCTGCTAAATGTATGCTACAAATTTATAGTTTCATGAAAGCATAAACATATGTTGTACATATACTTAACGCGATGATTTTCTCATGAATTTCCATATAGATAACCTGTTTACAATAGTTTTGAATGATAATTTTTGGAACAATATATTCCTATATAACTAATCTAAAATTATGTCTATCTAAATGACAGAACGAGGGCGTGAAATGGCTCCTCCAATATATTATTTGACGCAAGCTCTAAAATCCAAGCTTTCGATTCCTGGAATGCCTCATTGCCATGGAAATATCATTCTGACTGTGTGCCACTACATCATAAAATTGTGCCAACAAGATGACAAAGTAATTTCTTTGTTAGAGCAGCTTAACGACTCAGCGAAAAAGGGTAGTACTCTAAAAGATCAAAGCTTTACCATCCTGTTGAGGTCTTTTGTAACAGAGCTTGAAATATTCTTCAATATCCCAAACTCAAAGAGTACCACTCTAAATCGTATTGAGCTTCTTGCAGTCTTTATTGACTTTCTCCTTGAAATTTATGATGGAATTCGGTATCTCATATCAGGTCATAAGGATTCATTTGAATCCTGTCAAATGGAGCTGAAATTTTTTATTACTTTTCTCGGGGATAAACCCACCAGCCTTGATGAAAACAAAAATGTATTGACAGATATTGAATCTGTGGCTAACGATGTAGGAAGTTTATTTTATTCATTCTTTTTTTATATTGGAAAAAAAGATTGGACGCGGGATAATCGCTTAAAGGATTTGGCTCTTGCTGATATTCTGGGAAAGGTTGAACAAGTGAAGGAAAAGATCAAAGAGCAGTGCATGGCAGCCTCCTGGAAGATGCTGACTCCGAAAACTAGAGTGGTTTCGCTGTACCTTTTTGATTCTCTCCTGGATGATCTTTGTTAAACAATATAGAATAGACGAACAAAGAACAATCAGAATCAAAAGAAAAAGGAAGAAGCTAGGGTTTCTTACGCATAATGAAACGTAATACAAAGTCTTAATAAAACCTAATAACAAATAAACTATATATAGGCTAAGCTGGAAAGACTATTCTACCCTTAATAAATAAATAAAACTATATTAATTAACATCCCCCCTCAAACTCACGATGCAAAGAAATGACAAGCATCGAGAGTTTGCCAACTAGAAAACGAAAACGAGAAATAGAATGCGACTTGGTAAAGAAATCTGCAATCTGCGAAGAAGAGGAAACAAAAGGCAAAGTGATGGAGCCATGCTTGAGATGATGACGGGTAAGATGACAATCGATCTCAATGTGCTTGGTTCGTTCATGGAAGACCGAGTTGTGAGCAATCTGAATAGCACTCTTATTGTCACAATACATAGGAGTGGGACGAGAAAGAAAAACTCCCATATCTGCAAGTAACCAACGTAACCAAACAACCTCTTTGGTAGTAGAGGCCATAGCACGATATTCTGCTTCGGTGGAAGATTGAGAAACAATAGATTGTTTCTTGCTCTTCCATGAAATTAGAGAATCACCCAGAAAGATACAGAAACCAGTAACAGACTTACGATCTGTAGGATCGCTGCCATGATCAGAGTCAGAGTATGCACGCAGATCCAAGGAAGAAGTGGATGGAAGTAGGAGACTCTGAAAGACTGTACCTCGAAGATATCGTAAAATTCAAGAACAAGCGCCCAATGAACTAGTGGGAGAAGCAACAAACCGACTAACAATATGAACAAAGCATATGCAATATCAGGACGAGTAATAGTGAGATAAACCAAGCTCCCAACAATAGTACGGTATAAAGTAGGATCTGACAAAGATATACCATCAGAAGAAGAATACTTGGCGTTAACCTCAATGGGAGTGTCGACAGTCTTATTATCAGTAAGTCTAGCCCGCTCAAGAATATCTGCAACATACTTCGACTGAGAAAGAAGATAACCTTTGGGCGAGTAGGCTACCTCAATACCTAAGAAATATCCGAGAGGGCCCAAATCCTTCATTTCAAACTGCCTAGCTAACTCTGTTTTCAAAAACGAAATACCAAAGAACATCATCACCAAGAATAATCATGTCATCAACATATAACGTAAGAATAATACGACCTACATCAAGTGCACTTAACAAAGAGTGCAGAATCATGATCGCTAGAAGCAAAACCAAGAGAAGAGATCACAATGAAAATTTCTCAAACCAAGCACGTGGTGCTTGTTTGAGACCATATAAAGCCTTCTTGAGCCTGCAAACATACCCAAAACCATGGGGAACCCCAGGAGGGGGCTCCATATAAACCTCTTCCTGAAGATCTCCATTCAAGAATGCATTTTTAACATCAAGTTGAGAGATACCCCAATTTCTAACCGAAGCTACAGCAATAAGAGTACGAAGAGTAGTCATTTTCGCAACAGGAGCAAAAGTCTCCTCATAATCCATACCATATTGTTGCGAATATCCTTTTGCAACCAACCGAGCTTTGTATCGCTCAATAGACCCATCAGAATGAGTCTTGATCTTATACACCCAGCGACAACCAACAACAGTCTTACCCGAAGGGAGAGGAACCAAATCCCAAGTACCTGTCTTATGCAGAGCAGAAAGTTCCTCATCCATAGCTTGCTGCCAATGTGGATCAAGAATTGCCTCTTTGTAGGAAGAAGGCTCGGAGAGACAATGAATAGAAGCTAAAAAGGAAGTAAAAGATGACGAATAACAAGAATAAGAAAAATCTGGTAACTTTGTGGACTTACGAATGCGGGTGGATCGACGAGGTGGGATCCACAATCTCGAGACGAAAGCTTGAGGGACCGTAGGAGAAGAAGGAGCTTGATGACAGTAGAAGTGTTAGTACGCACTCGACGAGTATAATACAAAGGTAATGGAGGAATGACACGACAAGGGGTTCGATGTAGTAGAAACCCAGTGACGACAAACTATCGTAATCTTCGAAAAAGGATCAATACTAATAAGATCGAGGTCTAGTCAAGTCATGAGTAGCAGCGGAATAGAAAAGAAAGGTATATGCTCAAGAAAAACAACATGACGAGACACATAAAGTTTTTGAGTAATTGGATCAAAACACCGATACCCTTTTTGACCTTGACCATAACCAAGAAAGACACAAAGAGCAGACCGAGAGGACAATTTGCTGCGTTCTACATGAGGGCGGAGAACGAAGCAAGTACTACCAAAAACTCTAAAGAATGAGTAATCCGGTGAATACCCATACAATTTCTCAAAAGGAGAGATACCTGAAATATGAGAAGATGGGATGGTATTAATCAAAGTTACTGCTGTCAGAACAGCTTCACCCCAAAACACACTAGGAACAGAGGCAGACAATAAGAGAGATCGAGCAGTTTCAACAATATGTCTATGTTTTCTTTCTGCAACACCGTTTTGTTGAGGAGTATCTGTACAAGAAGTTTGGTGAATAGTTCCATCTAAGGCAAGCAACTCACAAAATTTGTTAGAAGTATATTCCCACCCAAATCACACCTAAAACATTTGATAACAACGAGAATCTGAGTTTTGACAAGGGCTCGAAAAGCGGTGTATATCTCAAAGAATTCAGAACGATGTTTCATTAAGTAAACCCAACAATAACGTGTATAATCATCAATGAAAGAAACATAATATCGAGACCCTCCTTTAGTGGGAACAGGAGAAGGTCCCCATACATCAGAATGGATCATATCAAACGGAGAAGAAGAAACAGAAATACTTCGATTAAAAGGTAAAGCTGAAAATTTTGCCAGTTTACATCCACTACAATCAGAAATATCACAAGTTTGCAAATTGCCTAAAGCCCCTGTGGACACTAAAAATCTCAAACGAGAAGATGAAATATGACCAAGACGAGAATGCCATAAATAAAAACTAGAAGACCTATGACTCAAACGAAAAGAAGACAAATCAACACTAGTAGTGGCAGCAACTGGTACTTTTAACTCATCTAGAACATAGAGTCCCCCCTGCCTACGGCCTGTCCCAATCGACTTTCGAGGCTGCAGATCCCGCACAAAAAAGGAAGAAGAGGAAAACCAACAAAACAATTAGAGTCACATAACCGACCTACGTAGAAGAAGATTTAATGTGAGTTGTGGAATATGATAAACATTATGGAGAGACAAGTTAGGAGTAACAATGAGAACCAACACCGCTAAAGGCATAGGAGTGCCATCGGCATCATAACAGGATAGATGACGAAGGAGACACGGATGCAAAAGATGAAGAATCTGGAGACATGTGATGTGAAGCACCGTAATCTAAGACCCATAAAGAAGATGACATACCGACACACTAGGAGAGGAATGACCTACTAAGAAGAGAAGCGGACATAGCTTGTGGTCAAGGGAGAGGAACTTCAAATTGCTCAAATTGCTCACCCAAAGTACTTGGATCGGTGAAGGGACTCGATGAGGCGATCGCTGCAGATAGACCGCGTGGTGGTGCAGAAACCCGAGGTGGTCTCAGAACCCCGAGGTGCTCTATAACCTGCGATCTTGATGGTTGCCATTCCTCCAAGTCTCGAGGTTCTTGCCTTCTTTGTTGTTGATTCTCTTTGTCTCAACTTAGGACACTAAGTCTTCCAATGACCTTTCTTCTTCTGTAAACCGCACTCGTCGGGCGGGCCTTGTGTAAGGCCTATTCGATTATTAGAGGGTGGTGAGAAGGTCATCGCTAACACGGAAGAGTCGAGTCGAAAGAGTTCCTTTTTCGGCACCAGACTTTAGACGTACTTCTTCACCCAATAGCTCACTGACAACTGAATCAACTGAAGGAAGCGGAGAACGATGTAGAATAGAACCTCGAAGTCCTTCAAAATCACTGCGAAGGGCCATCAAAAATTGCACCAACCGTTGCCGCTCTCTATGAGCAATGTAGACATTAACTGCTTTTAGTTCATCATCTTCCGTAAGGGCCAGTTGATCCCATAGATTTGTCATAGCCGAATAAAACTCCTGAATGCTCATAGTATTCTCTGAATAGCTCGTATGTCATTTTCCAATTGATACTGCTTTGCAAAATTTGATCGAGTATATAACTTCAGAGATGATCCCAAACCTCTTTTCATTGTCACACTTTAGCCAATTGTACACCTATGGAATGCTCAACAGAATTGTTAATCCAAGTAATAATTTTTGCATTATTGGCGTCCCAGGTATCTATCAAAGTAGCATAATTTTCAGCAGTATTCACGGGTCTCACACAATTGCCACTAACATATCCCCATAGCTTTTTACCTTTAAGGAAATTTCTCATTACATAATTCCAATACGAATAATTTTTTCCATCCAACCTCACACTGACAGACTGAAGAGAATCATCTCTTTCGGTAGCCATAATCAAATACAAAAAAAAAATAGGAACACAACGAAATACCAAATTGGAGGTACAGAACGAAACAATGACCGAAAGCAAAACGAATACCTCAAACGCAGAATATCAAACCACTGCCGAAAATTGCCAAAATACCGAAAATTGCCGAAATAAATTGAAGTCACGGAATCATTTGAAATAGTTTGAAATCGTCAAAATCCGCTACACTGGAAAATCATTGAAAATCGCCGCTTTTGACAAATCTATTTGAAATAGCCGAAACTGTCGAGAAAAACTGCCGAACAACTACCTACCGAAAAACTGCCGAATTTTTTTTTTTTTTTTCTACCCATTATTCCTAGCTCTGATACCATGTTAAACAATATAGAATAGACGAACAAAGAACAATCAGAATCAAAAGAAAAAGGAAGAAGCTAGGGTTTCTTACGCATAATGAAACGTAATACAAAGTCTTAATAAAACCTAATAACAAATAAACTATATATAGGCTAAGCTGGAAAGACTATTCTACCCTTAATAAATAAATAAAACTATATTAATTAACAATCTTAATCTCCTAATGATTCAAAAGTACGAAACAATTATTGATGTGAAGGATCAAATTAGAACAATACGTGAGGAGCTAAAGTTATTGCGATTCTTCTTTGAGGATATGGAGGTCCAGCAGCATCCAGAGCTTGAAGGATTTCTGATACAAACTAGTTACTTAGCATATGAAGTTTTATACATATTAACGTCATATGCTCCTGTCTGGTATCTCACCCTCAGGCTTCCTCAAGTCATAGAGAAGATAAAGCTTATTAGGTTGCCATTGGAAAAATTGAACAAGTATCCAACTGAACAAGTATCATCTCAAGATGAAAAACCTCTGGAAGATATTGTAGTGGACGTCCATGCTGACGCAAACAGAATTGCTGGAATGCTGAAGGACGTAGAAAATCCAAGTCAAAAAGCACCATCCATTGAAGAAGATATTTCCGTTGGCTTAGATGATGAGGCAAACGAAATTACAGAAATACTCCTTGGAAATCAAAAGAAGCAACAAATTATTTCTATTTGGGGGATGCCGGGACTTGGTAAGACTACTCTGGCAAAGAAAATATACGGTGATGACAGAATTGCTAAATATTTTCACAAACGCGCCTACTGTGTAATCTCTCAAACATATGACAAGAAAAATACGTTGATTGCCATTTTGGCGTCAATGAGCAGCCTTGAAAGAGATGAACTCTCTAAACTTGACGAGGATACTTTGGGTGAAAAACTATACAAAAGTTTGTGTGGAGAGGAGACTAGATTCCTTATTATCCTGGACGATATATGGAAAGATGTGTGGTCTGATTTGCATAGATATTTTCCAGAGAACCAAAGTGGAAGCAGAATATTATTCACCACTCGGTTCGAAATAATTGGTTCCCAGGCTTCAGATAAAAGCATTGTTCGCAATCTTCGTTTCTTGACAGATGATGAATGTTGGGAATTATTGAAGATCAAGGTGTTCCACAATGTGCAGTTGGAAGACATTGGAGAATTGGAAGACATTGGAATGAAAATCGCAAGAAAATGTGGTGGATTGCCACTTGCAGTTGTTGTGATAGCTGCAGTTCTTGCAAATATAAAGAAGAATAAAGCCAAATGGGAAGAAGTTGCTGAAAGTTTAAGTTCACACATATCCAAAGACAACAGCTGCATGAAGATACTTGAACTTAGTTACAACTATTTGCCAATGCATTTGAAACCATGTTTTCTTTACTTCGGAGCATTTGACGAAGACAGAGAAATCCCAGTACAAAAGTTGATATCACTATGGGTTGCTGAGGGATTTGTACAGAAGGTAAACAAAAAGCAGTCAAAAGCTGTGTCATATGGATATCTAACAGATCTAATCAGTAGGGGCCTTGTACAAGTTGGTAAAAGAAGATCGAACGGTGGAGTCAAAACTTGTTATGTCCATGATCTATTGCGTGAGATGTGCTTGACAATAGCTGAAAATAATAACTTCATGAAGGTGGTCCAAGAGTAAGCTCTCTCCCCCTTTCTTCTTGCTTTTTTCTTCCTCATCTATTTTACCTTACTAATGATGGTGACGAATGTTGTGATCATGTCAACGTTGCTGCTGCTGATGATGATGTTTTGATGCTATTATCTTGTTGCTACCGACGATGGTACATTATGGTTCTTCAGTCAATTACCAATATATGTGCCACACCACCGCCTAAGCATTCTCTCTCACTCGATTGCTCCTTTCTCGAGACCTTTTGGCCTACATGTTCGCTCTCTGTTAGGCTATTTACGTAAACCTTCCGGATTCATATTTTCCAACATGGAACTTGTTAAGGTAGTGGATTTGTCTGCAGTATGGTTGTGGGGAACAAAATTTGAAAAGTTGGATTTCTTAAGGTTTTTGAGAGCTTCAGCTATGTCGAGACCAATAGGGATATGCAAAACCTTGAATATCTTTTTATTGATTACGTGAGAAATGGTCAATTACAAAACATTAAAATGGTGAAGTTGAGACATGTACATTTTGGAGGCGAAGTCTATTCGTATAAGAGAGAAATTATGCACGAGAGTTTCCAAATAAATAACCTAGAAGCATTTTCATATTTTGTCATTAAATATGAAAATGATTTGAAATTCTTGAGATCTTCACCCTTTCTCCGCAGACTCAAATGCATATTATTATCGGAGTCGAATCCATCCGAACCGTATTACTATCCTACCTTAAACTTCCTTAATCATCTTGAGTCCCTGAGTATAATATCTAGGGCATCTGGTGATAAGGACAATTTTGTACTTATCTGGGCTCACAAAAATGAACAATTATAAGTTCTTTCGGTTGTTTACAGTTTAATTGCATGTGTTTTCTTATCAATGTAGGAAATAATCAAAGTCAAGTATAAATGGGATGAAAAGAGAGCAAAATGAAGACAAATGGACCTAATTGCTAAAGAAATGAAACTTCAGGGACTTGATGTGCAAATACCTAGGCGGGAAATTCAAATTCAGCAGAAGAAACTACCATGCGATCGCAAGGAAGGATCCCAGTGCGATCGCAAGACACCGAAAAAATTACGTATGTAAAATCAGCAACCATGCGATCGCAGAGCCCTAAAGCCATGCGATCGCACCGCCGCCTAATCGTGATGAATTTGTGCGAGACACCTATTTCAATTAGAATTCTACCGGTCCAAACAACTTCAACAACCAAACACACGCTTTGAGGTCTTGGGAGAGTACTATAAAAGGGAGAAGATAGACTTTTCGCGGGAGACGAATTTGAGAGGAACAAGAAACAAGGCAAGAACGAAGATCAAGGCGCGGAATCGAAGATTATCGAGCGAAGATCACGGGTTGTATTTTACTTTTTGTTTTCTTTTCTCCGGACCATGATGAATTCAATTCTTTCGTTAATTGAAGAAATAATGTCCGGCTAATTTACTTTATCTAGGATGAACGATGAAACCTCACGTTTTTGATTAATTAGTAGTTTTTCCTTTTTAGTAATTAATTGCCGTGGATTGATTATTCTTTATTCAGTTTCTTTATTATTTTAATGCTTGCGCACCATTAGAATATATTGTGATATGTATTGAAGTCGAGAGATTCAATATAGATCTAGCACGTGGTATTGAATAACATAGGGTCCAATAATAGATAGAGATTACTATTATGCCTTATGAAATCCATTTAGGCGATCTTGAGATTTTAATGCATGTGCTTATGCTCGAAGCTTAATTAGAGATAATGAAGTTCGCATAACATATAGATTTGATTGACCATCGAGAGAGGCTTTAGATTAATTTAGGAACGCCGATTTTCAGTCCAAGGTAATTAAAAGCTAAAAAGTGATTAACAGATAATTGAGTAGAATGTGTCGGTGGATTCGTGAATCCTAGTATTGTTAAACTTTAATTCGTCCTCATTTTTCAGAGTTGCTTATTGCGAATTTCAATTTAATCAAAATAGTTAATTTAGTTTAGAATCTTAAGAATCAAAAATTGAATCTGTGTTTATTTCCATTGTTAAAATTTGAGTTGTGAAATTAATTGGTAATTTAGTATCTAGTCCTCGTGGGTTCGACACTTTATTTTATCACTATATTACTTGTCCACGATCCGTCCACTTGCGGGATATAAATCGCACAACAAGTTTTTGGCTCCGTTGCCGGGGACTAGTTTTATTAATTGCTACGTTAATTTATAATTTGGTTTTTAACAATTCTTTTTAGTTTTATTTAGTTTTATCTTTATTTTCGATTCGTCGTGATACTGCTGAATTTTATCTATTTTCTAACTTTTCGTGTGTTAAGTGTGTATACGCATACAAAAGATCTTGATCTTTTGATTTAGATCCGTAAATTGAACGGAGCTCTCACCGACGACAACGAGAAAAAGAGAAAAGAAGCAACAAAGAAGAAGCCACAATGGAGGATAACCGAATCCGTAATCCGTTGCAAGCGGATGGTCGAAACAATCGTGCACCAATAGCTCGACTGTTGAAGTTAATGAGAGAGACATTCTTATGGGTGAATATATGATGCCACCGATAGTTGAAAATCGGTCCAAGATATATATATCCGCCTTTATGGACACGACAACTTCCGATTGAGGCCGATGTGATCAACTTGTTCTCGAACAAGATGCCTTTCTACGGGATGATAGATGAAAACCCTCATTACCACATTTCTCGCTTTGATGAAATCATGGCAATTTCAAATACCAAGGCGTCAACGAAGAGGCATCCAAGATGAGGCTTTTTCCACACACACCAAGGATAAAGCTCGAGAATGGTTAGATTCACTCACCGGGAGCATCACAACTTGGGGTAATCTGATCCAAAAGTTCACATTGAAATACTTTCCTCCACCAGGGTGAACAGTTTGAAGTACGAGATTTCCAATTTCCAACGATGAGTTGGAAAACTTTCATGAGGCATGGGAGAGATTCAAGCAATCGCTCGAAAGTGTCCAAGCCACGGGTTTCCTTTAGCGACTCGTAATCACTACTTCTACTCTAGTCTAGTTCTTAGCGATGCGTTCTTGATTGATTCTACGCAGCAGTGGCTCTATCCAAAATAGGTCTGCCGGCGATCTCCATGACTTGTATGAAACAATAAGTGAACAATTCGTTATGTGGCCAGACAGAGGAGTACAAAGGAAAGCAGCAGGGGTACATGAGGTAGACTCAAATTCGCTTGTACTGGCAAAGATCGATGCATTGGCCAAGCAGATGGAGACGATGAAATATTCTCATTCAGCTAATATGGTTCAGATGTCTCCACCAATCTGTGTGACATGCGGGGCAAACCATCAGTCTTCGGAGTGCCCATTGACAAAGGTTGATATGCCTTCTCCTGAGCAAGTTGCATATGCTCAGAATTTTCAGCGTCAGCAGAATAATCCTTATTCACAGACATACAATCCAGGATGGAGAAATCATCCAAACTTCTCCTATGGCAACAACCAGAATATCCAGAATCCGCCAAATCAAGGGAGGCCACAAGAGAAAAAAAGGAGGATCGAAGAAATCACACCGAATTGAAGGAGATGCAGAAAAGACAGGAGGAGATGCAGAAAAGACAGGATGCTGCTATCAAGAATATGAAAAATCAGATTGGGCAGTTGGCTAAATTGTTGACTGAGAGACAACCAGGCACATGGCCAAGCAACACCGAAGTCAATCCAAAGGAGCAAGTAAATGCAATTACCACGAGGAGCGGTGTTCAGTTACCAGAGATTCATGTGACTAGGCCAGGTGTAGAAAAGGAAACTGTGTCCGACAAAGCGAGAGAAAATAATTTAGATGCAGAAGTTGCACCAGAACAGGACTCTCCACCAGCTTATATTCCACCACCGGCTTACGTCCCTCCAATCCCATTTCCTCAGAGGCTGCGAAAACACAAGCTAGACAAGCAATTCGAGAAATTTCTCGATGTGTTCAAGAAACTCCAGATCAACATTCCGTTTGCTGATGCTCTAGCACAAATGCCGAGTTATGCTAAATTCATGAAGGAAATTCTTTCAAATAAACGGAAGTTGGAAGAGCACGAAAATGAGTTATGCTTCTCGAGGAGTGTAGTGCTATCTTCAAAAAACAAGCTACCACCAAAGTTAAAAGATCCGGGAGTTTCTCTATTCCTTGTCTTGTTGGTAGTTCTTTTTCGAAAAAGCATTATGTGATTTAGGTGCTAGCATTAACTTGATGCCTTATTCTATTTTCGAGCAACTAGGTCTCGGAGAAGTGAAGCCAACCACATTTTCACTCCGCTTAGTCGATCGGTCGATTAAACGCCCACGTGGAGTTATTGAAGATATTTTGGTTAAAGTGGACAAGTTTATATTCCCTGCTCTGACTTCATTATCCTCGATATGGCGGAGGATAGAGATGTGCCACTTATCTTGGGGCGACCATTCTTAGCTACTGGAAGGGCCCTCATTGACGTACAAAAAGGGCAGCTGATGTTGAGATTGAATGAGGAGCAGTCACTTTTGACGATTCAAAGCAATTCAGTATCCAAGCTCCTCTGACTCATGCTTTCAGATCGATATCATTGATCACGAGGCTGCTAACACATTTGCCTTGGAAAATCCTACAAATCCATGGGAAGCGTGTATTATGCATTCTCAAGATGAAAATTCCGAGTCTCCAGTCCTTGAAGAATGTGCCAGATATTTACAAGGAGCAGAATGGATTGAAAGAAGGAGTAGGTATATGGATCTGGGTACCACACTTCCTCAGCAGCCTCCTTCGGTCCAAAAGGCACCAATTCTCGAGTTAAAGCAATTACCTTCTCACCTTAGGTATGCTTATCTCGGTGAATCATCCACTCTTCCAGTCATCATTGCGAACTCTATTGATCGTGATCGGGAGATAAATTACTCCGAGTTTTGAAGAATTACAAATCGACCATCGGTTGGACTATAGCGGAACATCGAGGTATCGGCCCATCTTTATGCATGCACAAGATTCTAATGGAAGAGGCATATAAACCAACAAAGCAACATCAACGCAGATGAATCCCCATTTGCAAGAAGTAGTCCGAAATGAAGTGTTGAAACCGCTTGACGCAGTATTATCTATCCTATTTCGGATAGTACTTGGGTGAGTCCGGTCCGTAGTGGTGCCAAAAAGGGAGGGATCACAGGTTGAGAAGAATGAGAATAACGAGCTCATTCGGTCGATTGACTACCACCGGCGTGTTTGTATTGACTACGAGAAAGTTGAATGATGCCACTCGAAAAGACCATTTCCCTCTACCTTTCATCGATCGGATGTTGGAGCGATTAGCGGTCATTCCCATTATTGCTTTCTTGACGGGTATTCGTGCTACAATCGATTCATATCGCACCTAAAGATCAAGAAAAGACTACCTTTACTCGTCCCTTATGGCACGCTTTGCTTATAGGCGTATGCCATTTGGCCTATGCAACACCCCACCACATTTCAAATTTATGATGTCGATCTTCTCGGATATGGTCAAAAATTCATTGAAGTTTTCATGGATGATTTTTCATTTTTGGATCATCATTCGACGATTGCCTCAAAAATCGACCTTAGTACTTCAAATTGCGAGAAAACCAACTTGGTAATTGAATTGGGAAAAATGCCACTTTATGGTCCAAGAAGGCATCGTGTTGGGACACGGGATATCGAAAAAGGCATTGAGGTCGACAAAGCAAAGATTCAGTTATAGAGAAACCGCCTCCCCGACATCGCTTAAGGGAATTCGATCTTTTACGGGACATGCGGGTTTCTATAGACGGTTCATACAGATTTCACAAAATAACCAAACCATTGTGCGCTTCTTTGGAGAAAGATGCCAAGTTCGAATTTTCTATTGACCGCCTTAAAGCTTTCAACACTCTCAAAAATGTCTAATCTCAAAGACCGTCATTGTACCACCCGATTGGGATCTACCGTTTGAACTCATGTGTGATGCAAGTGACTTTGCCATTGGGGCGCTTTTGGGGTAACGAGAGCAAAAGTCATACATACCATCTACTATGCCACCCGAACTCTTAATGACGCTCGGATGAATTATGCCACTCTGAGAGAAGGAATTACTAGTGTAGTATTTACCTTCAAAAAATTTCGATCTTACCTCATTGGGTCGAAGGTGATAGTGCACACGCACCATGCAATTGAAGTATCTTTTGCAAAAAAGATGCAAAGCCAAGACTTATTCGATGGATCTTACTTCTCCAAGAATTCGACTTGGAAATTAAAGACAAAAAAGGGGTTGAGAACGTGGTAGCCGACCACTTGTCAAGAATCGAGCAGACGGAAGGCAATGAGGAAGGTGAAATAAATGAGAAGTTTCCAGATGAGCAGATTTTTGGGATTGAGCAGTTGGGGATTGCACCGTGGTATGCAGATTATGTGAATTACCTTGCTAGCAATATCATGCCACCGGATTATGATCATCAACGTCGAAAAAAGTTCTTTTCAGAACTTAAACACTATTTTTGGGAAGATCCTATTCTTTACAGAAGGGGAGCCGATCGTAATTCGGAGATGCCTACCAAGAAGAAGAAATGGAGACTGCCTTGGAGCAATGTCATTCTTCACCATACGGAGGTCATTTCGGGCTACCAAAATAGCGACCAAAGTCCTACAATCTGGGTTTATTGGCCAACTTTATTCAAAGATGCCTACATCCGTAAAAAATGTGACAGTGCCAAAGGACGGGGAACATATCTCGGGCAGGTGAAATGCCCCTACGAAGCATTCTAGAGGTTGAACTTTTCGACGTGTGGGGTATTGACTTTATGGGCCCCTTTCCACCATCATTCTCAAATTCTTACATTTTGGTGGTCATGGGATTATGTGTCTAAATGGGTAGAAGTCAGAGCCTTACCGACCAATGATGGCAAGGTGGTGGTGAACTTTCTCAAAAGAACATTTTACGCTGCTTTCGGGACTCCTCGGGCAATCATCGATGACGGGGTAAGCATTTTTGCAATAGACAGCTTTGACACTCTTTTGGCAAAATACGGTGTGAAGCACCGTGTGGCTACTCCATACCATCCACAAACCAATGGGCGGTGGAAATCTCCAACCGGGAGTTGAAAAGGATCTTGGAGCTTACGGTGAGTTCATCGAGGAAGGATTGGTCGAGAAAATCGGATGATGCCCTTTGGGCATATCGAATCGCATTCAAAACTCCAATTGGAATGTCACCTTATCGCCTAGTTTTTGGGAAGGCGTGCCATTTACCGGTTGAGTTGGAGCACCGATCCTCACTGGCATTGAGGAAGTTAAATTTCGACTTGAAAGAAGCCGGTGAGAAAAGACTGCTCCAGTTGAATGAAATGGAGGAATTCAGTTCGAGGCTTATGAAAATGCCAAACTGTAAAGAGAAAACCAAGAATTGGCATGACAAAAACATTCAAAACGGCAGTTTTAGCGAGGCAAAAGTCCTCTTATTCAACTCTCGACTCAAGCTCTTCCTCGGAAATTGCGTTCAAGGTGGTCCCACCATTCACGGTGGTGAAAGTCTATCCACATGGAGCGGTGGAGGTGGCTCATGACACGAAGGGCAGGTTCAAAGTGAACGGACAAAGACTCAAACATTACTTGGAGGGTGACTTTTCGAAAGAAAAGTCATTTACCACTTTGAGCAATCCGGAGTGATCACCGCGACAAAGTCGAGCTAAAGACTTTAAACAAGCGCTCAATGGGAGGCAACCCATTTTCTTCCCTTTTATTTACATTTTTAGCATTATTTCAGTTTTGGAGCTTTTTGCACGTTTTTGCACGTTTTAGGTTTAAGATTTGGAATAAGTTTTAACTCTTAGATTTCGAGGATTTCATCATCATCATTTTGCATATGCACGTGTATATATCTTCAAGTTATGTTTATGTTTAAAAAAAAAAAAAAAAAAAAAAATGAAACAGGGGTTAGAACCATGCGATCGCATGGTTCACACCATTGCGATCGCATAGACTGGGCAGATTACATTCTGCCCAGATTTTACCTCTAATGCGATCGCACCACTTTCCTTCCATGCGATCGCATGGACGGCCAGATATTTTAAAACCGGGACTTGGACCTTTCATTTCAAAATCCACATTTTGAACTTCAAACACCGGTTCCTCTTCACTCCTTAATCTCAAACATCAATCCGGTCACTTTTGGGCATCAATTCCACACAACCAAGCCATCTTTCACTTCCTAATTCACGAATTCAACCGGTAAGTTCAGTTTTTTTTACATTAATTCCGGATTTTGAGTTAGGTGTAGAAAATTCTTGCTCTTTAATGAATGTGGAGGTAATGGTTGATTAGTCTAGGCTTGAACCGACTTGGGAAGTATATTTGAATTGGGTTTTAGTTGATTAAGTTGGAAAATTTTTTGGTTTTGTTCCTTCCCCCATTGTTGTCATTTCTTTGAAGAACATAACATGCTTACATTGTGTTTGATAAAATGCCCCAACCAATTTCCTTGCCCAAATTGGCGGACACTAGACCTTGGGCTAGCTTTTTGATTAAATATCATCGTCTAGGAACATGCAATTTAGATTGAACACGCGTTTAGCACGATTTTAACCCCAGCCGTAACTATAGGGCCTGCAGGCTGCCATGGCAGCCCACAGGCATGCCACAGCAGCCTGCTTCCGTTAGCAACTTCGTCCACCATCCGTTTGACCCTAATGACCTCGGAATCATGTGAAATTTGACTATGTGGTAGACCTTATCATGCACTTTCATGCCACACTTGGCCGTTTCATTTTTGCAATTTCCTAGGTATATTTCTCGATACACGAAATAGCCTCGCCTATCATGTTTTTTGTCGAATTTTACCTAATGTTTCAACAAGTTTAGGGTTCTATCTTGATCAATATATGTTTTAATACACTTCTAACATATTTTTGTTCATTTTGCAGATTATGGCCCCGAAAGCGACCACCGATCGCCGCCGAAAAGGGAAAAAAAGAAGGCTACCGCGGCACTTCTAAGAGGGCTCGGGTCGATCTGACAGACACCGCCGCCTCTCACCTTTATTTGTCCGAAGAGCACAAAGAGAGTTTCACCAATGCCGTGAGCCGGTGGTCCTTTGGGGGAGCAAAGAGTGCACCTAGACGACTTCCCTCATTCCGAGCTCTTCAACCTTATTGACGTCTGCCGATGGACCAAGGTGGCCGATACTCCACATCGTATGTACTCCCAGCTCGTCCATGAGTTCTACACAAACTTCAACCAGGAGATAGACATTCATGGGACAGAGCACTACGGGCAGACTTGGGTCCGGGGCAAATGGTTCATGTTCACCCCGAGGGGTCATCGACGATTTCTATGGCCTATCTTCGACGATGTTCACCCTCCCCGACATTCGTGATATGGGCGAGGTGGCCCGGTTCTTATATGGTCGAGCAGATGCATGGCCACTGCCCGGGAGGGACTTCGAGCACAGTAAGCTGACAGACTCCCTCCTCATCCTGAACGTGTTTGTGAGTCACAACATCGACCCGACTACGCATCGCACCACCATTAATGATGCTAGGGCTCGACTGCTGTACCATTTGGCTCACGGGAGGAAGATCGACCTGGGGAGTTACATCTACACCCTGATCAGCTTGCTGGCTTCCCAGACGGACAAGAGGCACACAGCCATCTTCCCAGCGCTGATCAGTGGTATCTGTGCAGCAGCGGGGGTCCCGATTTCACCGACGGAGCCAGTTTTTCGAGGAAAGGGACCTATCAACCGCTTTGCCTTGGAGAATGCCAGACGGGCCACTGCACGAGTTATAGGGGCAGCCCCAGCTGCAGACGAGCACCCTCCTGAGGAGCAGCCAGCAGCACCCCAGCCAGCCGCACCACCTGGAGATATGGCCGCTTTGTTACATCGCTTACTAGAGGGTCAGGCTGAGCAGACACGGCTCATTATCGCCACCCGGACTGAGCTCCGCACAGTACAGCAGGAGTTGGCGACTCTACGGGCTCGAGTGGATGCAAGCGACACACCTCGATCGCCTATGGAGTTTACCCCAGTCGACTTTCCTTGAGCAGAGCGGTCGGATTCGGGCCGACCGCGACTGTGTCAAGCGGCGACTAGACAGATGTGCGGCAAGTCGGATGACCTCCATGATCGAGATGCCGCCCGACACCCACGCCAGCTCCTCCACTAGTTGACCCCTCCACACTCCTTCTTCAGGCACCCTCCGATCCACCTCCGGGAAGTTCCTAAATTTTTATGTATTTCTTTATTTTACATGCAATTGGGGACAATGCACGTTTTAAGTTTGGGGGTGGTTGATAAAAATTTTGCTCAATTTGACATATGACATATTCATGATATTTGATGATATTTATTTCCTTTTTAGTAATTAAAAAAAAAATTATTATTATTATTTTGTTTGCATGCTTGTGTGATATGAATAGCCTTGCCGGCTAATGATGAAATTTTCATTTAATTTTAGCTTTAAATCATGACTTGTGAACAAATTATATTGTTGTTTAAATCTGAGACTAATTAATCATATACGATATTGTGTTGTGTCGGCCAAATGATGATGATATGTAGCTATGTTGGTGCACTTAAGTTGAAAATAATAGGATACTGTTTAAGCCTAAAATCATCATCCGTATCTCGAACAAATAACCAATATAGTGAGTGATTGTAGTGAGTAAACTGTGATGGTGGCTATCTAGATTATGTTTGATTCCGTGTATGTCGAAAAAATAAAATTGTGTGGAGCACTTTAGACCAGTTAGAGGAAACTAAGTAATGACCGAATGTTAGGAATCTAATCCCTCAGTATGAACTTATTGCACGCAAAGAACAAGGCTTTTATTTTTATATAACTCATTTCGAAGCCTTTTTGACTCGAGTGATAAAGTCATTGACCAAAAGCTCGTTACATGGGTCATTTAGAAAGCTTAATGGAATGAGTTTCGCATACGACTAAATATCTTATAACTCTTTTCGTAGCCTATTTGACTCGAGTGAAAAGGCCCGTAGGGGTTTCTCAGAACCCGATGCCCTAAAGTTCAAAAGACTTGGGAGTCATCGGCCTAAAGCTCGTTACATGGATCATTTAGAAAGCTTAATGGACTGAGTTCTGCACATAAGATTAAAAAAAAAATAATATATAAATTGTCTTTGCAAAGTAACCTGAGGATTAGATGACTAATGGGTTTGACTTACTTAGTAGAAAATTTCTGGTCAAGAGTGCTCATAAATTGGAGAATCTTCATAAGCCTAGGTTGTCACAATCATTAGCTTTCTCAACCAGCCTCTAGAAAGAAAAGAATGTGAACAACCTTAGACCCAGAAACCTTGGAATTATGAGAGAAAACAATTATTTTGGGGGAAGTGTATCTTACGAGAGGGAAAGGAAAAATTGACCAAGTGGTTGGACTATCACCTCCATAGAATTTAAGCTGATCAGATGAACTTCCCTCACACACGATTCAAGTATGTTTTAATTGGAATCATGTTTACAACTGTATAACCTGAACACTCGTCATGATTTCTAAGTTTTTCTTTGTGCAAAAAAAATCTGAAGCAAGAACGGCAAGCTATTTATGAACTTTATTATTGCTTATTCCATATAGCACAAGATTGTTTTCAATAGTTTATTCGAGGACGAATAATAGTTCAAGTTTGGGGGTATTTGATAAGGACAATTTTGTACTTATCTGGGCTCACAAAAATGAACAATTATAAGTTCTTTCGGTTGTTTACAGTTTAATTGCATGTGTTTTCTTATCAATGTAGGAAATAATCAAAGTCAAGTATAAATGGGATGAAAAGAGAGCAAAATGAAGACAAATGGACCTAATTGCTAAAGAAATGAAACTTGAGGACTTGATGTGCAAATACCTAGGCGGAAATTCAAATTCAGCGGAAGAAACTACCATGCGATCGCAAGGAAGGATCCCAGTGCGATCGCAAAGACACCGAAAAAATTACGAGAATGTAAAATCAAGCAACCATGCGATCGCAGGCCCTAAAGCCATGCGATCGCACCGCCTAATCGTGACAGAATTTGTGCAGACACCTGATTCAATTAGAATTCTACCGGTCCAAACAACTTCAACAACCAAACACACGTTTTGAGGTCTTGGGAGAGTACTATAAAAGGGAGAAGATAGACTTTTCGCGGGAGACGAATTTGAGAGGAACAAGAAACAAGGCAAGAACGAAGATCAAGGCGCGGAATCGAAGATTATCGAGCGAAGATCACGGGTTGTATTTTACTTTTTGTTTTCTTTTCTCCGGACCATGATGAATTCAATTCTTTCGTTAATTGAAGAAATAATGTCCGGCTAATTTACTTTATCTAGGATGAACGATGAAACCTCACGTTTTGATTAATTAGTAGTTTTTTCCTTTTTAGTAATTAATTGCCATGGATTGATTATTCTTTATTCAGTTTCTTTATTATTTTAATGCTTGCGCACCATTAGAATATATTGTGATCTGTATTGAAGTCGAGATATTCAATATAGATTTAGCACGTGGTATTGAATAACATAGGGTCCAATAATAGATAGAGATTACTATTATGCCTTATGAAATCCATTTAGGCGATCTTGAGATTTTAATGCATGTGCTTATGCTCGAAGCTTAATTAGAGATAATGAAGTTCGCATAACATATAGATTTGATTGACCATCGAGAGAGGCTTTCGATTAATTTAGGAACATGATTTTCACCCAAGGTAATTAAAAGCTAAAAAGTGATTAACGAGATAATTGAGTAGAATGTGTCGGTGGATTCGTGAATCCTAGTATTGTTAAACTTTAATTAAGTCCTCATTTTTCGTAGTTGCTTATTGCGAATTTCAATTTAATCAAAATAGTTAATTTAGTTTAGAATCTTAAGAATCAAAAATTGAATATGTGTTTATTTCCATTGTTAAAATTTGAGTTGTGAAATTAATTGGTAATTTAGTATCTAGTCCTCGTGGGTTCGACACTTTATTTTATCACTATATTACTTGTCCACGATCCGTCTACTTGCGGGATATAAATCGCACAACATCTGGTATCATTTCTAATTTGATCAGTTTACCCTCGACTCTCAGAAAGCTTACTCTCACTGACTTCAAATTGAATTCCAAGGAAATGAAAATGATTGGGGAACTACCCAAGCTTGAGGTTCTCAAGTTAGAAAGTGCTGTCATTGAGGATGACTAGTGGAACCCAAATGAAGGTGAATTCCAACAGCTCCGATTCTTGAAACTAGATAATTTTTATTGGTAGAATTGAATGTCTCAAGTGATAATTTCCCCAGACTTGAACAATTAGTGTTGAGAAGGTTTGATACTGCAATCCCTTCCAGTGTAGGGGACATTCCAACTCTAGTTAAGATTAAGGTTGAATGGTGTACAAAACAAGTTGAAGAGTGTGCATTGAAAATTCGGAAGAACAAACAGATTTAATTTCTTAAAGTCATAATAATCGGTTGGTAAATCAACATCGGTTTCTTGGCAAAATTCGAATTGAAATTCCGTGATAAATAATAATTTTATCTGCTCTTTTTTTTTTTTTTTTTCTTGAATGTTGTGAACAATCACTCTTTATTCTTTTCTTTTTGTGAATAATATTCTACTGCATTCTATATGTATGAGTGGGTTGAATACTTCACTGTTATTCTACATTAATTACTTCTCCATTGGCATACAAATATGTGACAATGTTTCAGTTTATCAATTTATTATTTTTTATCATCATTTCGTGGTTAAAATTTTATTGTTAATTCATCATTTCAAATTTTCACACCATGTCATTTATTCGAAATTTAAAATATAAAAAATTTGTAAATACAAGTATTGATAAATTATTTGACCAAAATATTTTATTGGGAAATTGGCGCAAATAGTCCCTAGCCTTTCATTTTTTGTAGAGTGGTCCCTAATCTATCCATTTAGTTGCGCAATTGGTCCTTATTTGATAAAAAAGACAAATATACTTTTATTTTTATTTAGAAAAATTTTCAATTCGATTCCTAACATTTGTAAAAAGAACAAATGGGTCCGATACTTTTATTTTTAAAAAAAAAAAAAAAGAAAAACTAACAAATTGATAATATACTAAATTATTTTGTATATTTTACGAACTATTACAAAATAACTAAAATTTAATCTCATAATTATTAACAAACGTGTTGATTAAAATTATTTTATTATTATTATTATGTAATCATTAAAATTTAAACTTTAATTATATCATTACAACATAAAATTTATTATTTTTTATCATCACTTCGTGGTTAAAATTTTATTGTTAATTCATCATTTCAAAATTTCACACCATGTCATTTATTCAAAATTTTAAGTATAAAAAATTTGTAAATACAAGTAATGATCAATTATTTGACCAAAATATTTTATTGGGAAATTGGCGCAAATGGTCGCTAACCTTTGCCTTTATTGTGCAAATGGTCTATAGCCTTTCATTTTTTGTGGAGTGATCCCTAACCTATCTATTTAAGTGCGCAATTGGTCCTTATTTGATAAAAAAGACAAATATACTTTTATTTTTATTTAGAAAAATTTTCAATTCGATTCCTAACCTTTGCAAAAAGAACAAATGAGTCTGATACTTTTATTTCTTCAAAAAATATTATAAAAAACTAACAAATTGATAGTATACTAAATTATTTTGTATATTTTACGAACTATTATAAAATACCTAAAATTTAAGCTCATAATTATTAACAAACGTGTTAATTAAAATTATTTTATTATTATTAAGTAATCATTAAAATTTAAACTTTAATTATATCATTACAACATAAAATTTATTATTTTTTATCATCATTTCGTGGTTAAAATATTATTGTTAATTCATCATTTCAAATTTTCACAGCATGTCATTTATTTGAAATTTAAAATATAAAAAATTTTTAAATACAAGTATTGATTAATTATTTGACCAAAATATTTTATTTTACCAAACATGGTTTATTTGATCAAAAAATTTGCCTTGTAGCATGACATTTTTTACCATTCTTGGTCAAATAAACTAGTTTATAATCCATATCAAATGGACGCTTATGGTTTGAAACAAGCGTCTCGTGCATTGTATACTAAACATTGACTATGCAAGGCTTTACTAATTCTTGATTAGATACCTCACTTTTTGTCTATCATAACAATGGATGTCACATATTTTTTTTCGTGTATGTGGTTGACATTATTGATACGTGTAGTTTAGGAATGGATTAATTCATTTCTTAGCTTGGTCATCGATTTTCAATCGAGGATTTGGGTCCCATGTCTTTCTTCCTTTCCGTCGAGGTCATTCCCACAGACGATGGCACATTACTTTTTACCATTAGTACCATCGTGATCCTACACCAAACTAACATGCATCAAGAAAAGGCAGTTCAAACTGTAAGAATTAATGTCCAAGGTCCAATTAGCTAGGTCAGACTTAATTACTTTTTGGACTAAATTAATTAATTAGATTAATTAATTGGGCTCGTTTGTTGATGACTTTTAGTTGGACTAGAACTAGGGCTAGCCCCACCTATAAATACAAAGGCACAACATATTGAGTTTTATAGTTGGTCTTCCTTACTTGCTAGCACAAGCAAAAAGACAACTCAATACAACTACTCCCAAAAGGTTCCACTTTCATCTGTTCTTGATCGTGGAAATCTAGATATGTCCTTGCTGTGTGGATTACCATTGAAGGCTAGACAATTGGACAGCTATGGTATTGAAGATCGCACCTCCAGCTAATCAGATTATCAGATTTCATGGTATTCATCAATGTAAACTTCTATCACGAATTATATCTAAGTACAAGGTTGATCCGGCTTATAGAAATTGTAGATTTAATTTCTGTTGTGCATGTATACATCAATTCTTTACAGCAGTATTAGAGCATACCTTGTTACTTGTAAGAGTTCGTTAGACTATTTTGATGAATAGAACAATAACTGTTATTGGTATATAATTTGATTTGAGTTTTGACAGTTTAAAATAAAAATTATGAATTTGTTATTTTGAAAAATAAATCTGAAATTGTTTTGGGTTTGTTTGAAATGGATGAAATTGGCCAATAATCGAAAAAAGGTACGAAATCGGCGGTAGCGCTTTGGAAGTCGGCTACTGCCGGAGATGGCGACCAAAATTGGTGAGTGACGACAGCAACTGGCGACGGTGCTTTTGAAGTCGCCATCGTCGGAGGAAGGAACAGTGCACGATCTACAAATAGCAATGTTCGCACAGATTGTCATGAACAGTAGCAATGGCGACAAGTCAGCTGGGGAAGAAGAAGGAACAAGACCAACCGTTTAAACCAACTTTCAAACAATACAACACGACACCGTTTGGGGGCTGAATATACATGAAGGAAACTACACCGTTTTGGATTAATTAAAGTGTATTCTGTTTGTTAGAAAACGTTGGTTTACAAAACAGGTTTTCTCCTTTTACAACTTTTATATTCGATACACGTGAGGAGAGGGGGGTATGTATGAAATTCTGTTGGAAACCAGTGAATTAATATTCATCTTCTTCATCCAATTTCTTCTTCTTTTGCTCGTTTAATCCCTCCAATTTCTTAAATATAATTCCATATTGTAAATTGAGCTGGAATTCATCATTTGTAGTTCCAGTGAAGTATTTGGTATTGTTTTGAGTTGAGTTTGAGTAAGATTGAGCACAATCCATTACATTGGTATCAAAGCAGCAACGTGATCTGGGCATGGCTGAAACATGAAGCAAATCCAACAAGGAGCATCTCAGAAAGCTGGATAAGGAGGTTAGTGATTTGGGTATGGAAGTTAAATCATCTTACCAGACTCTGAAGGTAGTTTGCACTAAACAGGAGAGAATGGAGCAGTTGATTATGGACATGAATGGTAAGTATGAATCAATAGTTTCTACGTTAGCACAAATGAGTGGAAACAAAATAGATCAGAAGGAGAAACGAGCCGTAGGTATCACTACACCACACACTGGTAGTGGAGTACTAGAAATTGAACTGGGAAACACTTCAGCCCCAGTTTATGAAAGGGGGGAAAATAGAATGAATACAAAGCTACCTAAGATTGATTTTCCATATTTTAATGGAGAAGGTCCCAGAGAGTGGTTGAGGAAGGCTAAGAAATATTTTCAGATTCATCAAGTTCTGAGAAGATGAGGTTGGGAATTGATTAAATGTATCTCAAAGGGAAGGCAGATATTTGGTTTCATGGATTCATCTCTAGCCAGCCTAATGCTAATTGGGGGTTGTTCTTAGCTGAAATTTGTAGGAGGTTTTCTGAGACTACAGCTGAATAAGTGATTGAGGTCTTTAGCAAGATTAGACGGAGGAGATCAATTTCTAAATACCAGGAACAATTTGAGGAACTGAAATCTCAAGTCCTGATGTCATTACCCCATTTACCAGAAACCTACTACATTTCCATATTCATCAGTGGATTGAAAGAAGAAATTAAATCCATGGTGTAGATTATGGAGCCCACAACAATTGCCAAAACCTTCGAAGTAGCCTTACTACAAGAAAACACCATTACATCCTTACATAAAAATGCCAAAAACCTGAAAACCTACACCCCAAACAAATGGCCTTACACACAAACCAGACCGCCTGATACAAACCCAAAATACCCTGATTCTTTTAACTCGAACTATAAAAATTCTTCCTTACCCACAAAGAACCACACCTCAACATTAAAAATGTTACTCCTAATGATATACAAACCAAAAGAAACCTTGGTCTATGCTTCAAATGTGATGAGAAATACACTTTTGGTCATGTCTGCAAAAATAGAATGCTCAATTTCATTTTAGTTGATGATGAGGTCCATTGCAATGGTGAGGTTGTAGAGGAGATAGTTGAAGGAAGGGATGAGGAGAAAGAGCTGGATGGAGAAGAAATTATGCAAATTTCTATTAATGCTTTATTGGGGAATCTGAAGCATAGGACCATCAGAATTCCATGAAGAATTAAAGGAAAGAGAGTTTCCATATTGATTGACAGTGGTAGCACTCATAGCTTCATTGATGAGAAGTTAGTCCAAGAATTGGGTTACTTGACTGATCATACCAGGATCATGACTATAACTGTGGCCAATGGACAAAGGTTGGAGAGTAGAGCCATGTGTCAGCCCCTGTTATGGCAAATGGAAAGAATGTAGTTATAATATCTCTTAAGATCACTGAGGTTATGAGGGAGTGATATTGTCTTGGGGGTGAACTGGCTTAGTCAATTTGGGCCTATAATCTTTGACTTCAATAAGGGATATATTCGATTTCAGTTTGAAGGTAAGAAGGTGACTCTGAGCAGTGGGAGAGGCCAAAGTAGAGATGATCAGTGGGGAAAACTTGGGTAAATGGTTGAATCATCAAGACTGTAGGATCATGGGATAGATTTATGCAATCACCGCAAGGAAAGTAGCCGAGACTCCAGTAGAAATCAGACCCCTCCTAGAACACTTCTCTGACGTTTTTGCTGAACCTAAGGGATTACCTTCCATGAGAAGTCATGAGCACCAAATAAATCCTTCATGAAGAGGAACAGCCTTTTACAATCAGGCCATACAGATGTCCATATATACAAAAGGCTGAAGTGGAGAGGTTAGTGAAAGAGATGATGGAGACAGGAATCATACAGCCTAGTAACAGGCCCTTTGCCTCTCTTGTTCTACTGGTGAGAAAGAAGGATGGTACTCGGAGGTTTTGTGTGGATTATAGGCAGCTGAACAATTTGACAGTGAAAGACAAATACTCAATACCTTTTATTGATGAGTTAATTGATGAACTATATCGAGCAAAATATTTTTCCAAGATTGATCTCAAGGCTGGTTACCATCAAATCAGAGTGAAACATGAAGACATCTACAAAACTGCTTTTAGAACACATTAGGGACTTTATGAGTTCAAGGTTATGCCTTTTGGGCTTACCAATGCCCAAGCCATTTTCCAAAGTTTGATGAATAAGGTTTTCCAAGGGTAGTTAACGAAGTTTGTACTGGTATTTTTTGATGATATATTGATTTACAGCATGGATGTGCATAGCCACTGTGAGCATCTGGAGACAGTGTTAAAAATTTTGAGAGAGAATCAGCTATATGCCAAGATGAGTAAATGTTCTTTTGGCCAATCTCAAGTGGAATACTTGGGGCACATCATAAGCAAAGAAGGAGTAGCAGCAGATCTAAGAAAGATAGAGGCAATGCAATCCTGGCCCAAACCTATTAATCTAAAACAACTAAGAGGCTTCTTGGGGTTGACTGGATATTATAGAAAATTTGTAGAAGGGTATGGGACATTGGCCAAACCACTTACAGAATTATTGAAGAAAGATAACTTCAAATGGAATGAAGCAGCAAGTGCAGCATTTGACAATCTCAGACTAGCCATGGCCTCCACTCCAGTACTTTCTCTACCTGATTTTGATCAGCCATTTGTAGTAAAGATTGATGCTTGCTATGGGGGCATTGAGCTGTCCTCATACAGGGTAAGAAACCATTGGCCTTTATCAGTAAGTCGATTGGGGCAAGGAATTTGGGAATGTCTATATATGAGAATGAATTACTAGCCTTGGTTACTACTGTAGTAAAATGGAGATATTACTTGGAAGGCCACCACTTCATTATTAAGACAGATCATCAATCTCTAAAATTTCTGTTGGAACAGAGGATAACAACTCCATTACAACAAAAATGGCTCATTAAATTACTAGGTCTGTCCTATGAAATACAATACAGGAAAGGAGTGGAAAATATTGTTGCATATGCACTATCGAGGATGGTTGAAAATGAGGGTGAAGCATATCAGTCACCCAAGTGATTCCTGCATGGATGGATGAGGTGATGAATAGCAATGAAAGAGATAACTTCGCTGGAGAAAAAATTCAGGCCCTGAACATTGATCCATCATCAGTAAGTGACTACCAGTACCAGAATGGGCTACTTAAGCATTGTAATAAGCTGGTTATTGGTGAGGGTGGAGATATCAGAAAGAAAGTAATCCAGAATATACAAAATTCTTGTGAAGGAGGGCATTCTGGAGTACAAGCTAGCTTAAAAAGGGCAAAACATCATTTCTTTTGGCCTGGAATGGCTAAAGATATCAGAAGAGAAGTGATGCACTGTGATACATGCCAAAGGTGCAAAGGAGAACATGTACCTTATCCTGGACTACTGCAACCATTACCTATTCCACAGCAGTCATGGAGTCATATCTCCATGGATTTTATTGAAGGATTGCCTAAGTCTGAAGGTAAGGACACAATCTTGGTAGTAGTGGATAGATTTACCAAATATGGGCATTTCATTACCCTTTCCCATCCTTTTTCTGCTAAGACAGTGGCCCAAAAATTCTTAGATAATATCTACAAGTTACATAGTCTTCCCCAAAGCATTGTATCTGACAGAGAGAAAATATTTATCAGTGCATTATGGCAAGAACTTTTCTCACTGATGGGTACCAAACTACAATTAAGTACAGCCTACTACCAAAAGACAGATGGCCAGACTGAGAGATTGAATCAGTGCTTGGAAATGTATTTGAGGTGTATGACCTATCACAAACCCAAGGCATGGGTGAAATAGATTTCGTTGGCTGAATGGTGGTACAACACCACCTATCACACTGTAATAAAAAGAACACCATTTGAGGCATTGTATGGGATCTACCCTCCTCAGTTGGCCATGGGCCCTTATCAGCAATCTAAGCTGGCAGCTGTGTAGGATATTTTACAAGAAAGGTATCAGATGGATAAACAGTTGAAGGAGGATCTAGCACGGGCAAGTGCTATAATGAAGTTATTTGCTGACAGAAATAGAAGTGAGAGAATATTCTAAGAGGGAGATTGGTTTTACTTGAAGTTACACCCTTATCAACAACAAACATTGGCTAGAAGGGTTAATTACAAACTCAGTCCAAAGTATTATGGAATTTACCAGATTGACAAGAAAGTTGGAGAAGTGACCTATAAACTAAATTTACCCAGCCAAGCAAGAATTCATCATGTATTTCATGTATCCTTATTGAAATAGAAGTTAGGGGACAAAGCAGTAACTATTGGGCAATTACCTGAAGTGGTAACAGATGAAGTGAACAAACAGCCAGAGGCAGTTCTGCAGGCTAAAATGGTAATGAGGAGAAATCAAGTTGGAACTAAGTGGTTAATTAAATGGGCAGATCAATCAACGGATGATGCAACTTGGGAAGATTCTGAAATTATTGAAAGGGATTATCCAAACTTTCAACCTTGGGGATAAGGTTTTTCTAAGTGTGAGGGTTGTCATGAACAGCAGGAATGGAGGCAAGTCAGCTGGGGAAGAAGAAGGAACATGACCAACCATTTAAACCAACTTTCAACAACATAACACCGTTTGGGGGCTGAAGAAACATGAAGGAAACTACACCGTTTTGGATTAATTAAAGTGTATTCTGTTTGTTAGAAAATGTTGGTTTACAAAACACGTTTTCTCCTTTTACAGTTTTTATATTCGATACATGTGAGGAGAGAGGGGTATGTATGAAATTCGGTTGGAAACCAGTGAATTAATATTCATCTTCTTCATCCAATTTCTTCTTCTTTTGCTCGTTTAATCCTTCCCCATTTCTTAAATATAATTCCATATTGTATATTGAGCTGGAATTCATCATTTGTAGTTCTAGTGAAGTATTTGGTATTGTTTTGAGTTGAGTTTGAGTAAGATTGAGCTCAATCGATTACACAGATGTTCGCTTTCGATGGTTAATACGCGGTGGCCACTGGTGTTGGACACCGGCGTGGCCGCTGCATGATGAAAGAAATCGCCGCCACTGATTTTGCGGTGGCAATTGCTTCCTTACGTAGAAACTTCTGCTTTGGTATTTTGGGGACGGTGGTTTCCTTTGCAATTTTGGAAATTGCATAGTAAACTCCCTAATTTCAAGAAGGAATTAAAATGGAGTTAGTCCTTCTTGCAATTTTAGAAATTGCAAAAGAAGGACCCACTATTTTAAAATTCTAAGGGCCGACTGTGCAATTTCAGAAACTGCACATTAAGTCCTCAAAATTTATTTTCTAAGAAAAGGGTCTTAAATATAATTTTAATTTTTTTGGAAAATTTGTAATTATTTAAATTTTAATGCTGGTCAAATATTTAGTATTGACTAAAATTCTTTTAAAATCATATTTTGAATTTTTGACCAGATTTAGTTTTGACCTTTACTTTGTAAAATTACAATTTTGACTCTATATTTATTTTATCTTTAATTTAGGGTATGACTTTAAATTGGGAGATAAATAAAATTTTAAAATCCCTTTTATGAATAAAATTAATTGATTAATTTTATTGTTGAAAAATTAATTATTTAACTAGATTAATTATTTAATTTCGTTTAGTCCGTTCTAAAATGTCTAAAAGGTTTAGACTTAGTGTCCGTTTGGCACAGCTGTTGTGAGTAGAGCTTTTAGCAGTAGATCTTTTGGTAGTAGAGCTTTTAGCAAAAGAGCTTTTGTTAAAAAGTTGTTGACTGTTTGGATATGAATCCAAAAAGTGATGTGAATATTAAATTGAATGTTTGGTTGCATAACTATAAAAGTACTTTTGTATAAACTTTATATTTATTTGATTAAACATTAATTACTTATTATATATCACATATTATTTGTTTTAAAATAAATAATTTTTTATATCCTATAATAACTATCGAAATTAATATATTAATTTAATTATAATAACAAGATTATTTTATTATATTTGACTAATCAATAATTTATTATTGTATAACTCACATTATTCTTTTAAAAAGAAATCATATATTTTTATATCCTATAATAACTATTAAATTTAATATATTAATTTAATCATAATAACATGATTATTTTAGTATATTTGATTAAACAGTAATTAATTATTTAAATCAAATATATTATGTATAATTTGTATTATATTATTTAACACGCTAATATATATTTTTTCACTTTATATAAGTATATGAAGTGACAATTTGATATAAGTAATAAATGTAGTAAATAAATTATATCTTTTTTTGATGTATTAATGGTAATTTTGTTAATTTTGAAATTCATCAAATGTTAATTACAATTTTCCGTAAAAGCTCAATTAGAGCTTTTTATAGAAGCTTAAAATTTGGACTTCTCTAAAATAGTATTTTTAAGCTGTTTTTTTTAGTCAAAAAGTACTTGTTAACTTTAACCAAACAACAATAAAAATAACCAAATGCACTTTTACTTTTTAAGAAGTGCTTTTAGACTTCAAAAAAGCTTTTCCAAACACACTATTATACTGTCAAAACTACAAATTTAGAAATTAATATATTTTTAATATTAGATATTAAAATGGATGTTTAGTAGATGATTATGGACTCGACCCATATAATTGGTTGTATGGTTAATTATTCATGTTGGTTGTTGGTTGGACTTGCGAGCCTATTATTTATTTAATTAGATTTTCAAACTATGAAATTTTGAAGAAAATTCCTTTTTCCTTGCACGCTTGTTATTTTTTCGCAATAATTTCATTTTTAAAACCCTTCAAGGGCATGGAAAATATTATTTGGAGTCGTCAAATATATTTTAGAGATTTAGGTCAGTGACCCTCTAGGTTGAGAAAATTCGAGACATCACAACTTGGTATTAGAGAGCGATTTTACTTTTTTGTAGACTCGCGTAAATTTTAAAATTTTATTTTATTTTGTATGGTCTTTATTTTATTATGTCAAGTTAAAGAAGTTATGATTTTAGAATTTAAGTGTCGCTACTCGCCATTGCCGCGCTACGTCAACTCTGAAGTAAAGAAAGTTTGATAATTTTCTTTCTATGTTTAAGTATGACGTTAATGAAATTTATATTTATGAAATTCTGTATATTTTTATGAAAATTTATTTTAGTCCTCGGAATTAACTTAAAAGATGTTAGAAACCTACCTAAACGGACTCTTCATAATTGATATTTCAGACATAGTTCCACCAAGTGAGTACTATCTAGAACGTGCCGAGGCTGCAAGAAATGATTACATTTAGTTTGTTGTGGATCCTAAGTGGTCGTCTGGCCATCATGTCGGTAACCATAGGGCAGCACATATTAGGGCGATGAACTACGAGTTGTGACAACAAGATGTTGGCATTAATTGCTTGCTTACCATTTTTGAAAGTGGAGGTTAAAGGATCAAACCTCAGGCACCTCAGATGCATGCCTAGCTTTTAATGTTACATGTCAGAAAAATGATAATATACTAAAGGTTAGTATGTCATTAGTAGGAACTATCGACATATATAAAATATCAAAGGCACTACAAAAAATTTAGATGGTTTGATTTTAGAAGCAGACTTGATTGTGGTAGAATAAAATATTTTGATATAATTTTGGGTATAGTTTGGCTAAGAAATAACCATGTTGCAATTGTGGGTTTTGGATAAAGAAGTTGTGTTTTGGGCAACCAAGAGGTGAAGAGTTTAGGTATTACGGTCAAGGGTTAAGGCATCCTATCAAGGATATCTTGTATTTTTCATCGGCACCTTATTGGAAGTGACTATACTAGATAATGTGCTAGTAGAAGCAAGGGTGAGATTTACACCGACCATAAGAGTCTCAAGTATTTTTTCACCCAAAAGGAGTTGATTATGAGGCAACGACGATGGTTGGAATTAGTAAAAGATTACGACTACTCTATCCTTTACCATCCGGGTAAGGCAAATGTAATTGTAGATGCTCTAAGCAGAAAAAATATTGATCAGTTGTCTACATTGTAATCGATACAAGATAATCTGATCAAAGACTTTGAGAGTATGAAAATTGAAGTATTAGCACCACCGGTGTGGACATCGACATTGATAGTAAAGTCGGCACTCAGAGATAGAATTGTGATAGCTCAAAAGGATGATCTTTCTTGGAAAAGATCAGAACTGAAGAACTAAAAAGAGGAAAGAGTTTGAATTAGCTGAGGACAAAGCTATGATGTTTAAATGTCATTTATGTGCGCCGAAAGATGAAGGTCTGAAAAATGAGATTTTATATGAAGCTCATTCTGCTCCTTATGCACCTTATGCAGCACATCCAGGAGGAACTAAAATGTATATAGACTTACGTAATACATTTTTTTAGTCAACACACCATCACATCCCTGATGTGGTTGTCAGGCCTCCACCAGGAAAAGATGAGGGGGTTCGGATATCCCAACCTTATATAAATAACTTATAAAAAGTACATGAGATGGGGGCATAAAACCTGACCTCCAATCAGAAGAGCTAAAATAAATAAATAAATGAGCAAATAATAAAGAAATAAATAAGGAAGTACTACATCCCAAACATAAGTCCTAAAAGTTCTATAGACCCCTAATTGTAGAAAGCCCGTGTCTATTAATTTGAACTAGGCTACGGTATTGTCGTGGTAAGTCATGAGCGCTATATTCGAAATAGCAACGATGATCCCAACCATCTGAAGCAAGTAAATCAGCCATATGGTTGCCCTCGCGATAAATATGAGAAATAGTATCACGGTGTGAGGCAATGAGATGTCTGATGTGTTGAAGAGTGGCCTGAATAGACCAAGGTCCTCCTCCTTTGGTGATGCAATAAATGGCCAAAGTAGAGTCGGCCTCAATCTATAAAACTGAGAGTACAATCCTCTGAGCAAGAATGATAGCGTCAAGAATAGCTCTAAGCTCGGCCTCCAAAATAGGGCACTCACCATATGAAGAGAAGAATGCGCGAACACACTGACCTGATGAATCCCTAATAATCCTTCATCCACTCGCAAATCCATCTTTGACGCGTCCATCAGTGTTGATCTTGTAGGATCGGTGAAGTACGCCAATAAACTAAAACAGGGGAAGGAAGAGATGGAATAGTAAGAGATATACCAAAAAGAATAGCAATATCCATATCCCTACGCTAGTGAATAGCCCAAAATAAACGGCCTGTGTGTAGTAGTGAGATAGTATGGTATACTCTCCAGATGATTCGTCTCGATTCTATAGAGATATCCTGGTACTTTGCATCATTCCTCGCAGTCCAAATAAACCAGAGAATCAAAAGAAGAATGATTGTGCGAATATGACCCTTTCTGACAAACTGACCTGAGAAACGCCAAGACTGAAAGTGATACTAAAAACTCCCCATTGGCCGAAGGGTTATATGAAAAATGTTAGAGAAATCGTACCAAATCTGGTCGGCAATACTACTGTCAATAAACAAATGTTGAATAGTCTCAATAGTTGAGCAACACTGACAACGAAAAGCCATATGACTCCCAATCCATCTCTGAATCACAACATCAACTGGGATAAGCCCCTGCCATAGTCTCCAGCAGAAGAAAGATATAGTCGTCGGGATAATAGAACTCCAAATCATGTTGTATACAGCCTGAATAGTATGCCCAGTGCGAACTAGCTGCCATGCAGACTTAGTAGCAAATCTACCATCCGAAGTATCCTTCCACATAATCTGATTGTGCACCTCAACAGTGATAGGTATGTCTCCTCTCTGTTCAGCAATAATAAATGGTACAAGCTGAAGAAGTTTACCAATGTTCTATCCAGTATCATCAAATAATTTTCTAACCCGGATAGAAAAGTGTGTTAAGTGTGGGTGATGATCAGCTAATGTATACTCGCCCATTCAACAGATTTGACTTGAGTTCGGGGATTTTGTCCTACAATCGCAAACATGAACAAAAACTCAATAGATATCGACTCTAAAATACTTAGAATTATACAAAACTCTTCATTAAGGAATCAATATAAGTGTATAAATTACACTTATCAAAGCCCCAAACTTGAACTTTTGTTAGTCCCGAGCAAAAATAAGATAAAACAAAGACTCAATTACATACAAAGAAAAAAATTGAGCACACCGTTGGACTTCTTACCACTTTCGCCTCTAATATAGATCTAAGCATTTAATTCAAGAAAAAGGTCCAAATATTGCTACATAAAAGATTTTAACACTTATCAAATATTCGACTTGTGTGTGTTCGTTAATAGCTATTTCAGTCATTACTTTAATCTGGATAAAGTTATGCAAACAAATAGATTCTGAAGTTTTTTTCAATCCCAGCCCTCAATGGTCATATTTTCTTTTATCCTCTCGTAAATTTCACACAAAATTCAAGTATCTATCGCTTCTCCCCGATGGCTTCCAACCAAGGCTAGACTAACATTTAAGTCTTCATTCACAAGCTAGAAGGATCTAACTGATTAAGGCAAAGTTTAAATAGGTAATGATTCCTCTTGATGTCAAGTGTTCTAGTCTCTAGGTGATAACTAAGTAAGTCAAACTAACTAGGCATCTAAATCTCCTTTCTTGTCCAATACTTAGTCAGGCAATTGCAGTACTTTTATTTCATTTCTTGCTACTGCTTCTCTTTATACTTTTTTTTTATTCATCACAGTAGATAGTTTTCGCTCTAATACCAGCCTTCTTCCATGGTAGATCATCTACTATATATTGTTGATACACAGGGTCAAATTACTCAAGGTTAGCTTTCACACATTAGTATACGAAACTTTTTTCTACTCGATATGCCTTGACTAGTGCAATGTCTTTTATTGGGACTGAAAGTTGGTATTAGAATTCTAGAAAATAGTCAATGTCTAGTTTCAACCCGTCAACTTGAACTAATTATAAATTTTCTCAATAAAAGCTTAATCATCACTTCTCTAAACTATCACCGTTACCAACTCAATCACTCCCAAACTTATTCTCAAATGTTGGTTTAGTAAATTTTTCAACTGGGTACATGGAAATCAAAAACATTATCTAAAGTCTTAAACTCAAGTCTCCATTTATATTACATAACATGTCTCCAATCTTAAGCAACAAAAAAATAGCTATGTGCTCAAACTAGTCTTAAGTCTCACACGAATAAGGAATTTTAACAAAAACTAAGCACATTGTAGCAATAGTCAATCATTTTTCAACAATTAATCTAAGACCAAATAGAAATCATAATAAGCTAGCAAGTTCTCCAACTATGTTACACAAAAAAGATATTTTTTACTTTTTGTTTTTTTGTTTTTTGTTTTATTTTGTTTTGTTTTTACACTACATACTCCAAATAAATAAATAATAATAATAAAAACTTGACTCAACAAATCAACTACACCCCCAAACTTAAATCAACATTGTCCCAATGTAAGTACGAAGACAAATTATGAAAATAAGAGAAGGATCGCGATATCCCCTAGTATTCTCCTTTATGAATAGAGTATTTGAGCTTTTTGAACCAACAATGATATTTCTCTCAAACTTGTAGTGAATCTGCCAAGTGCTTTGGAACATTATTCTGGTTGAAGTATTTCATCAAACACTTTGTGAGTAACCTATAAAATCACAAGATATATTATGTGATACTTGAGAAAATTCATACAAAAGGATGACGATAACCTAGATGCAAAATTCTACCTAAAACTATTGCTTAAAAGCAAGTAAATAAAAGGGTTAGAAATTGGGTTGCCTCCCAATAAGCACTTGTTTAGAGTCGTTAGCTTGACTTTATAATAATCGTTTCACGGCACGTTAAATAGTGCTTTGGAGGACTTGCTTTGTTTGCATCTATTGCTTTGCACCATTTTTCATTTTTTCTCAAAAATTTGAATTTGCACTCCTTATAAAAATATGATTTCAGTTTAGCACCTTACTCGATTACAACTACGAAAACTTCAACTTCCTCATCGATCTTGATCACAAAATAAATTTTAGAAGAAATAGGAGAGTCGGAGAATTGCTTGATAAGTGCAACATCATTAAATACCATTTTTTCCTTTTGCCTATTTAACTTCACTTTCTCCACATAATCTTCTTCTTTAACTGGTGCTTCCTCTGGTTGTATGACATGTCTATTATCCAAAATCTCGGACAGTTGCTCATCACTTCTCGTTGTAATAATTGGCATGTGTTCCATTGGGTTGGCTTCTGTGTCGCTTGAGAAGGTGCCTTGTGGACTCTTAGATAAAGCTGTTGCTATCTGTCCAATCAGAGTTTCTAGATTTTTAAGTAAAGCCTGTTGGTGATGTAGAGTATTGTCAATTTTGTTAATGTACTGATACATTAAGTCTTCCAATGATGGCTTTTTCTCATGCTGCTGTTGGAGTCCAAGTTGTTGAAATTCGGATGGTTTTCTTTGACTTTGATTTCCTTGATTCTGATTGTTACCCCAAGAGAAATTTGGATGATTTCTCCATCCCAGATTATAAGTGTTGGAGTAAGGGTTGTTCTGTTGACGTGGAAAATTATGAGTATAATTGACTTCTTCAAGGTTCGATGTGAATGAATTCATTAGTGGACAAGTTGAAGTTTGGTGCATTGCGAAGACATCTCCAACAAGCATGTCGTCCTCATCAATCTCAGAAGTTGCATCACATCTCGCTATATTAGCCTGCTACATTGCGAAGACATCTCCAACAAGCATGTCAGCCTCATAAATCTCAGATGTTGCATCATATCTCGCTATATTAGCCTGGGGCATTGCGATGAAATCTCCAACAAGCATGTTGTCAATGTTGTCCTCAATCTCAAGGCCTGTCATCTTGTATTGTTGTTTTTGGTGTATTTATCTGTCCTCTTCTGCGATGACAAAAGGTCATTTTGATCTAGGGATCAAATGGTAAAAGGTCGAGATCTTCCAAATCATGCATAAAATGACTGAACTGCCTGAAAAGAAGCAAAAAGAAATACTAGAGTAAACAAAGAAAAACAATAATAAAAAAAAAATTCTTATTCAAGCTAAAAGTAACAAAACTTAAGATAAAAATCTTAATCCTCGGCAACGGCGTCAAAAACTTGATTGGTGAAATCCCGCAAGCGTACTTGTTCGTTAACAAGTAATAGTAAAAGTGAGTAAAAGAGTATCGTTCTCTCGAGGATTAGACTACATCTTAATTTTCACCAACTCTATCTTAAATCGAATACACACAATAAATATTTGGATAAAGAAAGTATGAAATTCTCTAAACTAAAACTACGATTTAACTAACTGCAAATATAGTTTTTGGAGAAAAATCAAGTGAAGGAGTTATGCTAGGAATACGACTCCACCATTAATATATATCTTAATCCGCAAAATCTCACGTTCTAATCTAATTTATATTCAAATTGACAATCGATAATCCTAAGTTATCTAATAATTTCTTTTGAGTAGAATTAAACAAATTTTAATATAAGTTCCAAAATATTCCTATTTTGAATACGAATATACAAAAACATTTTCAATATCAAGATTATCAAATTTGATTGCACCAAGCATAGGAAATTATTCCTAATCTCTATAGGACTTTGTGTTTAAAACCATATGAGCTAATCTATTTTGAACTTTTTGGAAACGAAAATAAATCATAAACACGTTCAAATGGTGATCAATCATTCAAACGGATATTAAAATCATGGTATAAATCAAACAAACACAAATTAAGATTAAAAATAGGAATTCTTGAATTAAAAGTTCAACAAATGGTTTACATCATCATCCTAGCATAAAGAGTTTAGCTCATCATGTTTGATTTACAAAAACACGTAATAAATAGAGAATTTATCACCCAGAATATTTGATTGCAAGAAGAACTTTGAAGATTAATTTGGCCCCCTTGAATGTCTTCAATGGATTGTCCAAGAATCCCAACTTTCTCTTGCTTGAAATCCCAATAATCTTGTCCGGATGAAGAAATTATTGTAAAGATCTTGTGTTTTGCCTCCTTGTTCTCTCCAAAATTCGACTCCCCCATCGGTATAAGAGTTCTCCTATTTATATGGGTCCAATTAGGGTTGAATTTCGTGCCCTAAATCTCCAAAAACATGCAAAAAATAAATTTTAACTCAAATAAGTAATTGGTCGCAGCACAGTCCACTCGAGCGGTTGGTCTGTCCACTCAAGCGGACAGAGATGGAGTTTTTTCGGCAGAAGGTCCGCTCAAGTGAACCCCCTGCGCGCTCGAGCGGACACAATTCTGTCCTGCTGGCGACTAATTTTCATATGGCCATAACTTTTTGTAGGAAACTCCAAATTGCAATCCGTAAAATCCGTTAGAACTGTAATTAAATTATCTTCATAATGGTATATCATTTGACTAATGTAGATATTTTTACTGAAAGTTTTGCTCTAATTTCTCCACATGTGTCGGTTGTAGTTTCTCAATTTGCTTCTTCGACTTTCGGGTGTTCGATCCTTCACTTTAACTCTTCATTGTCACTCCAACACACCTTAAATCTATTGATGTATCTTCTTTCTCGTCCTCTAATATTTGGCTCTTGATATTCACTTCAAAAACTCAATTTCTTCTCATTTACTTGCCGATTTCACCTATGTGACTTGAGTTCGGGGATTTTGTCCTACAATCACAAACATGAACAAAAACTCAATAGATATCGACTCTAAAATACTTAGAATTATACAAAAATTCTTCATTAAGGAATCAATATAAGTGTATAAATTACACTTATCAAAATGTAACCAAAATATTCTAGGTGACGTTAACCTAATTGCAAATACTTGCTTACATATGTTGGGTACATAATTCTGGATGTTTAATATGTTAAATTAAATAGATCAATCTATACCTAGCCATGATTTAGAAGCAGAGGTTGTAATTCCCCGGATTTTCTCAACTTGGAGGGTCACTAAAATTATCTCTAAAATATATTTGACGACTCAAAAAATTATTTCCTGTGCCCTTGAATGATTGTAAAAATATAACATTTACGAAAAATACAAGCGCAAGGAAATAATGATTTTTCTTTAAGTTTTTATGGTTTGCCTAGACCATGATAGGTGTCACCACAAATTATTTGACCATTCAAAAAAATTATAAAAATTCCAAAAATTTTACTGTAGATACTTGAAAATACATACTACAACATGTTAAAATTTCAAACCTTAGCTGCGTCGTTTGGTTGGTGAAAAAGATAGCCGAAGTTGCTTGAAAAGCTGTCCCGAGGCAGCCCGCTAAAATGTTCATAAAAATTTCATACAATGGTATTTTTGAGTAATTCCAATTTATGTTACTAGAACACATATAGAGATTTCCATAGCCATTTATTTCACTCAAAAATTCTAAGCGTAGAAAAAGTTGTGATTTTTCAAATTAGGGAGTGGAAATTTCAGAAACATGAAACTATGCATTTCTAACTTGAAAGTTTTAACGGCAAAGAAACTGACATCTCGTTTTTCATAAATATTACATAATTAAATACTGAATCAAAGACTATAAAAATATTGTGTTTACATCATAATTAACTCGATCATCTCGACGTCAAAACTCAAACTAAAAAAACATTTCCATGACAAGCTCGCTAGCCTTCGCTATCGCATCAACGCCAATCAAATCAATCTGAACATTTGTTCATTTTGGGGTGAGTATTTCATAAGAAACACTCAGTATCAATACATACAATATGTGGGAAAATTATACGTAAACATAAATGCAACATGCCATCATTTTAAAACGTGCATAGGAACATAAAAATTGGTAGCCGGCACCACATAGCGTCATATGTGATTACCTTCAATCACTGACATGTTAAAGTGATTACCTTCAATCACTATCATAAAGTTCTTTCGTAATTAGGTTTACATGGCATTTATATCACATCATTATTTTTCAAAAGTCATTTAAAATCGCAGTAAACATAGTTAGTAAAACTACCTTGAAAATGAGTTTTCAGTTGATGTTTTGATGAAGAAAATTTGTTTCCAGAAAATCAAAACCCACACGCTATATATAGATGTATATATAAGGATCTTTTGCAATATAAAAAGCAAGGTTAATTTCTTTCGCTGCTGGCCAGAATCTTGACTGAAAGTGATGGAAAAATGCTGGAAATTTAGGACTGAAATTGCAGAAAATTTATTAGTGTTTGCTGGCTGAAAATCTGGACAGAAGTGTTGGAACTTTTTGTGACTAAACTTTCAAGAGATGGAGAGAGTATAATGGTGGAAAAGAAGAAAGAAGATGGAACTTACTACTGACTTTTAGAGGTTGAAAATCTATAGAGAAGTGCTGGAATTTTTGTAACAGAAGTTGCAGAAAATTGGAGCACCTGGTCGAAAATTGAAGAAAGAAGTAGGAGTTTTTACTAAGTTTTTGTTACTAAATTTTGGGAGAGAAATGAAGGAAAGTTGCTGGAAAAATAAGAAGAACTAAACACTCAAAAGCTGGAAGCTTAAGGGGTGCATTTTTTAAGGAAAAAGTGGGAGATTTTTGCTTAACCAAGTGGCTAATTTATGTGTTGCAGGATGGACGAATTTGGGGTGAAGTTGGGGGGAATAAATCAGTTAGGTTGAGGGCTGAAAAGTGAGGAAAATTGGAGGGAAGATAGTGCGAAGTTGTAGAGGATCATGGGGACAGTTTTCTTCATAGTCATGGGGGTTGTTTGGTGGCTGAAATGGGAGCTGTTGGCCTGGGGCCGTTTATTTTCAGCTGGTTTGATGATTTTTGTTAGATCATGGGGTGGTTTCTTGTTGTGCATGGGGGCTGTTTGGTTGATGCAAAATGGTAGAGGTTAATGGGTTGTTTGGCTAGGTATTTTGGTGGTTCGAGGATTTTTTTTAAAAAACTTATTAGGAGTTACGTAGCGACTCCAAAAGTAAATCTTTTATTTACTTGAAATTAAAATGCGAAAAATTCCGGTTGTTACAACTCTCCCCACTTAAAATAATTTGTCCTCGAAATTTAACTTACAAGATTTACAAGGTCTGGGTACTTATCTAAAATATCTTATCTAAAATATCTTCTTCTCTTTTCCAAGTGACCCCATCTTCCTCATGCCTACCCCACCGAACTTTAACTAATGGGATCTCCCGATTTTTCAAAACATGGACATTTCTTTCTAGGATCATCGTAGGCGCTTTTCTCATAAGTCGTATCATTCTTTAAATCAAAAGACTCATATTTTACCACATGTATAGGATCATGTACATATTTCCTTAACATCACAACGTGGAAAACGTCATTCACCGCCGAGAGCTTGGGTGGCAATGCCAAACAATACGCCACATTTCCAATCTTTTCAAGGATTTCAAATGGGCCGATGAAACGCGGTCTTAGTTTTCATTTCTTACCAAAACATAATATCCCTTGCATAGGATCCACCTTTAGAAAAACCTTTTTGCCAACCTTGAATTCTAAATCATTTCTTCTTTGATCGGCATAACTCTTTTGACGGTCTTGCGCTGTCTTAATTATGGACTTGATCTTGTCTATTGTCTCTATTGTTCTCTCAACTAACTCTGGTCCTATAATTCTTCTTTCGTCGACTTCGTCCCAACAAATTAGCGTCGACGACCATATAGTGCCTCATATGGTGCCATGCCAATAGTAGTTTGGAAGCTATTATTGTAAGCAAATTTTACCAACGGTAGGTGACCTTTCCATTTGCCACCCAAATCCAAGACGCATGTTTTCAACATATCCTCAAGGATTTGAATAGTGCATTCTGATTGTCCATTGGTCAAAGGGTGATAAGCCGTGCTAAATTTCAATTTACTATCTAAAGCTCCTTGAAGACTTTTCCAAAAATTTGAAGTAAACCTCGGATCTCTATCTGATACGATGGATGCTAGTATCCCGTGAAGTCTAACAATTTCTTTAACATACAAATGTGCTAATTGTTCAAAACTGAAATTCATTTGAATGGGAAGAAAATGCACAGATGGCATCATGACCTCTCGCCGATCTAGGAAAACCGACAACAAAATCCATTGCAATTTTTTTCCATTTCCACTCCGGTATATCCATTGGATTTAATGGTTCTGACGGCCTTTGATGCTCCGCATTCACTTGTTGACACACCAAACATTTTGACATAAAACGAGCTACAACTCTTTTCATGTTTCTGTACCAAAATGTATTACATAAGTCTTTATACATTTTAGTTCCTCCTGGATGTGCTACGTAAGGAGCTGAATGAGCTTCAGATAAAATTTCATTTCCCAGACCTTCATCATTAAGCACACAAATTCAACCTTTGAACATCAAAACTCTGCTTTTTCGAATTCTTTCATCCTTCCAATTCCTACTTCAGTCCTGATCTTTTTCAAGAAATGATCATCCTTTTGAGATGTCACAATTCTATCTCTAAGTGCCGACTTTACTATCAAACTTTCTATCACTGCTAACATTTGGACTAGTGGAGTTAATACTTCAATTTTCATACTCTCAAATCCTTGATCAAATTATCCTGTGTCAATTGCAATGTAGACAACTGACCCATATTTTTTCTGCTTAGAGCATCTGTGACTACATTTGCCTTACCCATATGGTAAAGGATAGAGCAGTCGTAATTCTTTACTAATTCCAACCATCGTCGTTGCCTCATATTCAACTCCTTTTTGGGTGAAAAAGTACTTGAGACACTTATGGTCAGTTTAAATTTCACAATTGCTTCGACAAAGGTAATGACGCCAAATTTTCAAGGCGTAAACCACCGCAGTGAGTTCAAGATCATGTGTCGGGTAATTTTGCTCATACTGCTTCAATTGTCTTGAAGCATAAGCTATCACCTTTCCATTTTGCATCAACACACAACTCAAACCGAGTTTTGACGCATCACTGTAAATTACATAACCTTCTGAACCTTCGGGTAAAGCTAATACCAGTGCAGATACTAGCTTGTTCTTTAACTCTTGAAAACTCTGTACACACTTCTCAGAACAAACGTAGTTAACCCCCTTTCGAGTCAATTCCGTCATAGGGCCAGCTATTTTGGAAAATCCTTCTATGAAATGTCGATAATAGCTGGCTAAACCCAGAAAACTTCTTATCTCCGCAACATTTGATGGTGCTGGCCAATTTGACATAGCTTCAACCTTTGATGGATTTACTTCAATTCTCTTAGCTGTCACAACATGTCCAAGGAATCCTATTCGGTCCAACCAAAATTCGCACTTCATAAATTTTGCATACAACTTTTCTCTCTACAAGGTCTCTAATACTGTTCTCAGGTGCTCTTGATGTCATCGATGAATACAATAACGAACCGATCTAAATGTTGATGAAAAACTCAGTTCATTAAATCCATAAATATTGCTGGAGCATTCGTCAATCCAAAGGGCATTACTGTGAATTCATAATGCCCATAGCGAGTTTGGAATGCTGACTTTGGTATATCCGATGGCCTGATTTTTAGTTGATGATAGCCCGACCTCAAGTCGATCTTCGAAAACACAGAAGCACCCTTCAATTGATCAAACAAATCCTCAATTCTTGGAAGTGATACTTGTTCTTGATCGTCAATTTATTCAACTCACGGTAGTCAATGCACATTGTCATAGATCCATATTTCTTCTTTACGAACAATTCAAGAACTCCCCACGGGAAAACACTTGGTCAGATAAATATTTTATCCAAAAGTTCTTCCAATTGTATTTTTAGCTCTTGCAATTCTTTTGGTGCCATCCGATACGGAGCCTTTGACATGGGTGCGGCATCAGGTATATGGTCTATCGTAAATTCCACTTGTCTATTAGGCAGTATGCCTACTAGATCGTCTGGAAACACATCAATGTACTCCCAAACCACTGGCATGTTATCCAACGATACTTTCTCAGATGGGGTGCCAGTGAGATTGACAAAAAAACATTGTCAATCTATCTTTTGAAGCAACTTTTCTGCCTGTAAAGCTAAGATGACACGAGAAAGTGCTTTAATCTTTGAACCGAAAATTTGAACTCCTTCTCTCCCGGTCTTCGAAATATTACTTCCTTCTCAAAATATATAATGGTAGCACGATTGCTACCCAACCAATCCATCCCCATAATAATGTCAAAATATCTCATACTTATAGTATGCAGGTATGCTGACAAAACTAACCCATCAAAATCTATCTGAACTATCCTAGCTAATTTATCTGTCTCTCTAGGTCTCCTTGATGGCATACTAACCTCTACTATACTATCATTTTTTTTGACATAGAATATTAACTTTAGCTAGGCATGCTTCAGATATAACCGAATGCGTCGCACCAAAATCGATAATAACATAAACAAGTATGCTAAAAATAGATAACATACATGTAATAACGTCTGGATTTTGGACGGCCTCTTTATGAGTCATGGCGAACACTCTAGCTTTTTCTTTGTTTGCTTGATCATTAACCTTGTAATAACTCGGCCTCTTTATGAGTCGCCCGACATTAACCTTCACTGCTCGCTCGACGATGGCTACATAGTGTCCTGGCTTTCCACATCTATAACAGACGTTCTTGTTGAAATAGCAATCACCACTATGATTCTTCTTACACTTAGGGGCACTAATGAATGGAATTACTTGACTGACCCTGATGGGACCTTGATTCTGTCTCTTGAACTGGTCTGAATTTTGGTTTCTGTTCTGATCCTGCCAATTTTTCTTTCTCGAGTCATTCTGTTGTCCCTGAACTTTGACCTTCAAACCCGAGAAGGTCACAGTTTGAGCCATCTTGACCACTGCTCTGAAAGTAGGAAGTGCATGGAAACTAACAATCCGTCTGACCTCTTAGCGCAACCTTCTTTCATAATATCTTGCCTTCATTAAATCGGTGCTAACCAAATATGGGGCATAGCATGACAGTTCCTCAAGTTTTTGCTCATACTTGGTAATTTTCATCTCTCCTTGAACCAAATGTAGAAAATCTGATTCTTTATAATCTCGTAGAGCCTGCAAAAAATATGTTTCTGTTAGCTCGACCTTGAACTGGGCCACGAAAGACTATTATGTTCTTCTTCAGTATGGGTACGGGATGCTGACTCCCACTAGTGACCTGCTCTATTGCTTAGCATAAACTTTGGACAAAGGACATTCTGATTTTCAAGACAAGTGATGTGCCAAAAGATTTTCTCGATCGTCCACAACCATTCTTCAGCTGTAAAAAGATCATCCCCAACGTCAAAAGTAGGAGGCCGGTATCAATGAAATTGCTCAATTACTGTCACAACAGGGGCTGCGTGATGTGCTGGTGGGGCCTGATGCGCTTGGAGCACTTGCGATGCCCATGATGCCATTGGCGGCTCAGCATTGGAGGTGCCGTCTGAGTTGCCAATGCTCTTCTCATTTCCTCAACTGCTAGTTGTAGGTCTCTAATAGCTCTTGCTTGCGTAATCGATGCCATTTTCTTTAGAATAAACAAAACAAAAAGGGTTTTTAATTCATAGAAATAACCACCATACACAAAGCCATGAATATTTGAAAATTTAAATAACATCTTTTATATATTTAAATCATCCTTCAAGAGGTACAACAAGTAAAAGAAGCTAGCGCTAAACGATGGTAAAGTAACTGTACATGGCAAACTCAAATACTGAAAAGAAAACATCTGACTACTAAAATGTCTCTAAGTATCGTCGTCGCTGATCCATCATCCATATACTCTAGGCCTCTTCGACTATGGAGCCTCGTCATCCGAGGTAACACAAGACTCAGCCTCAGACTATATCTCAAGATCTTCCTCTGGGTCATCCTCGACCTGGATAACTAGATCAGCCTCAAAAACTAACACTGGCTCTGGAATGGGCTCAACTACTGGAGCCAGCTCAGGGACAGGATGGAGACCTACACCATATATAATGTACTCCTTCTAGTGTATAATGAGTGCAATACACATCATATTCTACCTCCAGATGGTGGATCTCCTCCAAATCTCATATAGTGAGTCAATCACTTGAGCAATAGACTCAACATCGGTGGTTACTAACCATGGTTCATCGCCCTGATACGAGCTGCCCTATGGTTACCAATGTGATGGCCAATTGACCATTCAGGATTCGAACAAAAAAGTATATAATCATTCTTTTCCACCTCGGTACTGATAAGTGCATTTTATGTACTTATTTAGGTCTTTGAATTAATCATTTATGCCGTCATATAGTTGCTTTTATACTTAATCTAGTTTATTATTGTTCTATTTCAGTTTTGGACGCGTTTGTGAACAATTGGAGAAGATTGGACGAAAAGAGCAGCAATTTAGAAAACATCTCATAAGTTCGAGGACTCAGTTGCACTTAACCCAAAGTTGAGGGACAAACTGGAGATTATGTAAAGTTGAAGGACCAAATTTGATCTTATGAAAAGATGAAAGACTGAAATGATCAAGACCTAAAGTTGAAGGACCGAATGGAAGGATGTAAACAAAATAACAATTTTAAAACTCAAAACTAACAAGTCGGGCATCGCTTGAAAGAAATCGCGATCGCCCGGTGAGAAGTAAAAAACCAAACAAACAGACAACTCAGGCGATCGCCCGGGAATAGACTGGGCAATCTCCCAGGCAAAACGTCTTCTGCGATTTTTATGTTTTATTTATTTCCTTTTTTAGTTCCAATTTCATTAGGTAATGTTTGGCCCACAAATTTTGTAATCTTTTGGGATATTTTGGGGTACAACTAGGGTAGTATAAATATGAGTTACATTCTCATATCAAAGGGTTGGATTTCTGGGAGTCGAATCAAGGGAAGACGGAAGAGAACAAGAGAAGACAACTCTTTGACGATCAATACCTCTTCGAAGATTTCTTCTCCTAAGATCCATGCCGGGTTTTATGAATTCTTTTCTTTATAGTTTAATTATGTTCTTCTAAGTTTCTTTAGCCAAGGTAGACGATGAAACCTTGTTTTAATTAATTGATTATTTCGTTATTTGTTTAATTCCTTTTTAGAGCTTTAACGTTTATGGCTTGTTCTTGATTAGATTAATTAAATATAATTTTTTTCATCTCAAATATCATGTATTTTTGATAGTTAGATATTGATTTAATTAATCCATGCTTGATGCTCAAATAGGTTCTATTAATTTCTTTTGATTTTTTATCATCTTTTATTCGTATTGGGATACATAGAATGCTTGGGTAATATTTGATTCTTTGTTTTCTTTCAATGGAATTTGATATGAAAAATGCTTAAGTAATTTATGTTAGAAGCAAAAAGGGGAGCCTAAATTAGATTTTCTTCTTCTGGACTTAATTGATAAATCTTTAGAGACGACAATAGATTGATTTCGTGTTGTTGTGTGTTTTTTGGAAATTAATCAATAATTGAATAATTGTTAAGTTAAACAATGGTGGATTCCAAAACCTTGGTGTTTTACACAACTTGATTCTTCAATTTAATTGTTTTAGCATAATTAGTTATTCTTTAAATTCAATAATTTCAACATAAACCTTTTCGACTCAACTAGCCTAGAATAATAGTTAATTAGGATTAAATTAAACTTTCTCCATAGCAGTCTCTGTGGGATCGACCTCGTTACTACTTATCTATATTCCAATAGATTCGTACACTTGCGAGTTAATTAAAATTTGACATCAAGTTTTTGGCGCCGTTGTCGGGGACTGCGTCTGAAAGTTAATTTCATCTTAGTTATTTTTATTCTTGACTAGTTATAATTTAGGATTTTATTTATTTTATTTTATTTTATAAAAAAAAAAAACATTTCATTGTGCATGCTTGGTCGTAGATCTCTAGAATTTAAGCTAGAACATCTAGATAGTGAAGTAGAAGGAACTTTTCACCAACGAAAACGTGCCACCAATCTAGATACAATTGAAGGAACCGAAGCAATAATAGCTATGGGTGATGAAATTGAGGAGAGACCTTTTAGGGACTATTTTAGTCCATTAGCTAATTTGAGCACCTCATGCATACAATACCCATAGGTAATTGCTAGGAATTTCAAGCTTAAACCGAGTGTGCTTAACTGTCTTCCATCCTTCTATGGTTTAGATAGTGAAGAACCTTATAATCATCTCACGGATTTTTATGTTGTGTGTGAGACATTTAAATATGATAATGTTTCCCCTGATAATGTTAAACTTCGTCTATTTCCCTTTTCTCTGAAAAATAGATCTAGATCATGGTTTAATACGTTACCTGCTAATAGTATTACTTCTTGGGAACAAATGGTTGCTAAATTTTTGAATAAATACTTTCCTGTTCACAAAACTAATGCTATTCGCAGGAAAATTTCAGAGTTTGTGCAGAGAGACGAGGAACCATTCTATAAAACTTGGGAGAGATTCAACGGGCTTCTTATGAAATGTCCACATCATGGCTATGAAAAATGGCATTTATGCCAATATTCTTTGGAGGGCTTGCTATCGCATATTCAAGAATGGTTGATGGCCACAAGCGGTGGAGAGCTTATGTCTAAGAATGCTACAGAGATCTGGAGCTTTTGAACCAGCTTCTTTCAAAAGCAAGCTGACAACTCACAACAGTGGAGTCGCTCCTCTAGAACTGAACCAAAGAAGAGGGGGATTTATGAGATTCGCAGTAGTGAACCTAGCTCAGAAATCAAAGAAGTCAAATGCATGATAGAAGACATTTCTCGCAAGTTGACCTCATTGATGACCCAATAGTCCTCTGAACCCGTAAGCATGTCTTGAGCAAGCTAATGTCCTCAACATGATGAGGAAACAGCCTTACAATCCCTATTCAAACACATACAATCCAGGATGGAGGGACCACTCCTATTTTTCTTGGTCACAGGGTGTTCAACAGGATAATACAGCAAGTCAAGCCCCTCAGTAACCTACCAAACAGTTCAACCAAAATTTTTCACAACCAAAACCATGGGAGGAAGCAATTCAAAACTTGACAAAAGCTACACAAGCGGCATTAGAGCATCAGAATCACACCATCACTGAGTTCAAGAAGGAAGTGCGCACTTGCCAGAATTGACAGGTACAATTCATTTCCAATATGGAGAACATGATGGGGCAACTGGCTTCATCAGTACATAACAACCACTGAGAAAGGTAAATTTCCCAGTCAGCCATTTCCTAATCCTAAAGGGGTGCACAATATTGGGACCGATTCAAGCAACCAACATGAAGAAGCTAAAGCCATCATGACTTTGAGACGTGGCAAACTGTTTGACAACAAAGTGGATCTTTCAAAGCAAAACACATCTCAACCAGTTTCTCCAGGTAACACCTCAACTGATGATTCAGTCTAGGAAGCTCCTAAAGAAGACAATGAGCCATCCTACATTCCAAAAGCCCCATTTCCTCATAGGCTAACAAAGGTAAAGCAAGGTAATTCTATCAATGACATGATGGACATCTTCAAGCAGGTAAGCATAAATATCCCTTTACTTGATGCTATTAAGCAAGTTCCTGCCTATGCTAAATTTTTGAATGACCTATGTACTAAAAAGAGACAATTACATGTACACAAAAAGGTATTTTTAACTGAACAGGTTAGCTCTATAATTCAAAGCTACACTCCTCCAAAATTTAAAGATCCGGGTTGTCCTACTATCTCTTGCATCATAGGAAACCATAAAATTGAGAAGGCTTTGCTAGATTTAGGAGCTAGTGTCAATCTTTTTCCTTACTCTGTGTACATGCAACTTGGGCTAGGCGAGTTAAAACCAACATCTGTTATTTTACAACTTGCTGATAGATCTGTGAAAGTACCTCGTGGAATTGTAGAAGATTTTTTGATACAGGTTGACAAGTTTTATTTTCCTGTTGATTTTATTGCACTTGATACTCAACCTGTACGAGACTCTACCAAGCATATTTCTGTGATTTTTGGTCGTCCTTTTCTAGCAACATCTAATGCTATAATTAATTGCAGGAATGGAGTCATGCAGCTCTATCTTTTGGCAACATGACAATTGAATTAAATGTTTTCAATGTCAACAGGCAACCACATGATAATGAGGATGTTGCTGATGTTGATATGATAGAAGCATTAGTTGCTGACTCTTTTGATTCAACTAATTTTGATGATGCTTTAATGATGTGTTTAACTCATTTTGGTTCAGATTTTGATGTTGATAGTGCTATAAATGAAGTGAATACTTTTCTTGAGTCAACACCTATCATGGATACAACTAAATGGAGATAAAAAATTGAACCACTTCCAATAAGTGAGAAAAAGAACATCCCATCAATTCAACAACCACCAAAATTAGAGCTTAAAGCATTGCCTGACACTTTGCATTATGCATTCTTAGGGGAGGCCTACACTTTACCTGTAATTATCTCTTCTGCCCTTGATGATGCACAAAAAGGTAAGTTGTTAGGTATTTTAACTGAACATAAAGAGGCGCTAGGATGGACCATTGCTGATATAATAGGTATAAATCCTGTAGATTGTATGCACTATATTCATCTTGAGGAGAATTCTAGGTCCACTAGAGAGATGCAACGTAGGTTGAATCTTAACATGAAAGATGTAGTGAGAACTCAAGTACTTAAGTTGTTAGATGCTGGAATTATCTATCCTATTTCCGATAGCAAATGGGTAAGTCCTGTGCATGTTGTACCAAAAAATCGTATATCACAAAGAGTTACTAATGCAAACAATGAATTGGTTCCAACTAGAGTAACTACAGGATGGCGTGTTTGCATTGATTATAGGAAATTGAACTTAGTCACTAGAAAAGATCACTTCCCTCTTCCATTCATTGATCAAATGCTTGATAGACTAGCAGGGCATGATTATTATTGCTTCTTAGATGGTTATTCTGGTTATAATCAAATTCCCATAGCTCCAGAAGATCAAGAGAAAACTACTTTCACTTGTCCTTTTGGAACCTTTTCATATAGAAGAATGCTATTTGGTTTATGTAATGCACCTGCCACTTTTCAAAGATGCATGCTTAGTATATTTTCTGACATGATGGAGAGGTTTCTTGAAGTATTTATGGATGATTTTTCTGTATATGGTGGCTCGTTTGATGATTGTTTGCGCCATCTAACCTTAGTTTTGCAGAGATGTGAGGAAAAGAATTTAGTGCTAAATTGGGAAAAATGTCACTTCATGGTGAAACAAGGTATTGTTCTTGGCCACATTATTTCTAGCAATGGTATTGAAGTTGACAAGGCTAAAGTTGATCTTATCTCCAATCTTCCACCTCCAAAATCAGTGAAAGAAGTAAGATCATTCCTTGGGCATGCTGGTTTTTATAGACGTTTCATTCAAGATTTTAGTAAAATCTCTAGACCCTTATGCAATTTACTTGTTAAGAATGTATTTTTTGTCTTTAATGATTCGTGCTTAGAAGCTCTTGAACAACTTAAGAAAGTGTTGACCACTGCACCTGTCATTCGACCACCTTATTGGAATTTGCCTTTTGAACTCATGTGTGATGCATCTGATTATGCTATAGGAGCAGTTTTAGGACAGAGATTAGATCGGTTGCCTTCTGTTATTTACTATGCTAGTAGAACTCTTAACGATGCACAATTGAATTATTCTACTATAGAGAAAGAAATGCTAGCAGTTGTAATTGCATTAGATAAATTTCGATCTTATCTTGTAGGGTGTAAAGTAATTATCTTTTCTGACCATGCTGCCCTCAAATATCTTCTTACTAAGAAAGATGCTAAACCAAGATTGATTAGGTGGATCTTGCTTTTGCAAGAATTTGACATTGAATTTAGAGATAAAAAAGGTTCTGAAAATGTTGTAGCTGACCACTTATCTCGTATTGTGCTTGACTCTGTGCAGGAAGAACTACCATTAAATGAGTTGTTTCCAGATGAACAACTTATGAATATTGATGTGGTACCTTGGTTTGCTGACATAGTTAATTATCTTGTTACAGGTCAACTCCCTGAACATTGGACTAAACAAGATAGAACTAAGTTTCTAGCTGAAGTGAGAAATTTCTTTTGGGATGATCCTTATTTTTTTAAATACTGTGCTGATGAAGTTTTTTTTTTTTTTAATACTGTGCTGATCAGATTATAAGGAGATGTGTCCCAGAGAGTGAATTCTACAGTGTTATATCATTATGTCATAACCACGCTTGTGGAGGGCATTTCAGTGCTAAAAAACTACTTCCAAAATTTTGCAATGTAGTTTTTACTGGCCTACTCTTTTTCGTGACACCCATGTTTTTTGTTCTTCATGTGATAGATGTCAACGCATGGGGAGCATTTCAAAAAGAAACATGATGCCGCTTAATCCTATTCTCATAGTTGAGATCTTTGATGTCTGGGGGATTGATTTCATGGGACCTTTCCCTCCATCATTTGGTTATCTTTACATATTAGTTGGTGTCGATTATGTTTTCAAGTGGGTCGAGGCAATTCCTTGTAGGACCAATGATCACAAAAGCGTAGTGGCATTTTTGAAAAACAATATTTTCTCTCGCTTTGGCACTCCACGAGCCATTATCAGTGATGGGGATCTCACTTTTGCAATAAACATTTTCAAACCCTTCTAGCAAAATACTCCATCACACATAAGGTTGCCACCCCATATCATCCACAAACTAGTGGTCAGGTTGAGGTCTCAAATAGCATTTCATTAGGGAGAAGTTAGCTTCTGGTGAATTTAAATTGCTTAAAATTGCAACTGATGATAACCTTGCAGATGTTGAAACTATAATACTTGCTGCTGGTAAATTTAATAAGAGCATATCAGTTTTAAATATTGATACGGGTTAACTTGTGTGACATGTACTTGCTGCAGTGGGGGATTTGTAAAGCAAGTACTGGATTGGAGTGGATGATGATGATGAAATAAGACCACAAAAGGATAGCACATGTAGCCAAAGAACTTTGTAATGGATTTGTGATCCAAGGTGATGTTTCTGAGAATGTGGGTCACTAAATCCACTTAGCACAAATCCTTTGGGCTAGATGGTTTGTTATGAATTGTATTTTGTGTGGATAAAGTGTGGATCGTTAGATATAATGGATGTGTGAGATCTTACTATGACTTTATATATATATTACTAGTATATTATCCGTGCGATGCACGGCACTTGTTTTTCATGATAGTGATTTTAAAATATTTTAAGAGTATATTGTTTATTTATCACATTCAAATAAAAAAAAGTATCATATAAATAACATTTGATTACTCATTTATATTGAAGGAAAAAAACAACATATTGAAAACCACATTTGTGGTTGAATTGGTTGGCACCTCATCCCTATCACAAATCAACATTCAATCTCGCACGATTTGTAACTTTCGGCAATGCAACATAAAGTTGTCCATGACTAAAAACTGGTTTTTTCATCTTATTGATAATCGCTATGTATGAGACAATTAATTAATTTTTGACGCAAGTATATTATAATTTAAAATTGATTTTCTAAATTGTAAATATACAGATTGCGTTAATGATATTACACAAATTTATTATTTTTCTATTTGTAGACAATTAATAATATTTACATACTCTAAATCTTATATTGATTAATTAATGTAGCATTCAAATTTGTTATTACTAATAATTGAAATGAATTTATCTTGTTCTGGAAGATGTTTATTTTTTAATTGGAAATATCAATTTATAATTTTATTCATTTTTATTAAGTATTATAGAAAATTCAAAACATTGGGAAGCTGAATTGGCGGTACTATTTACATTGTATTGGAATATTGATAATTAATTAAATAAAATTGAGCAATTCCTAATCAAATGAATCATTGAAAATCTCATCTAGGCTGCATTATTGTTTCACAAGCGTTCATTTGCTTAGTTGTGAGATTATAAACAACTTTTTTTTTCATTCTTCAGCTATAGTGTTTCTATCACAACACAATTCTCTTTTATAAGTCTATTATTGCGAATTGAAACATCTACGATCTCATGGAAGGGCATTGTTTGAAAGTCTCGAAGACTCTTTCTACTACTCCGCAATATTTTTTCAATCTATGCAAGTGTATAATTTTTTATTTCTTCATCACTCAATTCTAAATCTGTAAATCGAGATAAACCGACAATTATAATTAATTTAAAAGACAAAGCAATAATAATTATTATTATATAATATAACATCGAGGAGCTAGAATCTGATTATTTAACATTTTAAGCCTATGTAATAAAACATTATTATGTAATAAAAAATTAATAAAATTTACCGTTGAGCCTATCCTTTGTCTAGAACCCTTTTGAAGAGCTAGAATTTGAGGCGATCTTTGAATTGTATGAATTTAATTTTGAAATTATCATATCTAGTTTATTAGTTTAATCGACTTATTCTTTTTAATCAATAAATCAGATGCTTTGATAATAAAACACAATTATATATTGATTTTTTTTTAACTGCAACATATTTAAACCCACTATAGGAAGCATAAAAAATTTGTGAAGAAAATAAGTCCATTTTTGGAATACTATTACATTATTGCCAATAGTTCTCGTGCATTGATATTTCATCGTTTTGAAAACATGGCGTACTTAAATCCATGTATAAATTAAGACATTGAAACACAACCTCATCTGTTTATTGTTTTAAAGTGAATTTATCTTGTTCTGGAATATGTACATTTTTTTAAAAAAAAAAACATGTTAATTCTTAATATTATTCATTTAAACCAAGTATCATAGGAAATTGAGACATTGTAAAGCTCATCTTGATTAATTTGTATTGGAATACTGATTATTTATATTGGAATACTGATTATTAATTACCCGAAGTTGGATAATTGATTCATTAAATTAATTAAATTTTAATATTATAAAATATTAAAATTATATCATTTGTTTTAATTATATTTTTTTGCTGAAACTGCGTAAATATAAATAATAATAATAATAATAATATTATTATTATTATTATTATTATTATAAAATATAATATAAACACTATAATATTAATTACTATATAATATAAATAATATAATATTAAAACTTATTGAGTAATTTGAAAAATAATTATCGGGTATGCAGTTACCTTTTTTAATAATCGATACAAATATTATTAAATGGATTGATTTTTCGATTACAATAGCAGTTTAAATCTTATCATTTGTTTAAATCAAATGAATTTATTTTCCTATCTCTATTTAAGATTGTGTATTTATATATATTTTGTAAATTGTAACTAATTTTAACTATTTTTTAGTTTATGTGGAAAAAAAAGGAATTTAAGGGAAGTCTTGATTATCATTTTCTAATTTTTAAGAAGTGCTCCCGACTTAATTTTTTGGCGCGGCTCATTAAATAACCCACTAATTTTTATATTATAATTTGAAAATTTATTTTCTAAATTGTAAAGATGTAGATTGCAGTAATGATATTATGCAAATTTATTGTTTTCTATTTGTAGATAATTAGTAATATTTACGTACTCTAAATCTTAAATTGATTAATTAATGTAGTATTCAAATTTGTTATTTTTAATAATTAAAGTAAATTTATCTTGTTCTAGAATATGTGTATTTTTTAATTGAAAATGTCAATTCATAATTTTATTTATTTTTATCGAGTATCATAGAAAATTCAAAAGATTAAGAAGCTGAAGCTGGGGTTCTATTTACACTAATACTGATAATTAATTAACTAAAGTTGGACAATTATTTAAGAAATAAATCATTGGAAATCTCATATGGGCTGCAAATTGAATCTGATTATTAATTATTTGATGTTGGACAATTAATTAATTAAATTTAATATTATATATATAATATATATATATATATATATATATATATATATATATATATATATATATATATATATATATATATATATTATTCTGTAATATGTGGGAGACGTTTGAGGTAGGAAAATGTGTTGACTTTTAGTGATAACTATCCTTATTTTATATATATTAAAATTAAGATTTTATTATATAAATTATAATGGTTGCACATTTCTCAATGTCTATGTAAATCAAATATATAACAAAACACTTATTAAAATTATAGATGTTTGACTTAAATTTATTTAACGTTGCAAAACGTGTCTCTCATAATTAATATTGTAAATGAGATTGACTTATTTTTATTTCACATTGTAAAATATGTAGTTAGTTAGTTAACTATTAATTAATTATTATGGATATAAATCAAATGGATTGTTTTATTAATGTATTTTATATACTAATTATTAATTATCATTAATTAATTAATGTTTTAGAGGGAAAACTTGGCAAAAAAAATTTGACGACTATCCTTCTTTTATATAGATTAAGATTAAGATAAGATGTTTTTCTTCTTTATCTAAGTTAGAAAAGTGAGGAGTGAAAAAGTCTTTATTTTTTTTTCAAAGTGAGGTTGGGTTAAGTGTACTAGACTTCTAAAAGATTGCTACTCATATACACAATTGACGTGGTAAAATGTGCACTTCAAATGGAACAATGCTTGCAAACAAAGTTTCCAGGAGCTAAAAAAGCCCATCTAGAATAGAACTTACATTATATATAGTGATGCGTCCAAGAACGACTTGGGTTGTATATTAATGCATCATGACAAGTGATTTTCTATTATAAGGTTTTCTTCTTCAGTACTCGCAATCTAATCTCTCAGTAGAAGAATAACTCTATCTACTCGCAACTCTATATCTGATCTCTTACTAGAAGAATGATTCTGCCTACTCCCAAATATCTATCTAATCTCTAACTAGAAGAATGATTCTCCTGATAAATATATTAAGCAAGAGTAAGGAAAATATAAAGTCTCTTGTCAAAAGATACATTTATATAATTACTGCGCACGTTGAAATTGTTAAAATACAATTATGGGAGACTCTACTTATAAGTGCACGAAAGGAGAGACTATTGGTTTCTATTCGATACGGAATTTATATATATAAATCCTATTACAACTCATAAAATGTGGGAAAGTTAATCGTGCTATAAGTAGGAAAGGAATACACCAATCCTATTCTATTTGGGATAGCATTCAAATAGAATGACCGATATATACCTAGACATTATAATTAGGCGGAGTCCAACATTAAAACTAAACATTGGTTAGGATTACGTAGACAACACATTCAACTGGTCAAGCTAAGTTTTTATTGACTAGGTCTTCAGCTTACAAAAATTATGTTGGACCTAACATCACAACAATGCAATGAAGTGATATTATGTCTTAAATTTTTTCAAACTACACTTAGTTCCAATCCGGATCAAGTTTTTCCAATCTAATATGTGTTTGTACTCTTCAATTATGCTATGCTAAATTTCAATTAGTGAGGATGACAGTTTAAACCTCATTTTTAAGTTTTAATTAATCAATTTATTTTCCGATTTTTTACATGAAGTATGTAATTGGTTTTGAGAAATTATTATTGTGTTTGATGCTTTTGAATGCTTGATCACCATTCGAATGATTTGTGACATATTGTTTTCTTCCAATCGACTACAAGTTTTAGCACATAATAATAATAATTATCGTAGATTCTAATAGGGGCTATATATACTGCTATGGTCTACGTAATCGTTAAAGAATGCTCATTGTGTTAAATGCATTTTGGCTTGTTCTCTATCTTCGTAGAGTTATTGGAGTTTCACTTTAGAAATAGTTCAAACTCTACTTTAGAGAGATTGTTAGATGAATTAGAAACATTGATTTTCAATATGAATATATAATGAAAATCGTAGTGTCTTTATAATCTTTAGTTTTCCCCAAAAGTTTGTTCAATCAAGTTTTAATTGCTTTTAGATAATTTTAATTAAAATAATTTCTTGCAATTTGATTTGCTTCAACTAGAGTATACATTAAGTAGATTAAATCATAAGTGCACATTCCTCATTATTCTTGGCTCCACCTAGTACAATGACGTACTTTGGAAACAATTATAGATCTAATCAAACAACCAGCTAAACACTAATGAGAGATTATTAATCATGTTGATCAAGTCTAATAACCAGATTTATGTCTTGTTGTATACAAGAAAATGACATATTTATTTAACATTCTACTTTAAAAATTCTATGCAAGTAGACTTTATTTATGAAAATTTTGAAGTATAAAGTTAGAAGTGGACGAGGCAATATATATATATATATATATATATATATATAATGCATAGATGATACAATGACATGTCTATTTAATCCTCAATTTTAAAGGCAAGTGGAATTATTTTATAAATGAAGGTCTACAAACAAATTTGTAATAAAAAATTAAATAATATATTAAATCACAAAACATTTTTATAATATAGACAATGAGTAATAATTAAGGAATGAATACATTTTTATAAATCAAAAAACATTTTTATAATTCATATCATGCATGACTTGTTGACTTCCAAAGGCAATTTGTGAAAAGTTGTTTCTTCAACATATTAATTAAGAAAAACAGCCAAAACAACTCTATCACTAATGAAGGAAACGTGCAGATTGAAATGAAGTAATAAACATAACAGTACAATGCTAGTACAATGCTAATACAATTACCGATGCCAAAATCAATGCTTGTTATAAGTATAGGATTTTGCGGATTACTCAAAATGAATTGTCTAGGTAACACTTCAAACTCAAAATCCAAATCTTTTCTTCAAAGAAAGGGCCATGGAGAAAATCTGTGGTTTCTTTGCCTTGAATCTCGATTTCAAAAGTAGTGAAGAGTCGTATGATTGTCTGAACCAAATGTTGCTTAGGCTAAATGATGATAATATCATTTTAGAATCATTTTTCAACAAAGTATGTAGTTGGTATTGAAAAATTATTATTGTGTTTAATGCTTTTGAATGCAAGATCACCATTTGAATAATTTGTGACTAATATTGTTTTCGATAGATCGAATATAGGTTTTAGCACGTAATAATAATTATCGTAGATTTTGATAGGGGATATAGATGTAGTGCTATGGTTTACATAATCGCTACAGAAAGTTTATTCTTCTAAATACATTTTTGCTTGTTCACAATCTTCGTAGAGATATAGAAGGTTCACAAGTAGAAATTGTTATAACTTTACTTTAGAGTAATTGTTAGATAAATTACAAACATTGTTTTTCGATATGAATTAACACTATCAAATACGGGAATTCGAAGGTTAATTAAAGTGGATAAATATCGAAGTAGTAATGCTTTCATAATCTTGAATTTTCATCAAATGTTTGTTCAATCACTTTTAATGGCTTTTGGTTTATTTAAATTTAAAAAAAAAAAATTCTTGCAATTTAACTTCCGTCAACTAGAGTATAACTTATGTAGATTCAATCATAAGTGCACATTCCTCGTTGCTCTTGTCTCTACCTAGTATAATGATGTACTTTCGAAACTTACAAATAAAATCTTTTGGTACAGTTTAATTCATTCACACAATAATGCAAATATTTTTATAAACTTAAAAACTAGAATACTGACCCTAGATGTGGACTTGTTCAATTGATTGATCAACTCTGACTGAGCTATTTGTGTATAGTTTTATATAAGAAAATGACATATTTATTAACTTTCTATTTAAAAATTTTAATGCACGTGGAGTTTCTTAAGGATAATATAACGTCTGCACACAAATTTGAAATTTGAAATTAGAATGAATGAGGCAGTTTTATTTCCTCGGTAAGTTCATCAAGTCTCACAAATATTGATACCTTAATTAGCACTACATGTTTTTGTGGATTCCTCAAAATGTACCATTCCAAGCTCAAAATTCAAATATTTTCTTCTGAGGATGGTTGATAGAGAAAGTTTGTAGTTTCATTGCCCTGAATATCGATTTCAAAAGTAAGTGAAGAGTTTTATGATTGTATGTAACCAAATGTTGCATAGGCTAACTTATGTTGGTATCTTTGCATTCAATCCATTCCGTGATGCTCAACTAGTTTCGTGTTTCATTGAGCACACAATGAGTATAAGTTCTATGTCGTCAAGGCCAAAAGAAAAGAACATGAGCCTCTAAGAGCATTGAAATTTGTTGCTAGAACAACTTGTCCAAGACTAAATTCAAGCTTGTATCACTAGAGCATCAAAAGTCGGTGTTTGAGCGCCAACCTTAATTCTGCACACGAAATTCTCTTTATGGTAGGAGTCTTGAGATCTTCTATGTTAACTTATACACGAAAATTTACACCCTAAGTAAGTCCTATTTATAGGAGAACACATTTTATTCTACAATTGAACAATTTTTGGGAGAGAAAAGCATAAACACATACAACCTAGAGTTTGGGGATGAAGAAGTAGAAGTCAAGGATTTTCAAGTTCAAGTTTGAAGATTCAAGATTATTTATTCATTTTCTTCAATTCTTCCAATCTAATATGTGTTCGTATTCTTTAATATGCCATTTAGCATAGATGATGATGTAAACCTTGTTTTTAAGTTTTAATCCACTTTTTCTCTTGTTTTTAACATTATGTAATATGTATATGGTGTTGAAGAATTGTGATTGTGTTTAATTCTTTTTAATGGTTGATCACCATTTGAATGATTTGTGACTTATATTGTGTTTGAGAGGTCGGATATAGGTTCTAGCACGTAATAATAATTATTGTAGATTACGATAGGGGAGATACGAACCAACATCCCAAACCAATTTCTTTCAATTTAACTTCCTTCAACTAGTACTACAAAAAAAAGGTACCTATAGCGACGATAACATTAGCAACAACTTCCAGTCGCCACTACTTGTTCTGTACAGTAACGACGACAATGAAATATCGTCGCTATATGTTTTAATTGTATAGCGGCGACATAAGTCATCTCTATATTTTAATTGTCGTGCCTAATATTATGAATACCCATTTTTGTGTACATATAGAGACGACATATGTCGCCGTAATAGAGATATAACCGTAGTTTTTAGTCAAACGATACATGTTGTCGTCATGATTCTCCTTGTAATTTGTATTCAAAGATATTGAGACGACATAAGTATTCGCTGTAGAGTTGTCATATTCAGCAGGAATATTGGCTCCAGTTTCTTAACTATAGAGACGAATTTCTAGCTCTATAGAGACGAATATGTTGCCGCTATAGAATCATCTTTTTCATAAGCACTGAACTTGCACGGGTTGGCAAAAAAGCACATAAACAGGTTAAAGGAATGGAAGCACATCTTGCACCTTCTATGACCAATTCAACCTGCCTTAAAAATGAGAGATAGGTCTTTAGTAAGGAGATATCGCACGGAAAGCCCTACATTTCTGCAAAATCAACCTTCCATTTGAGCTCTTCTTCTTCATTCTCCATCTATATATTTATGCAAATTCAATATCCTAATTCAGTTCTTTTTCTTCCATTATTCATCACTAGATTTCTAAAAAATTTATAATTCACTGCCAAAAAAATATTCTTTTTCAGTTATGGATATTGATAAAAGTTGGACAAAAATTAAAAATCGCACAAAATCACCAGATTTTCAGACCGGTCTGAAAGCATTTATAAACAGGACTAGGCCATACGTAAACAACATGAGAATGATTAAATGTCTATGCACAAGATGTTTAAACAGTCTCACACAAACTGTTGTGGATCACATATTTCTTCATAGTTTTGCATAGAGTTATATAATGTAGATATACCATGGCGAGACCAAGGTTCAGACTGCGAATGTGTATACATAGAATGAGAGAATGAGTGTAGAGGATGAGATGATGGATGTCATGGACGAAATAGTCGGTGATGAGCAGGCTGGTACAGACATCGATGGTTACTATGACGAATTGTTTGAGGCTCTGCATTTAGAACTATACCCAGGAGTTTCATCATTTTCGTCCTTAAAATTTATAGTAAAGTTGATGCATATTAAGATTGTGAACAAATTATAAATAAGTCTATCGATGATCTTTTGAAGTTGCTAAAGTTAGCTTTCCCAAACATGAACCTGGTGGACTCCTACTATGAAGCTAAGAAGATGATGACGATGCTTGGTTTAGATTGCAATCTATTCATGCTTGCAAGAATGATCATGCACTGTTTTGGAGTGAGAATGATGATAGACAAACATGTCTGATCTGCCAAAAAAGTCGTTGGCTGCACACTTCTGGGAGAGTGAATAGAAAGAATGTTCTGCATATGGTGTTGTGATATTTTTCCTTGGCCTCCAGACTAAAACGTATGTTCGCAATGAAGGATAGTGAGAAACTCATGTGGTGGCACATTATAGGAAAGCCTAGGGATGAAGATGAAATGCAGCATCCTGTGGATGAGAATGCGTGTTAGGATTTTGACAGGGAACATCTATTGTTCGCAAGTGAGATCCGAAATGTCTAGTTAGGTTTGGCCATAGACGGATTCAATCCATTTGAAGACATGAGTCAGGCTTACAGCATGTCGCCATTAGTTATAACAGTTTACAACCTGCCACATTGTTATGCATGAAACCCGAATACCTCATGCTTACTATCTTGATAACTGGCCCTAAAGCACCGGGTAAGGATATTGATGTATTCTTACGACCATTAGTAGACGAGTTGAAGGAGTTGTGGGCCAATGGGATTGACATGTGTGACGCTAGAACCAATAATAGGTCGGTATTCAGAATACGTGTAGCATTATTGTGGACATTAACAATTTCTTAGTGAGAAATAGTTTGTTGGATTGGAGCGGTCAGCAGTACATAGCATGTCTAACGTGCAATGAGGAGATGCCTTCAGTTCGTGTCATATGTAAGACAGCTTACGTAGGTCACCAACAGTTCCTGCCATCTAGGTATCATCTTAAGATCAATTTAGAATTCAATAGGATGACAGAGAAGCGACCACCTCCGCGTACGTTAATGCTTGTAGACATTTTAGCACAGTTAATCTGTGTGAGACATAGTGTTTTGGGAAAATACCCTAAGTACGGAGGTGATAGAAAGAAGAAAAGTGATGACGAGCTGAATTGGAGAAAAATGAGCATTTTCTACGAGTTGCCGTATTGGTCTTCTACTGAGCTAAAACATAACATCGATGTCATGCACGTGGAGAATAATGTTTATGATAGCTTGATCGGCATAATTCTGGACAATCCATTAAAATCAAAGGACATGGTCAATCCCACGCGCCATCTGATGTAATTAGGGATAAAAAAGAGAGTTGCACTTGTATCAAATCGAGAACAGATGTATGAAGCCTTCCGCATGTTACACCATGTCCATTGCAAAACTGTTAGAGGTTTTGCGACTTTATCTGATCAATTAATTTTCCAGATGGGTTCACTTCTAATCTTCGAAAGAATGTTGCTCTAATGACAGCCACATTATTGGGTTGAAGTCGTACGATTGCCACATTATCATGCAACAATTATTGCTAGTTGGATGTTGCACATTCTAGAATAAAACTATTTCCACTACAATTATTGAACTGTGCAAGTTCTTCAAACAGCTATGTGCAAGAAAACTAAAGGCTAGTAACATGATGGCTGCCCACGATCACCTGATACTAATCTTCTGTAAGTTTGAACAAATATTTTCACCAGCCTTCTTCCACATCACAATTCACCTCATAATGCATTTGCCAAATGAGGCAATCGTTGGTGGTCCAATGCACATAAGATGGATGTATCTACTAGAGCAATACCTGAAGAAACTTAAGAACTATGAGAGAAAATCAAGCTCGGCCCGAGGGTTCAATAGCTGAAGAGTATGTTGTTGACGAGACATTGACTTTTTGTTCGAGGTATTTCGGGGACGTAGAAACAAGGTTAAACAGACCGGAGAGAAACGTAGATGTAAGTGTTCCACGAAGACAACTTTCAATTTTTTAGTCACAGTGTCACCCAATTGGAAGGAAGACTTCAACAACGCTTCGTGCCGATGTTCGAAATCAGACGATATTTTACGTTCTCATCAACTGTATTGAAATTGAGACACACTTGCAGTAAGACCTCGTTCTTAAATATTATTCTATTCTCTTCATCACCTTGTTATTTTGAACGTACTAATTAGTTGGTCTTCTATGCCTTGTAAAGAGAACATAGGTAGGAGCTATTGCACAATGGCTGCCCAAACATCGACCAGGTACATAAAAGAGACTTTCACAGTTGATTTTACAAGAAGGTAAATAAACAACGATCACATACATTTGAAATATGTGTACATTTTTCATTTTTGTAACGTTTACTAAAACCAACTTCCGCTTCATCTATGTATATGCACTGCGCAAAGCAACGCCCCTCAAGTTTTTCATGAGTTGTTTTTGTTGGCCAGTGGATGTTACATGCAAGTTATGTCTTACATGGCATGTGTTGTAAATGGAGTTCGCTTTCTAACATATGATCGTAATATTTGAAGAAAAATACAGAACATTGGTGTGTCTGTCCTAGGGATTAGGGGTGAAACTTACTACGGACAACTGCAAGAGATACTAGAGTTACAGTTCGAACTAGAAATTTCAGTTTTTATGTTCCAATGCAAATGGTTTAGGTGTGATAGGAGATGGATGGTAGCTGAGAATAACATTACCAATATTGACATCACTGCAGAGGCGTACAAGGATGATCAATTTATAATTGCTAGCCAAGCACAAGTGTTCTACATTGAACATCTTTTTCATGGTCCGAACTGGTGAGTTGTACAAGAAGTCCATCACAAGAACACGTGGGATATTATGGGATCTAATATCACCGAGATAGACCTGCTCTACAACAACAACTCTTCTCGTTTTTCTCTGATCGTTGATCTTAGCAACTTAGATGACATATCATTATACTGGAATGATAGTGAAGCTGATGAGATAGGAGCACCATTTATCAGCGTAGCATCGTTTAATACTATAGGAAATACACCGTTCATTAACGACGAGGATGTGGAAGACAATACGCATAAAGAATACAAGGATGACGATTCATGTAGTGAAAGCAATAAGGACGACAATGACTATGATGAGGATCAAACATATCATGATAGTGAATTATCATGATAGTGAATCAGATTGAATGTTGTTGCTCGTCACAAAAGTTTACGAAATATATTTATTAAAATTTTGTTGTTGTTGTTAGTGAATCAGATTGAATGTTGTAGTTCGTCACTAAAGTGATTGCTTTAGGTCAAAATCCGAGTTCGGATGGAATTGGAAATTTTCTTAACGAAAAATAGGCGAAGAACGACTACAATTGTACAAAAACATGGAAATGGATACCTATATGTAACCTCGTAAAGGACTTACATTGTAAATAAAATAAGATGAAATTGACATAAAAGGGGAAATACAAGGACCAAAATGAATAAGATTAAATATTATGGACCAAACTGCAAATAAAAAATGTTTACCCTACGACACCTGTATAGCGGCATCATGTCGTCGCTATACGTGATAAAATTTTTTGAAGAAAATGGGCGGCACGTTTTAAGAGCGTGCATCAAAAAACTAAAAAAAAAATGACGTCGCTATACTTTACGGCAACGACAAAAGTCGTCGCTATAAAGTTAACCCTTTTAAAATCCACAATGCACTTTCTTCTTCTCCATTTCTGCTGCTGTCCCCATTTGTTCTTCTGTCTGTGTCTTTGCTGTCTTCCCTCTCATCAAGCGTTCCATTTGAACGACCAAGCATATCTTGGTAATTATTGATTATCATTTGATTTTTATCCCGTCTCTGCCATCCCCATTTGGTCTGTAATTAAGATTTATTTTTATGAACTTTTTAATTTTTTGAATGAATTTTTTTACATTAATGTCAAGTTATTTTCGTTTTTTTTTTATTTGATGGATTTTCAACGGAAATTGCAATAACAAAAATTGTGTTTTTCTCATAACTTTTTGGTTCTGTTAATGGAGGTTGGTTCAAGAAATAGAAATTCAATTAAATTATTTCTTAGAACATGGTCTATTTTCTCAACCCGGAGGATCACTGACATAAATCTCTAAAATATATATGACGACTCCAAATAATAGTTCCCATGCCCTTCAAAGGTTTTTAAAAATGAAATTGTTGCGAAAAAATAACAAGCGTGCAAGAAAAAATGAATTTTCTTCAAAATTTCATAGTTTTGTCTATACCGTGATAGTTGTCGCCACAATTTATTAGACCATTCAAACAAACTCCAAAAATCATGAAATTGAAACTGTAGATACTTGGGACTACAGACTAAAACATGTAAAAATTTCAAACTTTAACTTCGTCATTTGTTAGGTGAAAAAGATAGCCGAAAATGCTTGAAAAACTTTCTTGGCATCTCGTTCAAACATCCATAATAAATTCATGCAATGAAATTTTTAAGTGATTCCAATTCCTGTTATTATAACACATATAGGGCTTTACATAGCAACTGAATTCACCCAAAAACTTCAACCGTAGAAAAAGTTATGATTTTTCAAAAAGGGGACACTAAGCAGAAAATTTTGAAAATGAAACTAAGAAATTTCCAATTTAAAACTTTGAACGGCAATTAAACCAACATCTTGTCTTCCGTACGTATTACAAAATTAAATAATGAATGAAATACTTAAAATAAGTAATTACATCATAATTGACTCCATCATTTCGACGTCAAAACATAAACTATATAAGACTTTCCATGACAAGCTCGTTAGCCTACCACCATCGCATCAACGCCGATCAATTCAATTTGAAAATTTATTCGTTTTGAGGGTGAGTATTTCATAAGAAACACTCAGTAGTAATACTTATAACATGTGAAAAATTTTACTTAAACATGAATTCGACATGTCATGATTTTTAAAACGTACATAGAAACATAAACATTGGTAGCCGACACCACATAACGTCATACGTGATTACCTTCAATCACAAACATGTTAAAGTGATTACCTTCAATCACTATCATAATTTAAATTCATAAATATGTTTGCATGGCATTCATATAGCATCATAATCTTCCCAAAACTTCATTTAAAATCGCAGTACAAACCATTAAGTAAAACTACCTTGAAACGAGTTTTCGGTTGAGGATTTGATGAAGAAAAAACTATTTCCGCAGCTTCCCAAAAACCAAAACTTGAACACTATATGTGTGTACATATATATGATGCTATATATACATATATATATATACAGCAAGGCTGTGAATTTAGGACTGAAAAAATGGAGGAGAAACACATACAGCAAGGGCTGAATTTTGGGATCTTTTTGGGGAACTTTAGAGATAGAAATCTAGGAGAGACAGTATGTGATCTTTATTGTAAAATAATTTGAAGAGGAGCACTACTGCTAGCCGAAATCTGAGGGACACATCCAGGGACTGCTGGATTATTTTTCTTTTGATTGACATGAGAGGAAAACAAAAGTTGAAAATGGAAAATTTGTTGCTGGAACTTTGGAGCTTATAATGAGCGGAAAGATATAGATTTTATGGATCAAAACCAAGGCTACAAAGTCTATTGCTGGGGCCGGATTTTTCTGGACATGAAAGAGGAAGAACACTTGCTGAAAATGGATGGGGGATTCTTCATCTGCAGGGGCAGTTTTTTGGGTATAAATTGGGGTTGCTGGGACGTGATTTTCAGTCATGGGAGGGGTGGTTTTCATGAAGTATAATGGGACAATTTGGCTGGAGTTTAAGTGGGGGGAAAATAAGAAAATAGCTGCAAATGAGGGAGCTACTGGAACGTGTATACCAGATCATGGGGCTGTTTAATTTGGCTGAAATCTGGGCTGCTGGAGGATGGTTTTTCAGACCATGGGGAGGAAGTTTTGGTGGGAAAAACATTTTGTATTGAGTGCTGAAAAGTGAGAGAAAGTGGAAGTTGTGGAGCAATCATGGGGACGGTTTTCTTCACTTCCACAAACATTTGGCATGGTGAATCAAGAGTCAGTGGGGTGTTTTTTTTTCAAATTATGGGGGATTGTGGGGACGGTTTTCAGCTTTACATGGGGCTGTTTTTGAGATAGTGTAAAGGGCTGATAAATGAGGGTGAAAGTGGGGGAAGAAAATAGGAGTTTTGGAGAATCATGGGGGCGGTTTTCTTCACTGCATGGGGGCTATTTGGTTGGCTGGAAATATTAAATCTAGTGGAGGTTTTATTATAGAATTTTGGAGTCGAAGTGCCCCAGTTTTTGGTTAATTATAGATGAATTTTTGGGCAAAAAAAATAAGTCAGCATTTGGCTAAGAAAATCAAACATAAAGGGTCGAGATTTAACTAGACAAGGCGAACCAAAAAAATATTTTATGCTAGCCAAAAAATTATTTTTCGTACAACTTAAAAATTAAAAACTTACCAATTCAAAATAGAACAATGTTAGTTTTTAAATTAATATTCCATATTTTACAAACTTCAAATTTAAAGCAAACGCGTGCAAATTTAAACGTGACAAAATATTTACAATGTAGTGTGAGGTTCGTAGCAACATCGAAAGTAAAAAATTTATTTACTTAAAATTATAAGTCGAAAAATTTTCGGTTGTTACAACCCTCTCTACTTAAAATAATTTCGTCCTTGAAATTTAACTTACTTAGTTTACAAGGTCCGGGTACTTAGTTAAAACATCTTCTTTTCTTTCTCAAGTGACCTCATCTTCTTCATGTCTATTCCATTGAACTTTAACTCAAGGATATCCCGATTTCTCATATCATGGACTTTTCTTTCTAGGATCACCGAAGGCGTTTCCTCGTAAGTCATATCATTTTTTAAATCCAACGACTCATATTTTACCCCATGCGAACGATCATGCACGAACTGTCTTAACATCGACACGTGGAATACGTCGTGCACTGCCGAGAGCTCGGGTGGCAATGTCAAACGATACACCACATTTGCCATTTTTTTTATAAGAATCACAAATGGGCCGAAGTTGGTCTTAACTTTCCTTTCTTTTCAAAACATAACCTTCCTTTCATCGAATCCACTTTAATAAATACTTTTACGCCGACTTCAAACTCTAACTCGTTCATCCTTTGGTCGGCATAACCATTATGACGATCGTGCGCTGTCTTAATTCTAGATCTGATCTTGTCTATAGCTTCTACCATTTTCTCAAGAAATTCTGGATCCAAAATTCTTCTTTCGTCGAACGACATCAACACAAATTGGCGAACGACATCAACAACTATCTAATACCTCATACGGTACCTTGTCGATATTAGCTTGGAAACTGTTATTAAATGCAAACTTTACCAACGGTAAGTGGCTTTCCCATTTACCACCTAGATCCAAAACACATGTCCTCAACATATCTACAAGAATTTGAATGGTTTATTTTGATTGCCCGTCAGTGTGATTATGATACGATGTACTAAAATCCAATTAAGTTTTCATAGCTCCCTGAAGGCTTTTCCAAGTTTTTTTAGGTAAACCTCTAGTCTTGGTCCGATACAATAAACATTGGCACTCTATGAAGTCGAACAACTTCTTTAACATACAACTGTACTAGTTGTTCCAAGATAAAATTCATCCGAATATGCAAAAAAATTGAGCAGATTTCGTCAAATGATTTACTACAACCCTGATGGTGTCATGACCTCTTGCCGATCAAAGAAAACCCATAAGAAAATTTATTGCTATTTTCTTCCTTTCCATTGTAGTATATCCATTGGATTTAATGGCACCGACGGCCCCTGTTTTACCTTTACTTTTTGACACACTAAACACTTAAACACAAATCGAGCTGTAATTCCTTTTATGTTTCTCCACTAAAAAGTGTTACGTAAATCCTTTTGCATTTTGGATCCTTGTGGATGTGCGACATAATGAGAGAAATTAGCTTCAGGTAAAATCTCATTCCTCAACTTATCATCCTTGGGCACGGACAACCAACCTTTAATCATCAAATTTTTGTCCTCGACTATTTCAAATCCTTTTCTCTTTTAATTCCTACGTTATCCCTGATTTTTTTTAAAGGGATCCCCTTTCTTAGCTGCCACAACTCTATCTTTGAGTATTGGTTTTATTGTCAGACTTGTTATCATTATTGATGCCCACACTGGCTGCGCCAACACTTCAATTCTTAAATTCTCAAATCCTTGATCAAATTCTCTTGCTTCGTTCACAACACTAACAAATGACCTATGATCATCCTGCTTAGAGCACCCGCGACTACATTAGCCTTAATAGGATGGTAGAGGATAATGTAGTCATGGTCTTTGACCAACTCTAACCACTATCATTGTCTTATTCGTAATTATTTCTGAAAGAAGAAGTACTTGAGACTCTTGTGGTTGGTGTAAATCCCACCCTTGCTTCTACTGGCACATTATCTAGTATCGTCTCTTTCGACGAGGTGAGGTGAGACAGACAAGATATCCTTGATAGAATGCCTTAACCATCAACTGTAATACCTAAACTCTTCATCTCCTAGTTGCCAAAACACAACATCTTTCTCCAAAACATACAATTGCGGCAAGGTTATTTCTTAGCCAAAATATACCCAAAATTATATCAAAATATTTCATTTTACCACAATCAAGTCGGCTTCTAAGATCAAACCATCAAAAAAAAAATTTATGTACTACCTTGATATTTTATATATGTCAATAGGTCCTACTAATGACATACTAACCTCAAATACACTATTATTTTTCTGACATGTAACATTAATAGCTAGGCATGCATCTGAGGAGCTTGAGGTTTGGTCCTTTGACCTCTACTTTCAAAAATGGAAAGCACACAATTAACGCCAACATCTTGTTGTCATGACTCGTAGTTCATTGCCCTAATACATGCCACCTTTCATTTCTTAATTTATTATCTGTGACTTGTCATATTGACATAAAAACTACATGCATCAGTGTTTTGGTTTAATTAATTTATTAATCAAGATTGAATTTATTAATTACTTCCATTATCATTAATCATCACCCTTGTGTTTTCTTGTTTTATTGTTTTAATTGGTTCATGAATTGTCTTTGTAGTTAAGTTAGTGGAGTAATTTTTATTTTTTTATGTGCATTTTAAAGTTTTTTGAGACGAGAAAAGTATATGTTGGAAAAATATATGTCATATTTTTCACTTTTTTATATCTTGGCTTTCTTATTTAATATAACTAATTTTAATGTTAAAAGAGCAGGTCAATATTTTTGTTATAACTGATCTAGATAACGCCAGTTCTAATTGACTGGGTTGATAAGCGTATTATTTTTCCAGAAGAGTAAAAGCTGCGTTTTTAATTCTGTTTCCATATACGATATATTCTGATCTCGTTGATATTATTAACAGTTTATTTTGTAGGTTAAAGAATCTTTTCTTATTCTCTTAGATTTGTTTAGGAATGAAATATTTAAAGAAAATCTTAAGTTTCCTAAATTCCTTCCTTATTCAAATCTATAATATTATTCTATATATTCTTTCCTACTAATTGTCTTACCATTCTTGTTGCAGAATTTTTAGGAAAGAAATATTTATTAAATTGATTTCTACTTTAACTATAAGTAAGAGTACAAATCAATAAATAATTATAGCTTTGAAAAATATTTTTTGTGCTCTTGTTCTTCAAGCATTCATACGGGCAAATCCATTGAAAACGAACAAGACATGGTGCTTAATTGATTTACTTTCAAAGCCAACGTTTTCTTCAAACTCATTGAAGAATCAAAAATAAATTGGTGCTCAACGAACAATTTCATATCTTGTTTAATCTACTTGGCGTGAAGTTAATAACGAGGGTTCTTAATTCAAGTGGTGGTTGCAGTCAAGTACAATAGAGAAGTGGCGATAAAGTCAAGACCGGTGGGTTTGACATTTCATCAACAAGTTAGAAGAAGAAGTATCAAAGATAGTTGATTTGTTTTCTTTTGATTGTTATTTCGTTAATTTTGCAAAATTACAAAAACTAGTACTATTGTATTTTTGAACTAAATTATTAATGAATTGTTTTTATCCATGGCATGGAGGCCCCCGTGGAGTTTCTCTTCGGGGTTTACCACGTTACATCTTGTATTCATATTTAATTCTTTAAATTCTGTACTTAACAAGATTAGCTAAACGAACACTGCTGTGCGAGTTAGAACAGATAACATTATATATCACTCGCCAGTTCTGACTACGATCTCTCCACTGCTTGTTTAATTAAGATTAAAATTATTTTTAATTTAATTAATCTAAGTTTTAGAACTTTTAATTGGTATCAGAGGGAGTACACTTTATAAGTGTGATCTAAAGAAACCTAGATATAAACAGAGCTCTATTTAGACCATCGATTTTAGATAGAACTAGTTATGCATATTGGAAAATTATGATTCAAGTCTACATTTAATCTCTTGATGAAAAAGCTTGGCACTCTATTGTTTATGGTTATAAAACTCCCACTATTGTTGAAAATTGTGTAGAAAGAGAGAAAAAGATAGACGAGTGGGCAACAATTGATTTTAATTATACAAATTGGAATTCAAAAGCTTTAAGTGCCATATTCTCTTTTGTGGATTCTAATCAATTTCATTTGATCTCTATACATCAGGTTGCTAAAGAAGATTGGGACATTTTACAGATTGCTCATGAGGGAACTTCTATTGTCAAGTCATCCAAACTTCAAATTCTTACTCTTGAATTTGAACAATTAACCATTAGAGACGATGAACAATGTAAGGACTTCTATGTAAAATTCAGTGATATCACCAATACAGCTTATACTTTGGGAAAGAAATATTCAGAGAAAAAAATTGTAAAAAAAAAATCTCAGATCCTTACGTAATCGATTTCACTCCAAAGTAACTACAATTGAAGAAAGTAAAGAGATTGAGAATATGAAGGTTGAAGAATTGGTGGGATCATTGTGGACATATGAATTACATCTACAAAGGAGAAAGAAAGAAAAGAGATCTGGTATTGCCTTCAAAATTAAAAACGATGAAGACGAAGTTGATGGTGAAGAAAGTGAAACAAATAAAAACATGGCCATGCTCACCAAACAATTCAAAAAATTCTTAAAAGGAAATCAAAAAGGAAAGAACTTGAATGCTCCATTACAACAAAAGAAGATATTTCCAAGCAACACAAAGCAAAATCCTACTACTTCCATGAATAGATAGTGTGAGGGTTTTGGTCACATAGCTTCTGAATGTGCAAATACTTTGAAGAAATATCATACCAAGAAGGCCATAAATATCACTTAGAGTGAAGATGATGAAAAAGATTCAGATGAGGACGAAGACGACAGAACTACTGTTGTTCAAGTAACGTCTTTAAATGTGAATTTAATATCTCGTACTGATTCCATGCAAAACTTGACTGCACGTTCTGACTTCTTGACTACAACATCTCAAGAACCAGACCGTGTCTATTCTAACTGCAGTAGTGTGAACAAAAAATTAAAAGACGAATAGGAGAAGAACTTTTTTACTCACGTCATGATGGAATTTTTGGAAGATGATAAGGCAGCAATTGATTCTCAAAATAATATTCTAACCAACCTCTTAAAAGAGAAGGATGATCAAATTGCGAACCCTCTTGATGAATTAAAAGTTTCAAAAGAAAGAATCAAACAATTAACAATTGGAGCCTCTCACTTAAGTGAAACACTTAGCTATGGAATGGCCTTAAATGTCAAAGAAGGATTGGGGTATGTTGGAAAAGGTAAAAGAAAAGTTGAGAATCATATCAATTTCTTCAAAGAAACACGTTCTGCTATTTTTTCAGATAGAACTACTCCAATTGTTGTCAGTACTGTGGATAACTCGTCTATGCAGGTTCTGCCCAATGCCAAAACTCAAAAACACTCACAACCATCAGTTAAACAACCAGCGTATCAATTCTCAAGGCAAAGAGGTATATCGAAATACTTTGTAAAATATTGGACATGTGGTAATCTTGGACATGACTCATTTCATTGTTTATCTAACAAGAACTTGATTAACTGACAAAAGAGACACCATAATAATTCTAAAGTAAGACAAATTTGTGTTAGAAAAAATGATTTAAATTGTTATATGGTTGATGTTGCCTATAGAACGTTTCACTCATGGTATTTTGATAGTGGTTGTTCTAGACACATGACTGGTAATCGATCATACTTAACTAGCTACAAGAGTCTTGCAGGTGATTTGGTTACTTTTGGTGATGAGGCACAAGGCAAAATTGAAGGTGTAGGTACTATCCTAATTGATGGATTCTCACCTTTAAAAGAAGTTCTGGTTTAAAAGCTAACTTGATTAGTATAGGCCAATTATGTGATGACAAACACTTTGTTATGTTCTCAAAAAATTCATGTAAAGTCTTGAACTATGATGGTAACTGTATTCTACATGGTACTAGATCTAGTGATAAATGTTATCTTCTTGACACCAACATTACTTGTTATATTTTAAAAACTGACTGTACCGAATTGTGGCACAAACGGTTGAGACATTTGAACTATACTGATTTTTTGAGACTAACAAAATTAAATGCAGTATGAGGTGTTCTTAAGCTTACTGAAAAATCTGAAGGATTATGTGGTTCATGCCTAAAAGGTAAGCAAACAAAAAGTACTCACAAGTAAGGTAAGTTTCTTGCTACATCTCATGTATTAGAATTACTTCACATGGATTTGATGGGACCTATTCAAACTGAAAATATTGGTGGTAAAAAATATATCTATGCATGCATAGATGATTTTTCTAGATATACTTGAGTATATTTCTTAAGAGAAAAATCTGATGGTTTTGAAAGATTTAAATTTTTGCACCTAAAAATAACAACAGAAAAATATTTTGAGGGAATAAAAATAAAGAGGATTAGAAGTGATCATGGAAGTGAGTTTGAAAATGCTAATTTCCCTAATTTCTGTTAACAAAATAGCATTTTTCATGAATTATCTGCTCCTAGAACTCTGAATCAAATAGTGTTGTGGAAAGGAAAAATAGGTCCCTACAAGAGATGGCTAGAGTAATACAAATAGTAAGAAGCTTCCTGTTAAATTATGTGCTGAAGCTGCTTATTATATTTTGAATCATGTGTATTTAAGAACAGGAACCACTCAAACTCCTAATGAAATCTGGAAAGGAAGAAAATCGAATCTCAAATATTTCCATATCTTCAGTAGAAAATGCTATGTTTTAAATCATCGAGAACACTTAGGTAAATTCAATTCAAAAAGTGATGGTGCAGTGTTTATTGGTTATTCTGAGAATAGCTGAGCTTACAGAATTTATAACATGCGTACTCAGATTATCATTGAATCAATCAATGTAAAAATTGATGACAATGATGATTTTTCATCCTATTCACAGGAGCCTAATGTTCAGACATTAGAAGAACAGGTTGCTGGATGTCAACTTACTCAAGACAATCACATGCATGCACTAGACAGTGATAAACAGACGGAATAGCCAACATCCAGTTCTGGTGTCTCTGCCTCTACTCTTGGAAGTTCTGACGTACCAAATACAAACAACAAACATAACATGAGAAGGCAACCTCCTTCTTGGATACAGAAAGTATACCCATTGGACAATATTCTCTCAGATTCTGGAGACAGTATGATGACTAGGAGGAGGCTTGCTAATGAACTTGGAAATGTTTACTACACTTCACAAATTGAACACAAAAATATAAATAAAGAAATTGTTGAGGAAATTTGGGTTCTAACCATGCATGAGAGCTAACTCAATTTGACAGAAATGAAGTGTGAGAACTTGTACCTCAGCCAAATGATACATATGTGATCGGGACAAAGTGGATATTCAAAAATAAATTAGATAAACATGGCAACATAGTCAGAAACAAGGCACGCTTGGTTGCACAGGGATATACTCAACTAGAAGGAGTGGACTTTGATGAAACATTTGCACATGTGGCTCGACTTGAATCCATTAGACTTTTACTATATGTGACATGTCAAATGAGGTTCAAGTTGTACCAAATGGATGTCACAAGTGCCTTTCTGAATAGAATCCTTAATAAAGAAGTCTATGTTGAGCAACCTAAGAGATTTGTTGATCCTTATTCTTTCGACCACGTGTGTAGACTTAAAAAGACCCTATACGGACTAAAGCAAGCTCCACGCTCTTGGTATAAACGATCGACCATGTTCTTGTTGGAACAGTGATACAAGAGAGGAAGAGATGACAAAACGCCATTCATCAAACATTTTAAAATTGGATTAACAGTTGCACAAATCTACGTCGATGATATTGTGTTTGATTCTTTACTAGAAACAAAATCTAAGGAGTTTGCTATACTTATGCAAAATGAATTCGAAATGAGTATAGTCGGTGAACTAAATTTCTTTTTAGGTTTGCAAATCAAATAGGTTGGATCAGATATTTTTATCTCACAGGCCAAGTATGCTAAAAATCTAGTGAAGAAGTTCGGCCTTGAACAAACCAAGTCAGTCAGAACTCTCATGGCCATGTCCTTTAAAATCTCCAGAGATGACCAAGACAAGGAGGATGACTCCAGTTTGTACAGAAGCATGATAGGCAGTTTTTCGTACCTGACTGCAAGCCGTCCTGACATATCATTCAGTGTTAGAATTTATACGCGTTATCAGGAAAAAGCAAAAAAATCACATCTTGCAGCAGTGAAGCGAATTATTCGCTATATTAATTGTACTTCTGATTTTGGTTTATGGTATACTAATAATACTAACTCTCATCTTGCAGGATAAACTTATGTAAACTGGGCTGAAAACATGGATAATAGGAAAAGCATGAGTTGAGGATGTTTCTATATTGGTAACAATCTCATTGCATGTTTAAGTAAGAAACAAAAATATATTTCCTTATCTACTACAGAAGCTGAGTATATTACGGCGGGTAGTTGTTGTACTCAACTACTCTGGATGAAACAGATGCTATGTGATTATAGTATTGATCAGAATTTTGTTACTATATTTTGTAATAATACTAGTGCTATCAATATTTCTAAAAATCTTGTTCAGCACTCTAGGACCAATCATATTAACATTAGACATCATTTTATTAAAAATTTGGTCGAAGAAAAAGTAATTACTTTGGAACATATTCAGACTGAGTATTAGTTGGCTGATTTGTTCTTCACCAAAGCCTTAGATTATGTTAGATTTGAGACTCTACGAAAGGTCGTAGGCATTTGCTTGATGGATTAATTTTCTTTAAAAAAAATTTACTTAGTAGAAGTAATGTTTTTCTTTTTTTTGTTTGATTTTATCATGTGTGTTTGCTTGCATTTGTTTATTTTTAAAAAATAATTAAAAATAAATAAATAAATAAATTGCAAATGACATGTGATATAAATGTATGATTGATCTATGAATTTTGAGATTTACTTGGATTAACCAATCAGTATGGTATGCTTATTATACTTATGGTAAAATATACTCAGATAAGCACACTTTGAGGACTTTTTGACTTGTTTGATTGTGCCTTACTACTTAGACTGGATTGTTGTCTTTAAAGTAGTTTCGTACTTTGTTGTAGACCTATGGTCAGTATCCATATCTCTCGGCACTATAGTATGTTGTTGTGTTAAACATACAATTTCATAGAGGAGAGCGCTACCACCATAGATTTGTGCAGCCGTCTTTGATAATGAACATAAATCATGTAAAAAATAGCTACCTTTATGGCTATGAGAAAGTTAACTACGTGATTTTATAAATTCATTGCTTTGATAAAATTAAATAAAAAATATATAAATAAAGTCAACACTCTGAGTACTCAAAAGAAAATTATTAATCCTGTTTGGCACGCACATATTTTTTTTATTTAAAGAGATATGTTCAGATGATGACTGGTTTGACATACATCTCAGTACATATCTTCTTGACAAGGTTCAATTTAGCTTAGTGGGACAGGTTATGATTGACTAGTCTAGTATGTCCTATCACACACTCACGTTATAAATCTGACAAATTAATTGAATCTAATTATGCGCATATATCTGATTGGAAGATTCCGATTGATTTTGATATTTTTGGACTGATTGTATAATTTTTCGACTAAGAATTTTTCCATAAATAAACGATTCAATTTTATCTCATAAAATATTCTCATTATTTTTGTGTGGGCCTTTTCGTATGATTTTCAATCAACAGTCTAATTTTGGCAGAACAATCAGCTTTAACTGAGAAAAATCTGGATAAATCTTTTATGGATTCCAATCTTATTCTGTAATAAATATTAAATTGATCTTCCTAATTTAAAAATTCCGTTTTCGATAAATTAGCATCTTAGAAGGTTTAATTCAAATTTGACATATCTGATTAAGAAAGGTTTCTACTTCCATAACTGCCAATCATCATATTTTGGTAACTGCTTTACACACGTCCCAAATTAACTGTTTCCTCTTTGTGCAATTCTAAAAAATTTCTCCTATTAAACCGTGACTTAGGGTTTTCTTCTTCATCATTCACACTTGATTTTCAATTTGCTAACTTCAAAGCCTCTTATACTTGATTTCGAAGTTATGTAGAGCTTTCTTTTTCAGATTCAAACAATGGTGAACACTAAAATGCCAAAATCAAAGAAAAATCTTGGAAGTTCATCCAAGGACACTTTTGCTTCGGTGTCTACTGTTGAAACTGCGAAAGGGACTCAAAGGTCGCCGGTAAGGACTCTCTAGCGAAGTGCACGAAGAATGTAACCCTCAAGTTCAGACCCGGACACTTTTCCAACGGCTGTTGCATCTCAAGTTGACCAATTGACGAACATTGTTGCATATCAACCGCCGGTCAGCCATTCTAAATCACAGGCCATCAAACATCTAAAGACCCCATTACTTTTCTAATCAAGAAAGTTACCCTAAGTGCTCAAGAACTAGATGAAGAAGGAGACAGTGGGTCTGACAGTGCTGGAATTGAAGAAGAAGTTCATGAGGATGAAGGGACTGGTGATGAGGAGTCTGAACAGCATCTCTCAATCGTAGAAGGTTCAAGTAAGCCCCCTTCTCAAAAATCAGATTCTGGTTTCGATGTCACTATTGATGAATCTTCATAATCTACTCTCACACCTCCTCCAACGAAAAGAGCTATGAGGGATGAAAATGAGAAAGGTAAAATTGGTATTGCTGCTGGAGAGTCCACACTTACTGGTCAGAACAGGCCTCACACTGTCTCAGGGGGTGCCTACAGAGTACTGTATACTCCCAGTTCAGATTCGCAACTGTTCAGACTTGAAACTCTATCTAGAGGAAGACACTCTATTAATCTTCTAAACTATTGCTTTCTATCTGAGACTGCTGAAATTTTGTTTCTTTCGTTTACCTCATTTCGCAAGTTCATCGTTGAATGTAAGGTATCTATTCCTGAGTTTGTTGCGTTTGATCTAGATAAGATTGTTGGATTTCATAAAATGTATAATTTGTTGAGTTTTTCAGAACTGTTTAATGAGATTCTTGTCAATGAGTTTATGGCAAATGTTTCCAAGAATTTGGGTTAGGCTGGAAATGAATTTAGGTGACAAGTTTATGTCTGGGAAAGACATGTTAATTTCAGTCCCAACTCTCTAAGAGAATGGCTTGGGATGGATGATATGGCTATCTCCAGTGATGAGAAGTTAACTAAAGATAGCATTGCTCAAGAGATGACTGGTTATGCTTAGCTAGAGGCTGTTGAACTGGCTGCTTCCAGACTTCTGCTAAAATACAAAGTTCTCCATCGTATCTTAATCAGCAACATTGACCACTTGACTCATCGATGTGTTATCTCGGGTGATAAGGCAGTTATCCTATATAAGTTGGGAATGTGCTTGTGTATTGATTGGGTCAAAATAATTTTTGATAGAGTTGTGTATGAAGGGCCACGGAGGGCTAAGTAGTACAGACTACCAAATCCAGCACTTATTCATCATTTTCTTGCTCATCAAGGAGTGCCTCCTATGGATTCAGACAGGTTCTCAGATGCTATACTTATCCTCGACGTTCATGGATTTTCAAACTTAAATGGAACACCAAATCCCACTCCGAGGGTCCCAAAGCACGTTATGTCTTCTTTGGATCAATCTAGCCATTTGGATATATTGGAAAATCAGCTGGGGCTAGTCAAGACTCAGGTATAACAGCTTTTCGCCCTTACCAAAAGTTTTCAACCATATCAAGTCTGTCTATCGCATAGTCACTCCAGAATTTGCATCCAGTTCAAAAAAGTTCTGATCCTCCCGGAACTAACTGTTTCTGGTTCTAACTTCAAACTTTCTAACTATTTGGTTATGGATGACTATATTAACTCTTACATTCTACTTTTCTTCACTTCAAACACTTTTTTACTTTTGTTTTTCGTTGCTATTTCCTTTGGCATTTTTGTTACAAAAGGGGGGGTAGTTAGGTATTTTTAGGTTTATTGTGATTGTTGTTTACACTTTGATGATATCTTGCTAAGGGTGAGCAATATTAAATTTGTGGCTAATATGTGTGGTATTTGTATTTGTATTTGTATTTTTTTTTTTTTTTTTGTTAACTTCTTTGCAGGAGTTTTTGGTTTACACACTAAGGGGGAGCAATAACCTTTATATGTTGATGCTCATGGTTTCTTTAATTTTTCACATGCCATAATACACTTCACTCTTACATTAAAAATTCGATAGTTATGTGTTTGTAATTAAGCAACGCTAAAAGGGGAGATTGTTGAAAAAATATGTGTCATATTTTTCACGTTTTATATCTTGTCTTTCTTAATTAATATAACTAATTTTTAATGTTAAAAGAGCATGTCAACGTTTTCGTTATAACTGGTTTGAATAACGCCATTTCAGACTAACTGGGTTGATAAGCAGATTATTTTTCCAAATCAGTAAAAGCTGCATTTTTAGTTCTGTTTCCATATACGATATATTCTGATCTCGTGGATATTATTAACAGCTTATTTTGTAGGTTAAAGAATCTTTTCTTATTCTCTTAGATTTGTTTAGGAAGGAAATATTTAAAGAAAATCTAAAGTTTTCTAAATTCCTTCCTTATTTAAATCTATAATATCTTTCTATATATTCTTTCATACTAATTGTCTTACCATTCTTGTTGCAAATTTTTTAGGTAAGAAATAATTCTTAAATTGATTTCTACTTTAACTATAAGTAAGAGTACAAATCAATAAGTAATTATAGTTTTGAAAAATATTTTTTGTGCTCTTATTCTTCAAGCATTCATACGGGTGAATCCATTGAAGACAAACAAGACATGGTGCTTAATTGATTTACTTTCAAAGCCAACATTTTCTTCAAACTCATTGAAGAATAAAAAATAAATTGGTGCTCAACAAACAATTCCATATCTTGTTCAATCTACTTGGCGTGAAGTTAAGAACGGGGGTTCTTAATCCAAGTGGTGGTTGCGGTCAAGTACAATAGGGAATGTGGCGATAAAGTCAAGATCAGTGGATTTGATTCAACTTCATCAACAAGTTAGAAGAAGAAGTATCAAAGGAAGTTTATCTATTTTCTTTTGATTGTTATTTTGTTAATTTTGCGAAATTACAAAAACCGATACTATTGTATTTTTGAACTAGATTATTAGTGGATTGTTTTTACCCATGGCATGGGGGCCCGTTGATGTTTCACTTAAGGGTTTACCATGTTACATCTTGTATTCATATTTAATTCTTTAAATTTCGCACTTAACAAGATTAGGTAGACGAACACTGCTGTGCGAGTGCAATCATTATCACTCGTTAGTTCTGACTACGATCTATCTATTGCTTCTTTAATTAAGATTAAAATTATTTTTAATTTAATTAATCTAGGTTTTAGAACTTTCAGTAAATATTTTAAATTTTTCTTATATCTCATATCTGCTCCTATTGGAAACTATTATTCATTTTTTTTCTACCGAAAAAAAGGCTATCGATTGGTGATGGAAATGTATTGGTTTGAGGTGTTGTTGCAGGGTTGTTCCCATTTTCCCGATCACTATTCTATTATTATATGTGGAGAAAGGTGTGGAAAGTGAATGAAGTTAAATAATATAAACAAAATAATATAAGAATCAAAGGAAACAAAGAACAAGAAGAATAAAAGAAAAAGAGGAGGCTAGGGTTCATTATGCATAATGAAAAAATAATACACAGTTAATTAGAAACTTAATTACAAATCAACTATATATAGGCTAAGGTGGAAAGACTATTCTACCCTTAATAAATAAATAAAACAAAATAACTATATTTATTAACATCCCTTTTCAAACTCACGATACAGCAGCGACAAGCATCGAGAGTTTGCTAACGAGAAATAGAATGCGACTTGGTAAAGAAATTTGCAATCTGTGAAGAAGAGGAAACAAAAGGTAAAGTGATGGAGCCATGCTTGAGATGATGACGGGTAAGGTGACAATCAATCTCAATGTACTTGGTTCCTTAATGGAAAACCGAGTTGTGAGCAATTTGAATAGCACTTTTATTGTCACAATACATAGGAGTAGGACAAGAAAGAAAAACCATCATATCTGCAAGTAACCAAACCAAACAACCTCTTTGGTAGTAGAGGCCATAAGACGATATTCTGCTTCGGTAGAAGATTGACAAACAATAGATTGTTTTTTGCTCTTCCAAGAAATGAGAGAATCACTCAGAAAGATACAGAAACTAGTAACAGACTTGTGATCTATATATTCATTGCCATGATCAGAGTCATAGTATGCACGCGAATCTAAAGAAGATGTGGATGGAAGTAGAAGACTCTGAAAGACTATACCTCGAAGATATTGCAAAATGCAAAAAACAGCGGCCCAATGAACTATAGTGGGAGATGCAACAAACTGACTGACAATATGAACATCATATGTAATAACAGGATGAGTAATAGTGAGATAAACCAAGCTCTCAACAATAGTATGGTATAAAGTAGGATCTGACAAAGATATACCATCAGAAGAAGAATACTTGGCGTTAACCTCAATGGGAGTAGCAAGAGTCTTATTTTCAATAAGTTTAGCCCGCTTAAGAATATTTGCAACATACTTCGATTGAGAAAGAAGACAACCTTTGGACGAGTAGGCTACCTCAATACCCAAGAAATGTCGGAGAGGGCCCAAATCCTTCATTTCAAATTGTCTAGCTAACTCTGTCTTCAAAACTAAAATACCAGCAACATCATCACCAATAATAATCATGTCATCATCATATAACAAAAGAATAATACGACCTACATCAGTGCACTTAACAAAGAGTGCAGAATCAATGACTGCTAGAAGCAAAACCAAGAGAAGAGATCACAATAGAAAATTTCTTAAACCAAGCACGTGGTGCTTGTTTGAGACCATATAAAGCCTTCTTGAGCTTGCAAACATACCTAAAACCATGGAGAACACTAGGGGGGGCTCCATATAAACTTCTTCTTGGAGATCTCCATTCAAAAAGGCATTTTTAACATCAAGTTGAGAGATACCGAATTTCTAACTGAAGCTACAGCAATAAGAGTACGAAAAGTAGTCATTTTTGCAATAGGAGCAAAAGTCTCCTCATAATCCATACTATACTATTGTGAATATTCTTTTACAACCAACCGAGCTTTGTATCACTCAATAGATCCATCAGAATGAGTCTTGATCTTATACACCCAGCGACAACCAACAACAGTCTTACCAGAAGGGAGATAAACCAAATCCCAAGTACCTGTCTCATGCAGAGCAGAAAGTTCTTCATCCATAGATTGCTGCCAATGTGGATCAAGAATTGTCTCTTTGTAGGAAGAAGGCTCGGAGAGACAATGAATAGAAGCTAAAAAAGAAGTAAAAGATGAAGAATAATAAGAATAAGAAAAATTGGGTAACCTTGTGGACTTACGAATGCATGTGGACTGAAGTAGAGGTGGATCCACAATCTCAAACAAAGCTTGAGGGACCGTAGGAGAAGTGTTAGTAGCAACTCGACGAGAATAATACAAAGGTAACGGATGAAGGACACGACAATGGGGTTCTGATGTAGTAGGAACCTGTGACGACAAACTATTAGTATCTTTAGAAAAAGGATCAATATAGATAAGATCATATCTAGTCAAGTCATGAGTAGTAGATGGAATAGAAAAGAAAGATATATGCTCAAGAAAAACAACAAGACAAGACACATAAAGTTTGTGAGTAATTAGATCGAAACACCGATACCCCTTTTGTCCTTGACCATAACCAAGAAAGACACAAATAGCAGATCAAGAGGACAACTTGCTGCGTTCTACATGAGGGCGGAGAACGAAGAAAGTACTACCAAAAAACTCTAAAGAAGAAGTAATTTGAGGCATACCCATACAATATTTCGAAAGGAAAGATACCTGAAATATGAGAGGATGGGATGGTGTTTTAGCTTCATCCTAAAACACACTAGGAACAAAGGCAGACAATAAGTGAGATCGAGCAGTTTCAACAATATGTCTATGTTTTCTTTCTGCAACACTGTTTTGTTGAGGAGTATATGTACAAGAAGTTTGGTGAATAGTTCCATCTAAGGCAAGCAACTCAAAAAATTTGTTAGAAGTGTATTCCCTTTTTAAATCACGCCTAAAACATTTGATAGCAGCATAATACTGAGTTTTGACAAGGCTCGAAAAACGGTGTATAACTCAAAGAATTCAAAACGATGTTTTATTAAGTAAACTCAACAACAACGTATATGATCATCAATGAATGAAACATAGTATCGAGACCCTCATTTAGTAGGAACATGAGAAGATCTCCATACATCAGAATGAATCAAATCAAACGAAGAAGAAGAAACAAAAACACTTCTAACTATAATTAAAAGAAGAAACAGAAACACTTCTAAATTAAAAGGTAAAGCTGAAAATTTGGCTAGTTTACATCCACTATAATCAGAAATATGACAAGTTTGCAAATTGCCTAAAGCCCCATGTGGACACTAAAAATCTCAAATGAGAAGATGAAACATGACCAAGACGAGAATGCCGTAAATAAAAACTAGAAGAACTATGACTTAAACAAAAAGAAGATAAATCAACACTAGTAGTGGCAGCAACTGATACTTTTAACTCATCTAGAACATAGAGTCCTCCTGCCTACGGCCTATCTCAATAAGCTTCTGAGACTACAGATCCTGCACAAAACATGAAGAAGAAGAAAAACTGACAAAACAATTAGAGTCACATAATTGACCTACAGAAGCAAGATTTAACGTGAGTTGTGGAATATAATAAACATTATGGAGAGACAAGTTAGAGTAACAACAGAACCAACATTTGCTAAAGGCATTGGAGTGCCATGAGCAGTCATAATAGGAATAGATGACGAAGGAGACACAGATGCAAAAGACAAAGAATCTGGAGACATGTGATGTGAAGCACCAGAATCCAAGACCCATAAAATAAGATGACATACCTGACACACTATAAGGGGAATGACCTACGGAAAAAGGTAGACATAGCTTGTAGCTGAAGGGAGAGAAACTTCTGAAATTGCTCAAATTGCTTAGCTAGCGTACTTGGATCAGTGAAAGGACCTAATGAGGCGACTCCTGCAGTATTAGACTGTGGTGGTCTGTAACCCCGAAGTGGTCTATAACCCTGATGTGCTCTATAACCCTGAGATGGTAACTGGTTGCCAGGCCTCCAAGTCTGAGATTGCTGCTACTGTTGTTGATTCTGCTATCTCAACTTAGGACACTGGGTCTTCCAATGACCTTTCTTCTTACAGAAACGGCACTCGTCGAAGGCAAGCATTGTGTAAGGCCTATTCTGATTATTAGAGGGTGGCTGAGGAGGTACTGTTAATACAGAAGGAGTCGGAGTCGAAAGAGTTTCCTTTTCGACGCCAGACTTTAGACGTACTTCTTCAGCCAACATCTCACTAACAACTGAATCAACTGAAGGAAGCGGAGAACGATGTAGAGTAGAACCTCGAAAGTCCTTCAAAATCACTGCGAAGGGCCATCAAAAATTGTACCAACCGTTGCCACCTCTATGAGCAATGTACATTAACATTTTTTAGTTCACCATCTTCTGTAAGAGCCGATTGATCTGTCATAGCATAATAGAACTCCTGAATACTCATATTATTCCGCTGAATAGCTCGTATGTCATTTTTCAATTAATACTGCTTTGCAAAATTTGACTGAGTGTATAACTTCTGTAGATGATCCCAAACCCTCTTTGCTGTGTCATACTTAACCAATTGCACACCTATGGAATGCTCAACAAAAGTGTTAATTATAGTAATTATTTTTGCATTATTGGCGTCCCAGGTATCTATCAAGGTAGCATAATTTTCAGCAATATTCACGGGTCTCACAGAAGTGCCACTAACATATCCCCATAGGTTTTTACCCTAAAAGAAATTTCTTATCACATAATTCCAATACGGATAATTTTTTCATCCAACCTCATACTCACAGACTGAATGGAATCATCTCTTTCAGTAGCCATAATCAGATACACAAAATTGGAACACAACGAAATACCAAATTGTAGATTGTAGATATAGAACAAACAATGAACGAATGCAAAACAAATACCTCAAACGCAGAACATCAAACCACAGGCGGATACTTCAAACTCTCAGCGCCAAACGCAAAATCCAAAAATGCAAAATTTCGGGCCTCCGCGAAAGCTGTATTTGAGATTAAATTTCTACCCATTATACCCGTTTTGATACCATGTTAAATATTATAGACAAAACAATATAAGAATAAAAGGAAACAAAGAACAAGAAGAATCAAAAGAAAAAGAGAAGGCAGTAGTACCTTATGCATGATGAAAAAATAATACAAAGTTAATTAGAAACCTAACTACAAATAAACTATATATAGACTAAGTTGGAAAGACTATTCTACCCTTAATAAATAAATAAAACAAAACAACTATATTTATTAACAAATGAATGCTGGTGACTTATATCCTGTCTCAAAGTATCTTGTGATTTGCGTTGTCGGGTTGTTTGGCAAAAAATGTAGCCATGTTGGTATGAATCCAATGGAATGATGCCTTTGTTTCTTCAAATGCATGTAATTCTTCTTTAAAGTAAAATGTTGAAAGAAGATATGCCAAATAAACATCTATAGTTGTAATTGGAAATCAAAGGTTATCCTTATTTAATTTATGCTCACTCATTTATTATTGGGTAAATAGCACCATGGGTCCCTAACCTTTGAATGTTATAACGATGGAGTCCTTAACTTTTGTTCACTAGCAGCCAGAATCCCGAACCTTTCAAATGTACGCACTAGGAGTCCTTTTTTGACGAAAAACGTAAAAACATCTCTTAACTCATCACGCGCCGAATTTTTGAAGGATAAAATTGTCCAATACTGCTAAATTATCATACTAAAGAGAAATTCAACAAGAAAGAGATTCTACAAATGCCCAAAAATCAAATCCTTCTACCAGATACTACAAATTGAATCTCAAATATCATTCAATCAAAGGAAAAAACAATTGGTGGAGGCACAATTTTGGTACAGGAAGCTGGAGGCAGTGGGAAGATCTACAAGGCCGTCGTAGAACAACAGTCTGCTGCTGTGAATCCCAGTCAAGAAATTCTTAATTCTTATAATATCTTTGATCGTCTTCCAGATGATATTGCGTTATCCATCTTCAGTCAATTGAGTCAAGAAATCCTTGATTCCAATCAAGAAATTTTCCAGATGCTATGAATCTAGACAAGAAATTCACGATTCTGATAATCCCTTTGTCTTTCCCTATCTGTCTGTAAACATGTTCGTTGTATAATCCCTGAAATTGACCAAATTTTTCTTTCAATTCCTCGTAAAAGAACCCTGGTAAGAGACTATGAAACCCCTACAAGTTTCTTCAAGAATCTTGTTTTTAGAACTTTGATAAAACCCGTCCTATTTATTTCTCAAAGAAACAAATTAAGGAAAAATAAGGATAATTTTTCCTGAATTGAAAATTGGGTTTAAAAGCTGGTAAGAAGAATTTTTCTACTTACTTAACATGGAACGCAGAATTTGGGAGCCAACTACATAATTGCGTGATTTTGGGTGCAAAATCTTGGATTGAAAAATGTGAAAATGGGGATAGTTTGCTCGAATCAGACTGTGAATCGTGTGTAATTGATGATCGTAAGCTGAAGTTGAGGATTGTGTGGACAATTTCATGGTCTATCTCTTTCACGAGTTCCGTCAGATTCTTCACTGGTAGCAGCATGTCGCTGGAGCGGCACTATCGTCGTTGTGCCGTTGCCGTCGAAGATCTGGAGGCGAACTGCGTCAGAGAAGAATGGATGTTCTTGAAGGATTTTTGCACAGAGGTAAGATAGAATGGGTGGACATTTTTGCCCTTCAAAAATGGGGCGCGTGATGATTTGACAGAGTTTTTAATATTTTTTGTCAAAAAAAGGACTCCTGGTGCGTACGTTTAAAAGGTTCGGGACTTCGGATGCTAGTAAACAAAGATTCAAGACCCCGTCGTTACAACATTCAAAAGTTCGGGACCCTTGGTGCTATTTATCCTTTATTATTACATATTAATGAGGCCATTGTTTTTCACGTGGATGCATTTGGCATTTGAAAGGTAGAGCTTTTGTGCATGTATAGTAATTATCCCATACTCGAATTTTCAGTTTTCAAGATAGTAAATGTTTTTCAATAAATGGTGGAAAGTAGTGGATTAGTCGAGGGTATGACGTATTTTGCAAGCATCTTTTGAAACCTAGTACAAGGTTTACTATTAATTTTGTGTTTTCTCATAGTAGATACTACACTACTAGAAAAGAAGGCAACATAGACGGAATTTTAGCAACGGACGACTTCCGTAGTTATTACCGACGTATTAACAATAAATTACCAACGAAATATTATTTTATCATTTTTAAAACCTAAGTATAAATTACTGACAGAATTACTCCGTTACTAATCCATTGGTAAATTTTTTTTAAAAAAAAAGTAAATAATAAATTAAATAATTTACTGACGAATGTTCCAACGGATGATTCCGTTAGGAACTATATAAAAGAATAAAATAACTACAAACGGAAAAAATCTGTTGCAAACTTTTTAACTAAAATTAAACAATTATTACGTAGTTACTAGTGGAAGAAATTATGTCACAATTTTTTTTAAATACTTAAATATTTATTAAACATTTTCCTACGAAAAAATCGGTTGGCAATTTTAACAAAAAAATATTTTAATACAATAATTTTAAATAATAAGCTACTTTATAATCATTTTGTTTAGTTTCACATTTTCTGTTTGAACGATTGTTATCGAGTGAATATTAATTTATGTATAGATTATTTTGTCAATTAATTAAATATTTTTATTAATAATTTAATTAATTTCAAAAGTCAAAATATTTACATATAAATTTCAAATAATCAGATTTCATCTAAATTTTATTCTCCACACCTTAAAATTTCACTTCCCGCTTATAATTTCATTGCTTTGTAACCAAAATTTCATTTTCCCTCATTCTCATCCCATTATACCCCCACTCTCAACCCCAGCGCGCGCGCGGGCGTGGGCACGCCCTATTTCCCTGTCCAAATCCCTAATCTCATCTTCACCGCCTCCGTTCTCTCTCTCTCTCTCTCTCTCTCTCAATCTTTCTCTTTCTTTGAAGCATAAATTGTTGTTCGATAGTTGCTATAAATGGGGATTCAAATACTATTGCTTGATGTTGTAGCCGTGGATTCATTTTTTTCCTACAAAAATTCTGCAATTTCTCCCTAAAAGTAACTCTTCAAACCCATTTGAGGCCTACGGCGAGGAATCTGAAGAATGGTGCCGTTTCATTGCTGCTTAACTTTGACTACATCTTCCCGGATCGGAAACAAAGTCGTGGAGGTTCGAATCCGGATTCAATCTCATCTTTTGGCTCCCTTATCAAGTTTTGTCTAAAATTCTAAACTAAGGTAAGTTCTTGATGTCTTTTCTCGTATGATTTTGAATAAAGTTTTTAATTTTTAGATTTGAATATAGATTTAACCCATTTACACTGTATTTTGGATGCTTTTAGTGTAGATTTATACTTTAAGTTCAAGAAATTTTGGAAAGAACCGAGTTTGTTAGAAATGGAGGAAATTTGAAAATGGGTTGTAAATTAAAGCTCTAATAATTGATTTTATGGCGTTTTGTGAAACTAAATACTAGATTTGGAATTTATAAGCGTGGGTTAAGGATTTTGAGGTTTAATTTCGCCATTTTCACTCATTTCCTCCTATTTTTATACAAAAATTGTTACAATGGTGCTATTTTCGTAACTCTGTCTAGAAATTGCCATTTCTGTCAAACATTTGGAGCCAGTTTTCATTACTTTGGCGCTGGTCTCTGCACTCTGGATTTTATTATTACTTGTTTGTTATCATTTTAAAATAACTCATTTTTTTAATAAGCGAACTTTGCATATTACTTAATTTTGAGGTTTATGTAGATGAGAGCTTAGTAAAGTCATGAATCTCCCACGTATTGAGAAAACAAAGAACATTGATTGAATACAGATGCTCAATTAGTTGTTTGATTTTAGTTTATCATGCTTTGCAATTCAGTTAACTCTTTTGAAGAAGTGTCACATTATCTATTTCTTTGGAATTCTTTTACTTATCAAGGTTTGAAGCAAAAAAATTTCACTTGCTAGGATATTATAAAAAGCTAAGGTCATATGAACTTGAGCTTCGATCAAGGTTTGAGGCAATAAAGTTTTGGTTCCATTGCTTAATTCTGTTTCAAGGATATACGAAAATTCTTTGGGGATAGCAACTAGAAGTTGACTTCTTATGTGATTTTGAATTCATTTCTCTATAGTTTCAAAAAAGGAGAAAGAAATGTGGCTTCCATGGTGTTTGAACTGCAAAAACTAACTGGTGGAAGTCTCAGGCCTCTCAATCTTCAGTGCAAAGGAAATGATCTGATGAATTGATAGCTTAGATATTCAGTCTTATAAAATGTGCATGCAACATGTGCCAGACTTTGTTAAATATCAATTCATGTTAAAAGTGGTAATGAATGCCTAATTGGGCTTTATTTTTCTTCTGATTGCATGCATGTCTGCTGTGTTAGGTTGTGTTTGTCCGTCGAGTAAATTATTTGTACTGTGATTTCATAATTTCAATTAGACTAAGAGTGCGGTCTTGTTCCTTTAGTAGAATAGAAATTGATTAATAAATTATTTTGACCGATCAAGAGTTGACCGAGTCAAAATTAATTTATTAGAGCTTAGTTTAATTGGGTCCGATCATGTCCCCTCAGTGGCTCCAATATATAGAGCTAAATAGGCTTATTACCTATTTTCTATTTGTCTGAGAAATGGGCATGGGTTATGGTACTAGGGTTGGTAGGGTTTTAGAGTGTAAGTAGATTATAAATAGTCTCATAAGATTGTTTTTCTCCACAACCTAAACCTAAACCTAGAGGCGGGACACACACTAAAGTATGAAGTGTGTTTTCTCCTGACAAAGAAAACCCTAACCCTAGTATAACCTAGAACCAGAGAAGTGACCACACACCAGTATAGCTTTTCTTGGAGAACACTGGAGAAGGCTTGAGGGTTTGTAGCTTTGAAAGTTTAAAGAACAACACGCTACAAGGGTAATTTCTTCAACACCTATGTGTTCTTGCGCTTTATTTAATCCATTGAATGCACGGAATAAATCATATCTTGTGGAGGATGTTTGATTATCACAGAAAATTAATTTTGTGATGTCTAGATCCCGCTTCTCCAACAATTGGTATTAGAGCCAAAGTTTTAATTTTATTCTGTGTATTTAGGATTGAATAAAATTGTCTTTTAATGCATGTGTTAGTTTGGAGCGGTGTTAGGGTTTATGTGATTTATTGTTCTTATTAGATTGAATGAATTTAATTGTGTTTATCAACAATTTATGGCCTTAGAATTTTGGTAAAAAAAATTGTATTGTGTTTTATCGAATCTTGTAACAAAGGGGTTGATTACGACTCCATGTTTCCCCTTTGATTTTAATTTATTGCAATATTGTATTAGAAATTATTATTTTTAAATGTATTGCTGTAAATTAAAATATGAGGACCGATTTCACTGCTACCCGAGAATTGAAGACCTCTGCTACAATTTACAAGGGAGGACTGGACTTCATCTTCTTCATTTCGTGGAGGGCCCGTGTCTTTAAAATATCCATTTTCACTAGTTTTGTGAATCTGTTCGATCCTCTTTCGCATGGCATCGCCTGTGGATGTTGTCCCCGTGTTTGGCAACCACCTTCAGTCACTCTATTGGCTGAAAAAGTGATCATCCCTGCTGCGTGAAACAAAAAAAAAAAAAAAAAGCGTGCCTCACATGTATTCTTGATTTCGATGCTCACCGGTCTTGTTGATTCTGCGATGGCGATGGCGGCGTGAGTCCGTCGCGCGTTGATGTATGGCAACGCCGGTATGCTGAATTTGGCGAGGGACAATGGTGGATCCACACGCTGGAATTTGGGCCAGGTCACGCTATATTGGGTCGGGTCATGTTGGAATTGAATTGGACATTTGCAAATGGAAATTGAAGAATTGGGCCGGCTTGTGGCTCAATTGGACCTTTAATTTATTTGTAATTTTGTGTCTACGTTGGGGCCATAAATTTGTTCTATTTAATTTTAATTATCGCTTTAATTTATTTGTGATTAAATGTCATTCATATAACATGTCATATAGATCACATTACACCGCTCTAGGTACTATTCTGTCATGCATTGTATATAATATTTATTTTCTTTTCTAATTTTATTAGATTAGAAAGATTAAATATTTTAATTAATAATTGGACCATTTTTTAAGAGTTAAAATTGGTTAGAAATTGTTAATTGAAAAAATCCAAACAGTATAAAAATATTAAGTGGGTGAAGGTGCACTGTTTATGTGAACCCACGGCCTCCCTTATTAGTCCATTAGTAAGAATAGGTGTATGCCTTGTGCTAATTTTATTAGCTTCCCTATAGAAGGGCTGCACTGTTTCGGTTACTAGATTGGGCCCAATCGGGTGATAATTTTTTAGTGTTAATTAATTGCGATTACCCCATAGGTAATGTAATTAATTTAAAACATAAAATTATCAAATATAGGGGTTGTACACTTAAATCAAAAACATCGTGGTGACTTCCTATAGAATATCCAAACGGTGTTATTGATGGCCTAAATACAGCGATACTAAATTAATATTGCATGAGATGCTAGATATATTAAATTTAGTGGGAGGGTCTCAGCCTAGCCGTAAATCACACTATCTTCTCCTATAGAGGGATGTGTTTAAGATTTTGGAGTTTTAGGTATTCGTCATATAGAAGTAGTTCTTGGGTCTACTCGTGCATTTCATGTATCATATATGAAATCATTATTTTGTTTGTAGCTCATTTCAATTTTTAATTTTATTTCAGAAAAATGTCGAGCAATTCACTGTCTATGATTTTGACCAAAAACCAACTAGTAGGAGAGAATTATATTGACTGGAAACGTAATTTGATGATTGTCCTCACTGCTGAGAAGCATAAGTTCGTGTTAACTGAACCCCGTCTTGATGAATTTATTGAGCAGTCCACGGTTGCTCAGAAGGCTGCATATGAGAAGTGGATCCAATCTAATGAGATGGCCTACTACTACATTTTGGGATCTATCTCAAATGTGTTGCAGTGGCTAAACATCGAATATGGAGATCACTACTCGATTATAGACAGGTCTTGAAAATATTTGAGCACCAAGGACGTCAGGCTGCCATTAGGACCATAATGAACATGCGCATGAAACCAAGCACGCCCGTGAGAGATCATATGCTTGCATTGATTGCTCAGTTTAACGTGGCTGAGGTTTTAGGGGCTGAAATCAAATGGGAGACTCAGGTTGACATGGCTTTAGAAACTCTCCCTGAGATGTTCTCTCAGTTCAAAGTTAATTATAACATGAACAAGCTGAGCATGTCCCTGACTGAGTTGATGAAGGAGCTCCAAAATGCTGAAACTGTTCTTAAGACCAAAAGTGGTGATGCCTTTGCTGTTTTTCCTGCTGGATCATCCTCTTCCAAGCCGAAAGGCAAAGGAGGGAACAAGAGGAAGAAATCTAACAAGAAAAGCCCACAGCAGCAGGTTAAAAAGGCAAAACCAGATGGTAAGCCAAAAGGAAAGTATTTTCATTGTGGACAGAAGGGTCATTGGAAGAAGAACTACCAGGAATACCTAGCTTCCAAAAATCCGTAATGGTATTGAGTCATGTTTGGTGGTTGATTCTACTGATTCCTGGATTGTAGATTCTGGAGCCACTAATCATGTTTGCAATTGTTTGTAGGGGTTCCAGGTAACCAGGGAACTCAATGAAGGGGAACTGACTCTCAAAGTTGGCACATGAGTAGTGGTGTCTACAAGAGCTATTGGAAATGTTTATCTTTATTTTAGAAATAAAAGACATTTGGTTTTAAAGAATTGTTATTATGTTCCGAATATTACCCAAAATTTGATTTCGGTTGCTTTGTTATTTAGACTAGGATATTTTGTCCAGTTTTCATCTTTTTCGGTGGATATTACTCTAAATAAAGCCCTTATCTATAGGGGACATTTGAATGATGATTTATATGTTTTAAAACTTTTTGATAGCTCATTGCACCACACCTAATCTAATAAACGCATTAAACCTGCTCTCCTATTAATGAGACTTACTTGTGGCACCTAAGACTTGGCCATATTAACCTTAATAGGATCCAAAGACTTGTGAGGGATGGTCCTTTAAGTGACTTAAAGATGGAGTCCCTACCGCTTTGCGAATCCTGTTTGGAAGGAAAAATGACCAAGAGGTCCTTTACATCAAAAGGACATAGAGCCAAAAAGTTTTGGAATTAGTACACTCGATGTATGTGGCCCAATTAGTGTCCGTGCTAGAGGTGGGTATGAGTACTTCATCACTTTTACCGATGACTACTCTAGATATGGTTATGTTTACCTAATGGCTCGCAAGTCTGAAGCGGAAAAGCAATTAGGTAAGAGCATTAAAATACTTCGATCAGATCGAGGTGGAGAGTATCTATCCCATGACTTTAGATCATACTTGTCAGAAAATGGGATTTTATCCCAACTGAGTGCACCAGGAACACCCCAACAGAATGGTGTCTCAGAAAGGAGAAACGGGACCTTGTTGGACATGGTCGATCAATGCTTGGCTTCTCAACACTTACTATATCCTTTTGGGGATATGCAATACAAACCGCAATATACTTGTTGAATGTAGTTCCATCTAAGTCATCCCCTAAGACACCCCGGAATTGTGGAATGGGCGAAACCTAATCTAAGACATATCGGGATATGGGGATGTCCAAAGACATGTGCTTAAGGAAAAGTCGGATAAGATGGAATCAAGATCGAGTTGTGCATTTTTGTAGGATATCCTAAGGGGACAAGAGGATGTTACTTCTATAGTCCTCAAGACAAGAAGGTTTTTGTAAGCACAAATGCAACCTTCTTAGAGGATAGATATATAGAAGAACGTGAATTTAAGAGTAAAGTTCTTTTGGAAGAAATGAAGGAAAACGTTCCCAGCTCATCCACTCCAGAGATCCGCACTAAACCTACTCAATATGAATTCACGCCTCTACCATTGATGATACCTTGATGCAGTGGGAGAGAAATGGAGGTTCCACCTACCATACCTATTGGTCCAGAGGCACCTGATATATCAGGGGATCAAGTCCCTCCTGTTCAGTCACCACATGAGACTGAACCTGCAGTGGACGGACATGGTGGAGGAGAAACAACAGTAGAACAATCACAAATTGCAATCAACTAGGAACTTCCACAACTTAGGCGTAGTGAGAGAGTCATTCGACAACCCTCTAGGTACTTGTTATATGGAGAGTCTTTCGAGGCAGTCTCCACCGAGCAAGAAGAGGATCCCACTTCGTTTAAGGAAGCTACGGATGGTGTAGACGTTGACCATTGGAAGAGTGCCATGGATTCAAAAATGAAATCTATGTACACTAAATCGGTCCGGGAAATTGTAGATGTACTAAATGGGGTAAAACCATAGGGTGCAAATGGATCTACAAGAGGAAGAGAGGAGTAGACGGAAAGGTGGAAACCTTTAAAGCTAGATTGGTTGCTAAGGGTTTTAGCCAAAGAGAATGTATCGATTACGAGGAAACATTCTCTCCCGTGGCCATGCTTAAGTCTATAAGAATCATCTTATCTATTGCAACTCATTTTGATTATGAGGTGTGGCAAATGGATGTCAAGACAAAGATTCCTTAATGGAAGTCTTGATGAGAGCATCTATATGATGCAACCGGACAGTTTATCCAAAATGGTCAAGAGCATAAAGTATGGAAACCGAATAGGTCCATATATGGACTTAAACAGCGCTCTAGGTCCCGGAACATCGATTCGATTAAACTATCAAGACTTATAATTTTGATCAAAATCACGATGAACCTTGTGTCTACAAGAGGATTAAAGACAACAAGGTGATTTTTCTCATACTATATATGTTGATGATATCCTATTCATTGGGAATGACGTAGGAGCATTGACTTCAGTTAAGCACTGGTTGGTACAACAGTTTGATATGAAGGATTTGGGATAAGCCAATTATGTTCTAAGTATTCATATTTTTCTGACGTAAAGAACGGAAGAATCACTCTATCCCAAGCTTCATATATTGATAAAATATTGGTGAGATTTGCAATGCAAAATTCCAAGAAATGTCAAATGCCTTTTAGACATGGAATTCACTTATCACGGGAGCACTGTCCTAAGACTCGTAGTGAGGTGGAATACACGAAACAGGTTCCTTATTCTGCATATTCGAGTTGATCGACGGTGATAACATGTAGGATCGATAAGTCGGAGGATATAATTATTGATTGTTGCTTTAGTAATTTTAATTAGACTAAGAGTGCAGTCTTGCTCTTTTAGTGGAATAGGACTGATTAATAAATTATTTTGACCGATCAAGAGTTGACCGAGTCAAAATTAATTTATTAGAGCTTAGTTTAATTGGGTTCGATCAAGTCCCCAAGTGGCTCCAATATATAGAGCTAAATATGCTTCTTACCTATTTTCATTTGTGCGAAATGGGCCCGGGTTATGGTACTAGGGTTGGTAGGGTTTTAGAGTGTAAGTAGATTATAAATAATCTCATAAGATTGTTTTTCTACACAACCTAAACCTAGAGGCGGGACACACACTAAAGTGTGAAGTGTGTGTTTTCTCCTGATAAAGAAAACCCTAACCCTAGTATAATCTAGAACCAGAGAGGTGACCACACACTAGTATAGCTTCTCTTGAAGAACACTGGGGAAGGCTTGAGGGTTTGTAGCTTTGAAAGTTTAAAGAACAACACGCTACAAGGGTAATTTCTTTAACACCTATGTGTTCTTGCAGTTTTATTTAATCCAGTTGAATGTACGAAATAAATCATATCTTGTGGAGGGATGTTTGATTATCACAGAAAATTAATTTTTGTGATGTCTAGATCCCAGTCTCCAACATGTTGGCGTTTTAGATTTTATTTACACATTGACCAACCAATCACCATATTTAGTACTGACTTAGAAATCACATGTTCCACGAAATATTACATGGAATTTTCTTTTCTTTTTCCCCTCTAGACAAGTTCTCTGTTCTTTGAGATAAGGAGACATTTTCTCAAGAAGGTGCCCAACTCTAAGAGCTTTTTGTATATATACTTCCCCCATCAACCAACAAAGTTGTAGTGTTCTGACACAATTTCACCTGTTCCAGGAAATGTTAGATAGAATTTTATGTTTTCCCGGTCGAGTTTTGTGTTCTTTAGTACATTTACACTATAGGTACTCAACAAAATGCAATAGCTAACAACTTTTTATTAATTGTCTCAACAGGTTAATGCAATTGCCATCAGAGTGATCCAATCAAACAGCAACATTACGAATGCACATTATGACAAATTACCCATGATTAAAGCATATAGATTGTTATAAATTTTATTATTTATTATTTGCACATGAATAGTTAAATAAAATTTTAGGGATAATTGCATCAAAGGTCCCCAATATTTCAAAATCGTTGGAGATATGCCCATAACTTAAAAAAAAGTAGTACCACACATCCCCAACGTATGAAAATCTTTGACGTGGTAGGTCCTTTATGACCAAATTGTCCTTATCTTTAAACAAACAAAAAAAGGAATAATTGCATCAAAGGTCTCCAACCTTTCAAAATTGTTAGGGATATGTCCCTAACCTAAAAAAATAGCACCAGACATCCCCAATGTTAGAAAAACTTGGCATGGTAGGTCCTTTATGACAAAATTGCCCTTCTCTTTAAAAACCAAAAACAAAAACAAGAAAAATGAAAAATGATTGAAAAATAACCAAATTTACCCAAAAAAAAAAGTAACAAAATGACCATCTTTTTTTTTTTTATCATCAAACTTTGGAAAAATGAGAGAAGAATCTTCTTCAAAGAAAATCACCGTAAACTTAATAAATAAGTTTCAAACCCATAAGCAACAACCATCAATTTTCAACAGAGCTACCGATTTTCACTCACAAAGCGACCACCGATTTCTTCTTCACTTGTAATAACCCATGAGCAAATGAATTAGTTTCAAACTCAACCCTTGCGGTGGAGTGAAAATGGAGGATTCTCTTGAAAATTGTGAGAGTCAACCTACCCGTTCCAATTTACCTTTGAACCATGTTTGCCGCTTTTCTCACTCTCTCTCCTAACGAAACCATCGTCTCAATCACCATTTCCTCCAATCGTCACCCTCTCTCCACCACCACCACCACCACCACCACCACCACCACCTGCCGCCTCCTCATCCTCATCAACCATCTACACTAAATACTCTTTCAAGCATCTCGCTTCTCTCAACCCCCACCAACTCCATTACGCCCATCCCGAACCCCATCCCTAGCCTAACCCACCTATACTAAACCGTCCAAACCCCCATACTACCCACCATCATCCCTCGACAGGTCGGTAAAGATCGACCCATTCGACCTCTCTTTTGATTTCCAGTTCGATTACAAAGAGAGCAGGTCCAAATGTGAGACCCATTGGCCTTCGCGAGATGAAGTACTCCCCATTCGGCCTGGTTGCCTATCACAGAGACCGGACGAGTGTTTGTGCCCCATGATTAGCAGACTTGAAAGAGTGGTCCTCGGAAAAGGAACAAGATTTGGAGGAGAAGAGAAAAATATTGAGATAGAGAGAGTTCAAGAGGAGCCGTTGACTAATCTTTGGGATTTTGACTCATTGTAAACTTAATAAAGAAGATGACCTCTTTGTTACTTTTTTATTTTTGGAGGTACATTTGGTTAGTTTTTAATCATTTTTTTCTTTTTTCTTGTTTTTTATTTTTTGTTTATTTAAAAAAAAGGGCAATTTCGTCATAAAGGACCTACCATGCCAAGGTTTTGATACGTTGGGAATGTCCTGTACTATTTTTTTAGGTTAGGGCATATTCCCAACGATTTTGAAAGGTTGGGGGACCTTTGATGCATTTATCTCAAAAACAAAAACAAAGAAAAATGAAAAAAAAAAGATTAAAAACTAACCAAATGTATCCTAAAAAATAAAGAGATAATTGCATCAAAGGTCCCTAACGTTTCAAAATTATTGGAGATATGCCCTTAACTTAAAAAAATAGCACCACACATCCCCAACGTATGAAAACCTTTGAGTGGTAGGTCCTTTATGACCAAATTGCTCTTATCTTTAAACAAACAAAAAAACGAAAACAAAGAAAAATGAAAAACAAGATTAAAAACTAACCAAATGTACCCTGAAAAATAAAAAGTAAGAAATATACCCAAAAAAATAAAAAGTGAAAAAAGGTCATCTTCTCCAAAAACTCAAAATTCCATTAAAAAGAAGAAATATGGGGGCATTTTGCCTTCGATTTTACGGTCTTTGGCGGCTGAAAATAATGTTGAAAAGACGTTGGATTTGTATTATTGCAAGTGACTCCCAAAGAGCGTATCGTAATTCTCAAAGAGCGTAATAGTTGGGAGGAGGTTTTGAGGATTTTGAGTGGTTCAAGTCACGAGAAAGAATATGTTACTAATGTGATATACTATAATGTTTTGCTTGAGCCCTAGGTAGGGCCTCGAAATGGGATGAATTGAGGCTTTGCTTGGATTGAAATGGCAAAAAATGGAGTCTTACTCACAAATAACAAGTATGGGATGCTTGTTGATGTGTATGGGAAAGGAGGGTCGGTAAAGGAGTCGCTTTTGTGGATTAAGCATATGAAGTTGAGGGTATTTTCTGGATGAGGTCACAATGAACACAATTGTTCGGGGTGTTGAAGGATGCGGGGAATATAATAGGCGAGATAGATTTTATAAGGATTGGTGCAATGGTAGGGTTGAATTGGGTGATCTTGATCCGGATATCATAGGCGATTCGAAACCTATTAGTTTGAAGCGCTTTTTGTTGATGAGAGCTTTTCGAGCAGTAGGGAGGAACAACTTTTCTACACCGGGTGCATCGGATGTGGAAATATCTGTTAAAACCCACGACTTCATCGCTACTTATAATACTTTGATGGATTTGTACGAAAAGGCGTGTCGGTTGAAGGATGCTTCCGATGTCTTTGCCGATATGCTAAAGTGCGGGGTGATGCCGATACATTTACTTTCAACACCATGAAAATTTTACCTAGTCTCTAGGGTATTAGCTCTTTTGGACCCAGTTTTTGGGATGCTTCTTACTTTCTAGTGATAGTGGCAGATTTCTTTGTAATTTCAATTTTTCTTTTTTTGAGCCAACTTGTCAAACGTTTTATAGTACAAGTTTTTTTTTAAATTAGGGACATATCTTTAACGATTTTAAAATATTAGAGACCTTTGATGCAATTATCCCAAATACACTAAGTATAAAGGCAGTCTTTTGGGATGCCTTTTTCTTTATCCATTAATTAATGCTAATTTCCTAGAAGTGATTTTTCCTTTTGTTCTTTTTCCTCCTACAGTTGAGTGACCTTTTGTACAAACATGTTTTACAAACATGTTTTACACAGACATAAATAAAAACCGTCAAATCCTAAATGGAACCGAAAGTGTCGATTTGGTGCATGTCAACAAAACATTTTTGAACTAAAACAAACTGTTGGTATGTTTGGTGTCACGTAAACCTATCAATAAAACAATTTTGAACTAAACCAAATTGTTAGTTTAAAGATGATAAAAAATTTAAAATTGCTACCGGAAATTGATCCAAATTGGATATGGATCTTACTCATAAGTTACAATCATAGCCTCCAAATTGAGATAAAACTAATAAAATGTTAATTTAAATTTGGACACTTTGGACATGATTGTCACGTACCAACAATTATTCTATTTTGATAAACCAATCAATCCATCATCTGATTGCTCTTTCTTGGTTCATACTTCATACACTAAACCATCTTTACGCCGGAAAAAAACACCACAAAATCATCATTATTCACTCTCTCAAGTCAACAAGCAAAATGGCGTGACGAAAATGGATTAAAGATTAAGATCACTCAACAAACATGATTTTCAATCAGAAGTAGATATTATTGTAGTAGAATATTTAATTGCATGAAGGGAACTCTCACACTTTTAAAAGACTTGTTAAGAGTAAAAAATCAAAAGTTTAATAAAATGAATTAAAGATTAAGACCCCTCAACAAACATATTTTCAATCACAAGTGGAGATTATTATAATTGATTATTTAATTGCATGATTGGAATACTTAAAAGTTTTAAAAGACTGGTTAAGAGTCAATTTTGCTGTGTCTATTATGCAACAAAATTAAGATGTTGACTTTATCTCTGTATTTGCAGAACTTTTAAGTTTGTAATTGAAAAATGAAACAGCTTGAAATTTTGGTAACGCATACTAATCAGAGTTCACAAATCTAAGAGATGTTTTGTTTCACAAAGCGAACTTATAGACACGAGCCACAACCCAATTTCCGCATTAAAATATTATGTGATGGTTAAAAGTCGTTCAAAATATCATTTGTGATGAATATATAGAATAAGACGTTATTGATACACATTGAAAATAAAGAATTCATATAATTACAACAAGGTTCAATAATCATCAAATACTAATATGAAGGTTTTAAGAATTAATGTAGAAAATAGCATTTTCAATTATATTTTGGATTATATTTTATATTCCTCCGTCCCCATAAATATATGTTTACTTTCTTTATTCATCTATCTTAATTATCCAAATTACAGTCCACTTTTTTTTTTTTTTTTTGGTAATATAGTTAATTTCTTCGTTTTTTAATATGTAATTATTTAATGCGGCTTATTATCAACAATTATGAACTATCATTACATTAATGTAAGGGTATATTAGAAAAAGAGTAATATTATTCATAGTCGCTCACTACTGGTAGTGATCCTATGTGATCAATTGGAGTAAATAATTACTCAAATTGAGTAATGCCACATAAACTCACTACTGGTAGTGAGTGACTATCAATAGTATTATTCTATTATAAAACCTAACTAAAAATTTATTCCAACTATAATAATTTTTCTTAATATGTGAAAATGGAAGTAAGTCTCTTTTTTGGGACGAAGGAGTAGTTCATAATCTCGAATATTTTAACTATATTTATAATAAGTAAAATAGTTAAGAGAAGAAAAATAGAAGAGTCTCATGGTGATGACGAGAGGGGCACGGTTGTTTATTACAGACAGGTGAGAGATTTTGAGGTTCTTGCATTTGTTGTGGAGGTGGTGACGGCGGTGGAGGTGGCTGTGATGACGGTGTTATCCGTCGTGAGGAGTGGTGGTGGATCAAAGCTGTGGGAGTAGCCAACGAGAATTGAATGGTGGGGTGGGGAAATTGTAATTGAGGAGAGAGATGGGGATCTGACTGGGTCTATATGACGTGGCAAGTGTTGAATGAGGTAGCATGCCAACTTACCCGTGGACAACATATCTCTTATCGACTCTAGTCAGGAGATCGGGAGTGAAAAAAGAAAGAGTAGAAGTGCATGATAATGTTTTCCAAGCATTCACACTTTTTATATTAATGTAGATATGAAGAAAACGTAAGATAAAAGTCAACAAATGAAAATAAACTTGACAAATAGAAGGAAAAAGAATTGTTAATGGAAAATAATACAACATCTTTGGTATTTAATAGGAATCAAGACTATTCTCTCTCCAAATTAAAGTGACTTTCACTATAAATACACGTGAACGAAGATGGATTTCTCCAATGGGAATACTATTTAATTTAAAATAGTATTTTTTACCCTTATTGTTTATTTTTTATTTTTGTACTCTATATAACTAATTGGTCTTTTTAATAATTCTTAAAATTTTAGGGTTTAAGGTTGCAATTTCAATTAATTAGCAAACTACGTTTGGTTCATTGGTGCTTATAAGCACAGCAGCAACGCGGAGCTCCTTTTTCTCAGATTTGGGATTGATTGAATATTTATAATGTGTGGTACTACAATTTTTATAAGTGCACCATATTTTAATTACACTTAAAGTTTTCAACCTTTGTTCATTATAACACTTATCTTCTTAACTTTTTTACGTCGTATTTCATTAATTAGTACATTTTATTCTTAATAATAGTTTTTGTCAATGTATTTTATTTGCGTACTTTAAAATGAAGAAAAAATATATTATCACATTTTTTTATTTATTGTTTTTTAAAAAATATAATAGAAAACTAAGTCGTTTTATGTTCTCCCAACGAATTTTTTGGACGAAAATCGTTATCAACTCAAGATGTACCAATTAATGAAAAGTTGAGGATATGATGTAAATGAACACTGCAATGAGCAAAAATTGAGGATATTAAGTTCAATTAAAATATGATACAATAAATAAAAAGGAAAATGTTTGTTGTGGGAATATAGAGAGAGTGAATAGTGTAAAGACTATTTTACCCTTGTTTTTTTGCCCATTCTGTCAACCATTCTATGCAAATTTTCTGTACAACAAGAGGAGTTCAAATAAAAATTGTGGATTACTCATAGATTAACATAAGTACAAAATCATCATGGTTCTTGGTTCCACCTAGTATAATGATGTACTTTCAAAATTTACGATAGAATCGTTAGGTACAATAATAGATCTAATCAAACAACGTGCTAAACACAAACGAGAGATAATTAAATTGACATAAAAAAAAAGGCATTGGTAAGTAGTGTAAGTAAATACAATTATCCATCCAAAAACGTCCAACTAGTCAAGTGTAATTATGTTAACATAATTTGCAAATGGAATTATTTTAGGGAATATAATGGATAAATTTAGTAGTACAATTGTTTAAAAACAAAAATACAACCAAATCTGTCCAATCTTGAACAAAATTTTCAATTCTAAAGGATTCCGTTTTCACGTCCGTCGACTTTGTTTAATCCATTATTTTATACATTTTCAAGTAAGTGCAATTATTGTATCAATAAGTTGAGACAAATGGACTAATTGACCCAATAATGAATGGGGTATCATTTACCCAATTTTTATACATATATTAAATTTTTACTATAAATATAATCCAATTGATTCTTTTTTATTGGGCAGAGAAAACCCACACACACATGTAGTGAGCGAGATTGAAAATATTGTACAAAGTAAGAGCATTTTCAATATAATCTATTTATTGTTTTTTAAACGTGTTATATAAGTATATATAGATGGAGTTATAAAAAACTCTCCAATACATGTTGACGAGGACTCCATCTAGTTGATTTGATACACAAAAAATAGACTCCGTCTACAAATTCGTCTAAACATAGATGGACTTCTAGACGAAGTGAATCAATGTAAAGATTGTATTTTAAAAAAAAAAAAAGTTAGACAAGGAAAATATAAATTGAAGACCTGCCAATTTTTAAAAAATTTAAGACCATATAAGCGGTTAGTGGTGACAAAAAAGTTCGTCAGCTCGACTCGTAAAAGCTTGGCCCAGCTCGAGCTCGAGCTCGTGTCCACGAGCCAAGGGACGAGCCACGAGCCGGCTCGGCTCAGTGGCTCGTCCCAACGGTCACACGATTTCGTGACCGCTATAAACGGTCATTTTTTTTTTTTTTTTTTTTTTTTTTTTTTTCAATATTTTCCTATAAATACTCATTTTCTAAATTCATTTTTTCACACTTCAATCTCTTATCTCTCATTCAATTATATACTCAATTTATTAACAATTCTCAAATTACATTCTCTCAATATTAGTGTTCTAATTAATATCTAATATCTTATTTTCTAGATATTACTCTATATAATTTTCTACTTCTACTAATTCTATACATTTCCATTTTCTAGTTTCTACGTTCTAATTCTACTACATCTTCATCTTCTCTTATTTTCTTTATTCTATTATTCCAAATGGTATACAACCGAAGTGATGATAATTTCAATGGTCTTAATAACATTTCAATTTCAGAAGATATTATTGATCAGTTTGGTGGTAGCACTGATCCAATTAATTTGGAAGACGTTCATGACGACGCCGATACACAAAATACCATTGGCTCTAGCACTAAACGAAAAGCTACCAAACAAAAAGCTATATGCTGGCAGTATTTTAAGTTGGTGCCGATCGGTAAAACTAGTAAACAAAGTCCATGAGTTCAAAGTTCGATGTAAACACCGTCAAGAGAAGTTTGCTTGGCACAAGGGGATAGGCACAACCCATCTAAACAGACACTTCAAAAGTGTCAATACAAATATGGAGGTTTGGATATAAATCGTGCACAACTCCGCTTGATCTCCTAGAGTCGGGTCCAGTAGTCCCACTCTCAATAGCTGGATATAATCACAAGAACTCGTGCGACAAGAAGGACTGCCGGAATTGATATCAAATGTCGAGTTTTCACTATGCTTGGTGGACAATACTCATTAGACGTCATTCGTCGGAAAATATCTACAACCAAAGTACGTTAGTATTTCCAGAAATACACTTCGTAAAGATACTATTGTTAGATATAATACTAAGAAAGAAGATATTATTAATGATATTAATAATTACAACGGTGTTGTATTTTTTACATCAAACTTATGAACAGATTGTAACCAAAAAGGATATATGGTTGCAACTGCACATTATATTGATAATAATTGGTTAATGCATAAAAAAGTGATAGCATTTAAACAAATAGACTATCCTCATAATGGAAATTATATTTATCAAATTTTATTAGGTGTGTTACATGAATTTAAATGTGATTCTAAGGCTCGTAGTTTTACATTTGATAATGTAGGCCCAAATAATATAGTAATTGAAAAATTAATGCAACAATGTAATCCACAATTTGATAGTATTTTATTTCATATTCGTTGTGTGTGTCATGTATTTAATTTAATAATACAAAATGGATTAAAATTTATACAACCTCAATTGAAAAAAAATAGACATGCTATTAATTATATTTCGATTTCACCATCAAGAAAACTAGTTTTTGCTGCTCCATGTACAGAAAATGGGCTGCAATCAAAATGTTTTGCAACTGATGTTGCCAATAGGTGGAATTCAACATATCTTATGCTTGAATTGTGTGAAAGTTGTGAAGATTACATTACTATCTATTATAATGGCCGACACTCACACGGCTCAAAATATGATTTAGAATTATATGATTAAAAAATATGTGGTCATGTTAGAAAATTTTTAAAAGTTTTTTACGACGCAACAAATGCATGTTCTAGTGTTTATTACTCAACTACTCCACTTATTTTAAATCATTTCTATTATATTGCTAACAATTTTAATAAGTATAAGAATTTTTCTCTTTTTACTAGTATTATACATGTTATGGAAGCTAAATTTAGAAAATATTGGAAACAATTGCCTATGTTATTTCTATTAGCATGTATCATGGATCATCGACTTAACTTAGAGAGTACAAAAGTCACAATAATGGTAATTTCATATAAATTAACTTATGGAAATCCAATCATGTGTGCTAATTTAGAACAAACTTTATACTCTATGTATGAGGTCTATGCTGAAAAGGTCGGTACAAACGTTGTACGACCCCCTAATCCAACATATACTTCGTCATCAACTGATGACATTGACTTATGGAGTTACGTCAGTACACTTAGAACCACTCAAGGTCAATAATTAGTTGGTTCTTCTTCTTCTTCTAGTTATTCCCTTCTCCGTTCTAATGATACACCTGTAGAGTTAGGTAGATATTTTGTACATGATGTGCTTAGTATGTTAGATGACGATGAGAGAAAAAATTTTGATATACTTAAATGATAGAGACAACATCAACATAGTTACCCAATTCTTTCTAAAATGGCACGAGATTTACTAACACCTACAGTTTCAACTGTAACATCCGAGGCTGCATTTAATATAAGTGGCAGGGTTTTATCTAATATCAGGTCAAGACTCAAAGTCGACATTTTAGAAAGTTTACTGTGTATAAAGGATTGAGATGATGCCAAACTTCGAATTCAAGATAAAGTTGAAAGAATAATATCCAAAAAACTTGAAGATTTGAATATAGATTAATCATATTCGTAGTAAGTATTATTTTGCATTAATATTTCTGTATTTGAAAAAAATTTCTTATTTTAATAAAAAATTGTACACGTAACATCTTGTTCGTGTACAATTTTAACTTTGCCTACTTTTAAAGTAGCCGGTCCCAAGCCCGTAAAATTAGGAGGGTTTTAAATCTTACATTTTTAAGGTAAATGATTTTCGATATGATATTTCTTTTTTATTTTCAAATTTTAAAAAATGTAAAACACAAAAAAAGAGGTGGGTTTTAAATCTTTAATTTTTTACATAAAAGATTTTGTATTTCTAATTTTCTTTTTATATTCAAATTTCTTTTTTATTTTTAAATTCAAAACAAAAAAAAAAAAAAAAAACAAAAAACAAACAAAGAGTCAAAGATGAGGATTTTAAAAAAAACATAAATTAATGATGATGATTCAATAAAATTTTTAACATAAAAATAAATATTTAATCTTTAACATAAATATAAAGATAAAGATAAATGATTCATTTTAAATATTTATATTTTTTTTCTTTAACAAAATAAAGAAAATGATTTATTTTAAATTTTTTTTAAAAAAAAGGGCCGAACTGAGCCGGCTCGACTTGGCTCGTTCGGCCCACGAGCCCGTGGGTCGAACTGAGCCACTCGTTTCCAGACGAGCCGAGCTTGGCTCGTCCCCATGGACAAGCAGAGCTCGTGTTTTATGGGTCGAGCCACTCATTGCCATGCCTATAAGCGGTAATATTAATTGGAGACGGAACCCATTGGAGACGAGTTTATAATTTGACCGTCTATGTAATAGACGTAGTGACATATAGACTAGAAGTCTATCTATTTTACCTACTACATAGATTACAATAGAAAGAGTGCATTGGAAATGCTCTAAAATTTCTACAAACAACACTATTAAATTTTATTTTCTTCTTAATCATGTTGATCAAGTCTAACAATCAGATTTCTCTCTTGTTATATATAAGAAAATGACATTTATTATATATGTCATATCATATAAAGAAAAGAGCTAAAACAACTCAATCGCTAAAATATTATCTATACTACTTCTAAAAGAGGCTTAAATAGAAAAATATTTTTGGACCATTTTACCCTTATAAATTTTTTAAAATTCCATATTTACCTTTAGTCATTAATATATAATTATTTTTTAATATTTTATTTATTACTCTTTTATTGTTCATCCTTATTATATATTAAATTTTCACCAATTTATTAAATATACAATTAAATTTTTTAAACATTTAATTTATTAAATTAAATATGAAAGTGAAAAGATGGTCTCAAATTTTTTATTTTTTATTTTTTTTTGCATTAAGTAGATAAAAGGAATAAGAAATGAGTAAAAAATAAAAATGAATGAGAAAAATTGTAACTCTGTTTATTACCGCATTAAAATTTAAATCATAGTTGTCAAAACTGAAATGGAGATAAAAAAGATTATTTTTAATACATTAGATTACAGTGATTGTGAGCATGTTTGGTTCAATTCTTTTTAAAAATTTTTTTTTCTCAAATTCATTTTCAACTACATATTTTTGTAGGACCTATAACTTTTATCAACTTTTCAACCACATATTTTACCAATTTTTTTTTCAAAATCTTTAAACCCCACCAAATATATACTATAGTTATAACTAACGTGTGAAACATTTTTCATTTTTAATTTAATTTAATTTAATTTTTATATATAGAACGTTATTCTCATATTACTTCTGTCCGTCAACAATATTCTTACTCTGCCCGTCAACAATATTCTTACAACATAGACAAGTATTGATACCTCTTTAGTTTTTGTTTCTTACTCACATTTATGACATTTCATTTACGTCGTCAAATCAAACACGTCTAATAAAAAAAGAACATACACAAAGAATATTGTTCACAAGGAACTACTACTTCAACAAATGTACAATATTATGTAGTCAATCATTACATTTTCTCACAATAAAATTAGTAATTATTAATTTTATTCTTCGTAAAATGCAGCCCTATAGATCCTTAATATTATAAGATTTGATATCAATAGTTCGTCAATCATAAAAGTTTAAATCACCAAAAGATCTTAATTGGATTCAAGTTATTGTTGGTATTATCACCATATAAAACTCATCTCTAATTGTAATTGTACTTAAATGATTGCAATTATCTTTTAATATTTATTTATTACTCTTTTATTGTTCATTATTATTGTACATTAAATTTTTAACAATTTATTAAATGTACATTTAAAATTTGTAAATATTTAATATATTAAATTAAATATGAAGGTGAAAAGACGATCTCAATTTTTTTTGTCTTACGTAGATGAAAGAAATGAGAAATGGATTTTGAAAAAAATGAATGAGAAAATTGTAACTTTTTTTATTAATGGATTAAAATTCAGATCATGGAGATGAAAATATTGTTTTGAATATATTGGATTACAATTATTATAATTGACAATTAATATATGAAACTTTTTTTTAATTTTTAATTTAATTAATAATCATCAAATGCGTTTAATAAAAAGAGAACATACACAAAGAATATTGTTTACAATAAGTAACTACTCCAATAAATATACAATATTATATAATCAATCATTACATTTTCTTCAATAAAATTATTAATTATTAATTTTTTTTTTCATAAAATACAACCATGAAGATCCATATTAATACATCATTAATTCATAAGATTTGATATCAATGGTTCGTCAATTATTAAAGTTCAAATCACCAAAAGCTCTTCACTAAATTCAAGTTACTATTTGTATTACTACTATATAAAACTCATATTTGATTGCAATTGTACTTATATAAATATAAATAAAATATCAAATATCGAACAATACAAAACAACATGTTATTAATTAGGAATAACAAAAATATCCGATCCGTCCCGAACCCAATGAATACCCGATCTGAATGAAGCAAAAAATTTCTGATCCGTGGGTCAACGGGGCGGATCACGAGGCAGATCGGATCATGTGTGATCCGATTCGATCTGCCCCATCTGAAAAATAAATAGGATTAAATAATAAATAGATGAAAGATTTATGACTTAAATTACAATTTAGAGGTGGCTGGACTTAGCAAAAAATATTATTCCCCCAAAAAAATGGATAAGTATATGGATCAGAGCTCTGATCCGCCCCCAAAAAATGGCGGATTTAGATCTCGTACAATTATTGCAGGGCGGATACGAATCAGGCCAATCCGCCCCGTTGCCATCACTATTATCAACAACTATATTTTTTTTTATCTTTATTGTAATTGCTACTTTAACATTTTAATATTTAACAATTAAAAAATAAAAAATATTAAAAATTAATTACAAAAACATGTGCAACGCACGCGTGTGTAACTAGTATAAAGAAATGAGCAACTCTATCGCTAAAACAACTCTATCTCTAAAACAGGCATGACTTGTTGATTTCCAATTGTTTCTTCAAAATAATATATAAAGAAAGAGCTAAAACAACTCTATCGCTAATGAAGGAAACTTGTAGATTGAAAATTGAAATGAAGTAATGAACATAAAAGTACAATGCTAGTACAATTATGTCATAGGATTTTTTACGTTAAATCTGTGTGATATTGTTATCTTTGTTACCTATTTTTCTGATCTTATTATGACAAACTGCTATCAAAGCCGGATTGAATTTTGATAACGGTAATTGCAACTATGAAATGTGATATTTCGCTTTTGAATCGCAATAACAAATTTTCGTTATGGTAGGTCAAGATGCAGGTTGTGTTCGCGCAGATATACATTTGGATGATGCACTGTTAGGGTTTGATAGGATGCCGACGTCTTTGACAGTGGACGAAAAACAACGTAAGGATCAAAAGACATTTTCTCAAATTCATCTTTGTCTTTCAAACCAAATTTTACATAACGTTTTGAATGACAAAATATTTTATCGCATTTTTTTATTTATTGCTTTTTACAAAATATAATGGAAAACTAAGCTGTTTTATGTTCTAGCAACGTTTTTTTTTGGACGAAAATCGTTATCAACTCAAGATGTACTAATTAATGAAAAGTTGAGGATATGGATGTAAATGCAAACTGCAATGAGCAAAGATTGAGAATGTTAAGTTCAATTAAAATATGATACAATAAATAAAAATTGTGGTGAGAATATAATTACTCATAGATTAACATAAGTACAAAATCATCATGGTTCTTGGTTCCACCCAGGGGCGGATTCAAGGGGGGGCTGCACTGTGCTTAAGCCCAGTGCAGCCCAAGCCCAGTAAGCCCAAGTATGTGTAAATATTGATTTTTTAAACAATAGTTTGGCCTAAATAAAAAACAGCCCACTTTCTATGTGGGCTAAAAAAAATTAAATCATTTACACATTAAAATTCATTACATTTCAACCAAAAAAATAGCCCACTTTTTAAATGGGCTAAATTAAAATTTAAATCATTTACACATTAAAATCGATCCAATTCCAAACAAAAAAAAAATAGCCTACTTTTTAAGTGGGCTAAATAAAAATTTAAATTATTTATACATTAAAATCCATCCTATCTCAAACAAAAAAATAGCCCACTTCAATAAAATTTAAATCATTTAAACATTAAAATCCATCATATCCCAAACAAAAAAAAAAAAGCCCAATTCTTAAATGGCCAATTCCAAAAGAGCCAAATCCAATTGGATTTATTTATCTTTATCCATTTTTTATGTTTATTTACTAATCTATAAATTATAATTTTATATGAATTTTGATTTGTTATTGAAAGATAAATAATGATGTTTACTTTATTTTGAGAAATTATTTCAAATTTCAAAAAGTAGAAAAAAAAAAGTACTTAGGATTTTATATGTTTTTACATAACAAATTTTGTTAAGAGAGACCTTATTAATGAAATAGATATAGATTCTATTATAGAAGAATTCGCAACGGTAAAAGATCGTCGGGCACAACTTTCTTTAGCTAATTTTAGATCTTGAATATTTTTGTGCAATGGCTTAAGTAAACTTTTTAAATATTATGACTTATACAAAAAATTAGATTCTTATAAAAATAGGTTAAGTAATTGTGAATTTAGTAAAAAAAAATTAAATTAGCCTTTCAACCCCGTCAAAACTAGTCAACCCCTTTATCATATCCTGGATCCGCCTCTGGTTCCACCTAGTATAATGATGTACTTTCAAAATTTATGATAGAATGGTTAGGTACAATAATAGATCTAATCAAACAACCTGCTAAACACAAACGAGAAATAATTAAAATCACATAAAAAAAAAGGCATTGGTAAGTAGTGTAAGTAAATACAATTATCCATCCAAGAACGTCCAACTAGTCAAGTGTAATTATGTTAACATAATTTGCAAATGGAATTATTTTAGGGAATATAATGGATAAATTTAGTAGTACAATTGTTTAAAAACAAAAATACAACCAAATCTGTCCAATCTTGAACAAAATTTTCAATTCTAAAGGATTCCGTTTTCACGTCCGTCAACTTTGTTTAATCCATTATTTTATACATTTTCAAGTAAGTGCAATTATTGTATCAATAAGTTAAGACAAATGGACTAATTGACCCAATAATGAATGAGGTATCATTTACCCAATTTTTATACATATATTGAATTTTTACTATAAATATAATCCAATTGATTCTTTTTTATTGGGTATTTAAAACCCCACACACACATGTAGTGAGCGAGATTGAAAATATTTTACAAAGTAAGAGCATTTTCAATATAATTCGTCTATTATTTTTTAGACGTGTCATATAAGTATATATAGACGGAGTTATAAAAAACTCTCTCCAACGCATGTTGACGAGGACTCCATCTAGCTGATTTGACACACAAAAATAGACTCAAATCTACAAATCCGTCTAAACTTAGACGAACTTCTAGACAAGTGAATCAATCTAAAGATTTTATTTTTAAAAAAAAAGTTAGACAAGGAAAATTTAAATTGAAGACTTGCCAATTTTAAAAAAATTAATGTCACATAATAAGCGGTAATATTAATTTTAGACGGAACTCATTAGAGACAATTTATAATTTGACCGTCTATGCAATAGACGTAGTACCATATGGATTTGGAAGTCATCTATTTTTACTCGCCACATAGACTATAATAGTCGAGTGCATTGAAGATGATCTAAAGTTTCTACAAACAACGTTATTAAATTTTATTTTCTTCTTAATCATGTTGATCAAGTCTAACAATCAGATTATATTATATAAAGAAAAAGAGCAACTCTATCGGTAAAACAGGCATGACTTGTTGATCCAATTGTTTCTTCAAAATATTATATAAAGAAAGAGCTAAAACAACCCTATCACTAATTAAGGAAACTTGTAGATTGAAAATTGAAATGAAGTAATGAACATAAAAGTACAATGCTAGTACAATTCTATCATAGGGTTTTTTTACGTTAAATCTATGTGATATTATTATCTTTGTTACCTTTTTTTTTTTTTATCTTATTATGACAAACTGCTATCAAAGCCGGATTGAATTTTGATAACGGTAATTGCAACTATGAAATGTAATATTTTGCTTTTGAATCGCAATAACAAATTTTCGCTATGGTAGGTTAAGATGCAGGTTGTGCTCGCGCAGATAAATTTGGATGATGCACTGTTAGGGATTGATAGGATGCCGACGTCTTGGACAGTGGACGAAAAACAACGAAAGGATCAAAAGACATTTTCTCAAATTCATCTTCGTCTTTCAAACCAAATTTTACATGACATTCTGAATGACAAAACCACGGATGCATTGTGGTTAAAATTGGAGCAGTTATACATGATGAAAAGTCTAACCAATAAGTTACATTATAGTAGTGACGCTATTCTCACCATATGGTAGAAGGTACGTCTCTATAAGACCAATTAACTATCTTTAAAGAAATCATCTCTGATCTAGAGACCATAAAGGTTAAGTACGATGAAAGATTTAAGGTTGATTTTATTGTGTTCATTGCCTTCTTCATATATGACTTTCAGAGATAATATTTTGAATAGTTGTGACACCCTTACTATGGATGAAATATATGAGGCTCTATTCTCTAAATAAAAGATGAAGCATATTGTCGTTGGCTCTAAGACTCAGGCAGAGGGCCTTGTTGTTCGAGGGATGACACATAAAAATAATTATATAGAGGTAATGTGAGGCGGATCGAAATAAAAATTAGAGATAAAATCTATAATTACTGCAAGAAAAAAGGGGCACATCAAATTTGAATGCCATAAGTTGGAGAATAAGGATAAGAGAAGCTACTAATCATAAGGGAAAATAGCCAGAAAATTCCCGTGAAGCCAGTGTTGTAGAAGATGGTTTCAATGATGGAGAACTCCTAGTTGTTTATGATGGTGACTCCAAACCTTGCGAGAAATAGGTTCTTGATTCAGTTTGCACGTTTTATTTATGTTCTAATTGAGATTGGTTTTCAACTTATGAAACTGTTTTTAAAGGTTATGTATTGGTGGGAAATATTGCACTTTGTAAGATAGCTGGTATTGGCATGGTCAGAATTAAGATGTTTGACAGAGTTTTCATGACATTTGGTGATGTGGGACATGTCCCATATCTAAGGAGGAATTTTATCTATTTGGGTACTCTTGATAAAAAGGATACAAGTTTGCTCCTGAAGGTGGAATTATGAAGGCCAACAAAGGTTCTCTTGTTGTGATGAAAGGACTGCCAAGTTATATATGTTGCGGGGTTCTCTGATTCTTGGTGAAGCGATTGTCACTACTCTTTTTTCGTCAGATGATGATGTTATAGAGTATAGCTTATGCATCTTAGACATACGCGTGAGAATGGAATGACTGAACTGAGTTGAACAGAACTTCTTGATGGACAGAGTATTATTAAACTAAAATTCCGTGAGCATTATGTTTTTGAAATTTAGAATAGAGTTAGATTTGCAAAAGACATTCACAAAACAAAGGAAACACTTGATTATATACATTATGATCTCTGGGGACCATCTAGAGTGCCCTCTAGATGACGTGCAAAATTATATGTTGACTATTATGGATGATTTCTTTAGAAAAGTTTGGATGTTTTCTTGAAGCCAAAAAATGATGTGTTACATATATTTAAGGAGTTGAAGACTATGATTGAGAACCAGACAAGGAAGCAGATAAAACGTCTATGCATTGATAATGGCTTGAAATTTTGTTCTGGTGAGTTTAATACTCTCTACAAGACAAGTAATTTTGAGACACTTAACAGTTTATTATGCTCTACAGAAAAATGGTGTGGCACCCCCCGGGGCATAGCTAAACTGGTAGAACAATCAGTATAAGGCTTGCTTCCAGCGGTAGGATAGGAGTTTGAATTCTAGTGGAAACCTGCGGCTAGATTTTATTCGGTATGGAGCAATCACTTTGGGGACGGCTCCATATGCGCAGAAGTGTATAGTCGGATGAAGGGAACCTGTGAGCCAGTTGAGGCATAACCCGCGATTTATCTCCTCAAAAGTTCTAGGGGCAAAGGTCTTGGGGGTCCGAGAATTAGTCGGCATAAAAACTGGGATACCTGGGTATCAAAAAAAATTATGGTGTGGCGGAGGCGAATGAATAGGATTTTAATTGAGAAAGTCGTTGTACTCTCCAATTACGTTTAACGAAGTTGTTTTAATTTGAAATTTGTTTCTACATCTTATTTTCTTATTTATTGCTCTCCCTCAACTTCTATTGACAAGAAGACTCTAAAAGAGTGCAGATCGATACTCGCTAATAATTACTCTAACTTGAAGATATCTGGATGTCCTGCCTATGCTCATGTTGACAATGAAAAACTCAAACCTAGATTTATAAAGTGTGTTTTTCTTACCTATAAATCCAGCGTAAATGGATATAAGCAATGGTATCTAAAAACCCAAAAAGTCATAATCAGTAGTTATGTTATTTTTGATAAAACTACAACGATTAATGACATACATTCTAGAGAATGTTCTGATAAAACTCAGCAGAAATCAAGCACATAGGTGGAGTTCAAGTTTGGGTCCGAACTTATATCAGAGTCTACATCTCAGTCTAGCTCAGAAATATAGGGTTCTACTGCATCTTCACCACCACCAGCAATGCCACAATATTCTATTTCTAAAAAAAGGTCTATAAGAGATATCATACCTCCAAAGAGATATGTTGAGGCTGATTTAGATTCTTATGCTTTGAATGTAGTTGAAGGTCTTGATTCCATTGAAGAATCTTCTACATAATCAGAGGTTGTTAGTTGTTAACGATTCTGATAGATGGATTATTTCTATGCAGGAAGAGATGGAATCGCTTCATAAGAATGGAACATGGGACTTAGCGAGACTGCCTAAGGGTAAGAAAGTATTTCACTGCAAATTGGTGTTTAAAAAGAGATAAAGAACACCAGTATTTGAAAAAGCAAGGTATAAGGCAAGACTAGTTGCGAAATGGTACATTCAGGTTCCAGGTATAGACTTTATAGATTTGTTATCCCAGTTGTAAATCATAGTTCGATTCGAGCTTTGCTTGGTATTGTGCCCATGCATAGTTTTAAGCTATATTAGTTGGATGTGAAGACAACATTCTTACATAGAGAATTTGAAGAAGACATCTACATGCAACAGCCAGAAGGTTTTATAGTCTCAGAAAAAGGAGGACTATGTTTTTTTGCTGAATAAGTCTCTTTATGATTTGAAACAGACACCCGACAGTAGTATAAAAGGTTTGATTAATTTATGAGCACTCATGTTTTCAGAAGAAGCAGTTATGACAGTTGCGTTTATATTAAAAAGACTATCGGTGGGTCATTTGTATTTCTACTCCTATATGTTGATGACATGTTGACAGCAGCCAAGCATAAGGAAGCAATAAAGAATATCAAAGCACAACTTAGTAAAGAGTTTGAGAGGAAAGACTTAGGAGCCGTAAAGAATATACTTGGAATGGAGATTTAGGGGGATAGAAAGGCATGTAAATTATATCTAAGTTAGAAATGATATATTGAGAAAGTTCTTTGTAGGTTTAATATGCAGAACACCAAGATTGTTAGTTGTTGTGCGATTTCAATCCCGCAAGTGGACGGATCGTTACAAGTAATAAAGTGATGTGAAGGATGTCGAACCCACGAAAACTAGATATTAATTTAACCAATTAACTTATAACTCAATTTCTAACAATTAAGAAAAACACAGATTTGATTTTGATGTGTGACTCTAAACTAATTTAACTATTTTAATTAAATTGAAAATAACAATAAGCAACTTTGAATGATGAGAATGAATTCGAATATTACCAATACTAGGATTTACAAATCCACCTACACGCTTTATAATCAATTATCCGTTAATCGCTTTTTAGCTTTTAATTACCTTAGATTGAAAATCGATGTTCTTAAAATAATCAAAAGCCTCTCTCGATGGTCAATCAATTCTATACGATATGCGAACCTAATTATCTCTAATTAAGCTTCGAACATAAACATATGCATTAAAATCTCACGAACACCTAAATAGATTTCATAAAGTATAATATTAATCTTTATCTATTATTGGACCCTATGTTATTCAATATCACGTGCTTAATCTATATTGAATCTCTCGACTTCAATATAGATCACAATATATTCTAATGGTGATCAAGCATTAAAATAATGGGAATAATGAATAAGGAATAATCAACCCAAAAGCAATTAATTACTAAAAAGGAAATTTTTTTAATTAATTAGAAAACGCGTGAAGTTTCATCGTTCATCCTAGGAAAAGTAAATTTAGCCAGACATGATTTCATCAATTATTACAATAATTGAGTTCATCATGATCTGGAGAAAGAAAAACAAAAAGTAAATAAAACCCGAGATCCCGGCTCAATGATCTTCAATCACGTGTCTTGATCTTCGATTCTTCATTTGTATCTTGTTCTCCCCAAAATTAAATCCATGATATGTCTATTATTTCACTTTTATAATGTTCTCTTCACCTTCTAAGGCGTGATTTAGGTAGTTGAATCAATATGGACTAGGTAGTGTTTCAATTCTATCGAAAAGCTGTCAACTTCTATCGTGTTATGCCTTTGCGATCGCATGGTTCAATTGCGTTTTCAATCGTTTTACATTCTATTGATTTTACGGAGGTCTTGCGATCGAGACATATATAACCATGCGATCGCATGGTTATCTCATGTTGCTTTCTTGGATTCCTTTATTTGATATTTGCATGCTAAGCTCACAAGTATCTTTTCTTAACAGTTTGAGTCCCTTTTCTTCTATTTGCTCTTTTTTTAGGAGATTGACCTTTGAATTTGATTATTTCCTAAATTAATAAGAAAACAACATGCAATTAAACTAAAAATAAGTGAGAGTACTCATAATCGTCCCTTTTTGTGAGCTCAGATAAGTACAAAATTATACTTATCATTAGTACTCCGTTGGCGGCCCATTTCAGACTATCGTCTTCTCTATCTTCTCAATCAGATGATGAGATTGATATTATGTCTCGGGTTTGATATGCTAGTGCAGTGAAATCTCTCATGTATGATATTGTCCGTTTACGTCCAGATTTATCATATGTAGTTCTTGTAGTTAATAGATACATAAAAATCACGGGTAATATTGCAAACTCAAAATCCAAATCTTTTCTTCTCGGGAAGATCGTGAAGAAAGTCTGTGGTTTATTTTCTTTGAATTTCGATTTCAACAGTAGTGAAAACTCATACAATTGCTTGTAATCAAATGTTGCATAGGTTGATTAATGTTGGTCTCATACGTTCAATTCATTCCATGATCCTCAATGGATTTTCCATTTCATTGAGCACTCAATTAGTATCAATTCTATGTCGTTTATATTCCATGGGGTGTCCCACGGTCGACCCCATCTAGCTATCGTTGAGCATGGACTCTATGTATGGGAACTTGGGGACTACAACAATTGGAAATGGTGCCAACATTTCTCAATTTCTGAAGGAAAAAAAAAAATCATAAGGGACGAAATATTCCATCCCAAATTTATTCAAAAATATTAAATAATTAATTTAATATAGATTATTAACTAAAATTTCCATCAATAAGTTTTAAGAAAGAAAATAAAATATAAAATAGAAAGTAAAATGAAATTTCAACAAAGTATTAGTTGACCATTTCATATTTCATTTTATAATCCATTTTATCACCGGCATATTACTTTTTAATTATTTTCTTTTTAAATATTGTTTAATCTTCTATAATCCACTTACCAAGCATGACAGAGTAATTTGACTTTGATTTTCAATAATTCACTATCACTTATTCTTCTATTATAATAAAATATTTATTAATTATAAATTTACTCCAAATTGTAGATCTATATACGTTTTTACATTATATTGGAAGAACGTGGATGCACATGCAAACCCCAACCAATTTAAGATTTTTTTTTTACTTCTTCAACTATACCTATTTAAGAGGCATCAATTACTACAATCAATGTTCAATAATCATAAATCAATCTCTCTCTCTCTCTCTCTCTCTCTCTCTCTCTCTCTCTCAAAAGCAAAGTTAGATCTGCTGCATAACATAGTGATTAAAGCATTTCAATCACTCGGATTTCCAGAAGGTATCCCTAGTTATATGTGAAAGTAAAATTTGCTGGTATGTTTTCACTTTCCAGTTTGTTATTTATATTTTAAAACCAAGAAAATTCATTCTTTTTTTTTTTTTTTTTTTTTTTTATACTGCTAAGAGAATTGCTAAACAGTATTAATGAAAACAAAAACAAACTAATTATGTCTAGCTAATTATATTGTTACTTGTGTTCAGTATTATCATCCAATGGATGGTTTTGGTACACCGTGTTGTGCGATTTCAATTTCGCAAGTGGACGGATCGTTAACAAATAATATAATAATGAATAGATTGTCGAATCCACGAGGACTAAATATCAATTTAACCAATTAATTTATAACTTAAATTCTAACAATATGAAAAACACATATTTGATTTGGTTTATAAATCTGAACCTATTTCAATTAAATCTAAATTATCAGACAACTAAAGTAAATTTATGAGAACAAATTCTAGTTTTAATTAACACTAGGATTCGCGAATCCACCTACATGTACCATAATCAATTATTCGTTAATCGCTTTAGCGGTTAATTACTTTAGATTGAAAATCGGTAATCCTAAAATAATCAAAAGCCTTTCTCGATGGTCAATCAATCCTATACGATATGTGAACCTAATTATCTCTAATTAAGCTTCGAACATAAACATATGCATTAAAATCTCAAGAACACCTAAATGGATTTCATAAGCATAATAGTAATTTCTATCTATTATTGGATCATATGTTATTCAATAACACGTGCTTAATCTATATTGAATCTCTCGACTTCAATATAGATCACAATATATTCTAATGGTAATCAAGCATTAAAATAATAGAAATAATGAATAAAGAATAATCAACCCAAAAGCAATTACCTACTAAAACGAAAAAACTTCTAATTAATTAAAATCATGAAGTTTCATCGTTCATCCTAGAAATAAGTAAATTAACCGAACATGACTTCGTTAATTATCGAAAGAATTGTATCAATCATGTTCCGGCGAAAGGAAAAGAAGAAAAAATAAATAAAACTCGTGACTCTGGCTGAAGAATCTTCAATCCATGCTTTGATCTTCGATTATCTTCTTGTATCTTGTTCCCAAAATTTGTCTTCTTTGTTATGGCTATTATCTATCTTATATACTGTTCTCCAAACTCTCCAAGACGTGAATTAGGTAGTTGTATTGTCTTAGACCTGGTAGAGTTTTATTTCCATCACGAAACTGTCAAATTGCTGCTCGTTATGTCCTTGCGATCGCATGGTTCAGAATCTCAATTAGTATCAATTCTATGTCATTTATATTCCATGGGGTGTCCCACGGTCGACTCCATCTAGCTATCGTTGAGCATGGACTCTATGTATGGGAACTTGGGGACTGCAACAATTGGAAATGGTGCCAACATTTCTCAATTTTAGGAAGGAAAAAAAATCTGTAAGGGACGAAATATTCCATCCCAAATTTATTCAAAAAATATTAAATAATTAATTTAATATAGATTATTAACTAAAATTTCCACCAATAAGTTTTAAGAAAGCAAATAAAATATAAAGTAGAAAGTACAAAATGAAATTTCAACAAAGTATTAGTTGAGCGTTTCATATTTCATTTTATAATCCTTTTCTATCACCGGCATATTGCTTTTTAATTATTTTCTTTTTAAATATTATTTAATCTTCTATAATCTACTTACCAAACATGACATGGTGAGTATAAATTAAATTGATTTTGATTCTTGAATAATCCACATCACTTATATGCTTCTATTATCGTTTTTAATTAGACTAGTTAAGAATACGTCGTTGTACATGATATTGTAATAATATTATAATTTTTTTATTTTAAAATTATCGATGAATATAACACTTAAATAAAACTCATTTTCAATTATAAGTTCATCAATGATTATGACCAACTAAGGAATTATATTCAAACTTCTTGATAAAACATGTGGTTCATTAAAAAATACATGGGCTACGTGAATATTAAGTTTGAAAGATTATTGATACTCTTTTAATTAAATTTTAAAGCACATATCTAATGGTATATCAGAAAAGGCAAACTTTCTTTTATGATAGTATCAAATTCTAAAATACATGAAAATAGGAGATATAAGTATAACATAATTTTTCATTGATTTTCTGTATTTATATCATTATAAAAAGCACACGAAAACAAAATATTTAGCCTTTTTAGGTAATTATTTCTCGGGAAAAAATCTCAAAATTCTTTGACATAAGATAAAGAAGAATTTTCTATTGCAATATCCATTCGGTTTTAATGTACCCATAAATTGAGGGTTTTTTTTTTTTTTTTTTTTTTCATGCATTCTTTCCGTAATTCTATCGAAATATTATTAAATTTCAAGAAAATTCAAAACAACTAGATATTTGGACAATGATTTTAACTCATCACATAAAACCACTTATTATGCGATATTTACCTTCACCTTATACATAACATGACTCACTTTATCCAAGTTATGTCTTCCTCATTGCCGCGTACTTGAAAGAGTTAATTAAAACACCAATTCTCTTTGTTCTAACTCGTTCCACAATAAATATCGTTTAATTGCTTACAAAATGACATAAAATATCATTCGAGCTTAAATCCCTTTGTTATCAAAACTACTACAATAATTAACATTTTACATCGAAAAATATTCTAAATCAAGAAAAAAATATAGAAATCAAAATTTAAAATCAATATTACCATCATATATATTCTTAAAATTAGTGAATCATTCATGGAAAATTAATACTTCCATTATTACCACCCACATTACTATCAAACTAATTATCAAAGATTAAAAATCGTCATTCGAGGAAAAAAATATTCTTGGCATAATAAAAACAAAGGCGAATAACAAAGGAAGAAAGTATGAATCAATAATAAGAAAATTAAAAATGCAAAGCCAAATTCATCTTATTTTGTTATGTTCATGAAGAAATTTGCTTAAATTCTCATGCATAATAATATTGACTCTTTGATTATTTACAATTAAAGATAATAATTTCAATATATTAAAAAATTTATTAGTATATTTTTATTTATTTTTATTAATTAAAATATATAATGAAATTAAAGAGACATATCACTTTTAATAATCAAAATACAATATTTATATAGTATTAAATAGTTTAAATTAAAGCCAAAATAAATTATATTAATTGAAAGATAATTTTAGAAATTATAAGCTATTTGATGGACAATATCGTTAAAAAATGTTTCTCCCTTTAAGGAACTTTTAGAATTAGTATAGATTGGAAGAACATGGATGCACATGCAAATCCCAACCAATTTAAGATTTTTTTATTTCTTCAACTATACCTATTTAAGTGGCATCAATTACTACAATCAATATTCAATATTCATAAATCTCTCTCTCTCTCTCTCTCTCTCTCTCTGTGTGTGTGTGTGTGTGTGTGTGTGTGTGTGTTACCTGCTACATAACTCTCTCTCTCTCTCTCTCTCTCTCTGTGTGTGTGTGTGTGTGTGTGTGTGTGTGTGTTAGACCTGCTGCATAACTTAGTGGATTAAAGCATTTCAATCACTTGGATTTCCACAAGGTATTTCTAGTTATATGTGAAAGTAAAATTTGCTGGTATGTGTTTTAGAGTTTGTGTTTCTATTTCACTTTCCATTTTGTTATTTATGTTTAAAACCCTTCACGCTTTTTGTTTATACTTCTAAGAGAATTGCTAGATTTAAGTTTTTTTCCCCGTATTAAAGAAAATCCACAGACGTTGACTAGATGCTAGCTTACTATATTGTCACTTGTGTTCAGTATTATCATCAATGGGTGCTTTTGGCACAGAATAGGATTAGAGGATATAGGATTAGGACAAATAGAATTAGAGAGGATAAGATTAAGACAGATAGGAATAAGGTGGATTTTGTGTATTCCTTATAATATGACATTAACCGGTGTTATAGCGTATTAGAAGAACATATAAATATTGAAAAATAAACAAATTATGCGCCTGTGTTTTGTCTAAGCTTCAAAAATAAAATTCACTTTTTTTTTTTTTCTATAAATAAGTTGGTATAACTTACTTTTCTCTTACATAAGCAAAGAGTTACTTTATTTAAGGCGTAATTCATCGTTTGTTTCAAAATAAATAGCTTATTTATTTTATACTTTGATTATGTAAAATATGAGAGAAAATATATGTAGAGAAAATAATTACTGTATTGATGATGTAATGTAATTATGAATGAGATTACAGTGTGTGTGTGTATATATATATATATAGACTAATAGAAATCTAATAAGAAAAGGAATCCTACATAGAATAGGAATATTACATATATAGTATTCTACTACATGGTATTCTACTGTAAATAGAACTCTATCAATAAGGTAATTAAATATTTGTTAATACTTCTCATCAAGTTGGAGCATGTATGTTAAAAGTGCCCAACTTGTGAGTAAAATTGTGAAATGCCTCCTTGTCCAATGCTTTAGTAAATAAATCCGTAATTTGATTGTTGCTTGGAACATATGCAGTCTTGATTTCTCTCTTATCAATTCGTTCACGAACAATATGACAATATATTTCAAAGTGTTTTGTTCTTTCATGATATACTAGATTAGCAACAATATGCATTGCTACATGGTTATCACAATATAAGGTTCTTTGCTTATGGTGATCTACACATAAGTCATTAGCAATTGTCTCAACCATATAAGCTCACATGTAATGGAAGCCATTGCCTTATACTCAACTTCTGCTGAAGATTTGGACACAGTAGTTTGTTTCTTGCTTTTCCATGATATAAGTGCTTTCCCCAAGAATACACAATATCCCGTAACTGACCGTCGTGTAGTAATATCTCCGGCCCAATCTGCATCACAAAATCCTGCTAGCTGCAATTTTCCACTTGATGGGAAATATAATCCTCGTCCTGGTGCCCCTTTCAAGTATCGTAGCAATCGGTGAACTGCATCAAGATGGGGTTGTCTAGTGTCTGCATGAACTGACTGAGTGTATTGACTGAATATGAGATTTCTGGTCTGGTAATGGTGAGATAAATAAGCTTCCCTACCAACCATCGATAGTATGTGAAATCTTTCAATAACTTTCCATCAGTCAAATTAAATTTCAATGATTGCTGCATGGGAAATGCTGTAGGTTTTGCACCAAGTAATTCGGATTCTTGAAGAATGTCAAGAGTGTACTTTCTTTAATTTATTGAAATCCCTGATCTTGAGCAAGCAATTTCTATTCTAAGAAAGTATTTTAATGTGCCAAGGTCCTTCAACTTGAATTGAGATGCAATGAATGTTTTTATAGTAGAAATTACTTCTCTATTGTTTCCGGTGACAATCATATCATCCACATATAATAAAACTGCGTTAAATAATTCACAATTGACCTTTGTAAAGAGTGAGTAATCTACATGTGATTGTTTGAACCCAAATTGAATAATAGCGATTACAAATTTTTGAAACCAAGAGCGAGATACTGTTTCAACCCGTATAAAGATTTATGAAGTCGACATACAAGCGGGTGTCTTCCCACATCGGCGAAATCCGGAGGGAGTCATATAGACTTCTTCATCAAGATTACTATGAAGAAAGGTATTTTGAATATCCATCTGATGAAGCGTCCAGTCGCGAATAGAGGCGATAGCAAGTAAACATCTGATTGTAGTTAACTTTGCAACTGAAGCGAAAGTTTCATTATAATCAATCTCTTCTTGTTGTGTAAACTCCTTTGCTACCAACCGTGCTTTGTAACGTTCAACTGTACCGTTAGAATGAAATTTAATCTTGAACACCCACTTACAACCAATAGGATGAGAACTTGGAGGAAGCGGGACAAGGGACCAAGTATTGTTTTCTTCCAATCCACGAATTTCATCATTCATAGCAGCGACCCATTTGGGATCCTGAGATGCTGTCTCATATATAGTTGGCTTAATAATATGAGAAATATTGTATGTAAAAGCAAGATGAATAGAAGAAAAGTTACCATATGATACATACCCTGATATAGGATGTCGAGTGCTGGATTTGACTAGAAGAGAATCGGCATGAGTAGGCAGAGTATGATTGATATAGTAATCTTTTAGGTGAATTGGGGTTTGAATTGATCAAGTTGATCGTCGAAGTTTGTCATTTGGTGGGTGAGAAGAGGTAGGTGGATCAGTGGTGGTTGAATGACTGCTCGACCACTCGGCCGTAGGTGAAGTGAAGTCGGTCATTGTTTAAGCTCTTTGTTGAACCGAGATGATGGAACCAGGTCGACCGATGGATTGACCGGTTGGGCTCTCGATTGAAATGGATGATTGAACCGATCGACCGTTTGAGTGCGGATGATGGTTCTGGTTGACTAGTATGTCGGCCGGTTGACCCGATGTTCGATACCTTGGGAAAATTATCCGTTTCTGCTATATGTTGGTCCTCAGGATATGTTATATGTGGTGTTTCAACATCTAGAGGCATAGATTGTGGCAATGGGATGGAGTTAGTTTCATCATTTTGTTGGAAAGCGTATGGAAATATATTTTCATGGAAGATGACGTCTTGGAATACTACTAGCTTTTTATGCATTGGGTCATATAAGGTGTATGCTTTTTATCTGAGGAGTATCCAAGAAATACACACCATTTGGCTCTGTGTCAAATTTATGGTTGGGTCTAAGGTTGGTGGCAAAACACAGGCAACCATAGACACGTAAATGGGAATAAGGTGGAGGTTTTTTATGCAATCTTTCGTATAGTGTTTTGTGTGAGAGCAATGGCGAAGGTATCCGGTTGATAAGGTAACAAGCTGTTTTGATATGTTCCCCCCAAAATTTTAACGGAAGATTGGCTTGAAATCTAATGGCACGAGTCACATTAAGGAGGTGTCGGTGTTTTCTCTCGACCACTCCATTTTGTTGAGGGGTGTATGGGCATGATCTATGGAAAATTGTGCTATTTTCATCTAAGAATGTTAGCAAGGATAAGAACTCTTAGCCATTGTCAGACCTCAGGGTTTTTATAGTCAGGTTGTGTTGAGTTTTAACCAAAGCAAATAAATTTTTAATTATGCTTTGAATTCCAGATTTGTGACGCATGAGGTGTACCCAAGTATAACGAGAAAATCATCAACAATTGTAAGGAAATATCTAGCACCAGAATAAGAATAAATCCTATAAGGTCTCCAAATATCACAGTGAATCAAATCAAAAGGTTTATTGCTAGAAATTTGACTAACTTTAAAAGGTAGTCTAGATTGTTTTGCCAATTGACAAACATTACAAATATCTTGAGAATCAAAACTAATATCTAAGGTACTTTGTGCTAGAAATTAAAGAGGTGGGGCTGAAGGGTGTCCAAGACGTCTATGCCATAAGGTGATTGATCCACTAGTAGTATGATGCATTTGTGGTTTTGTGAAAGGTAATATAGGCCGTTACTCTACTTTCCTAAGCCAATAGTCTTCTTCTTCGTCAAATCCTTCATGACACAAAAATCAGGAAAAAATGTCACATAACAACCTAACATTCGAGTAAGTTTACTGATAGATAATAGATTAACTTTGAAATTGGGAACATAAAGTACATCATCAACAGCCATATTATTTTCAAAGTTAACTACACCAATGGATTTAATAGGAGCATGACCCCCATTCGGTGGTTACTTGCGTTTTGTGTTTTGGCATGGATTTATTCTCAAAATCCCATCCTTTGTCACATGGTCGATGGCCCGCTATCAATAATCCATGAATTACTCAAAGAGGTAGTAGAGATTGATACGATGTGTTAACATAAGATTTGTCATTACCGTCTTGTTGTTAAAGAGTGTCATGATGTGTTCATATTTCTTGGTACGTGAAGTTTTGCCTTCCTTTGGGTCAAGTGTAGAAGTGGTAGTAGTGTTGGTGAAGCGTTTGTTTAGGTGGCTTTACGTCATTTCCATAAAACTTGTGCCTGGAGGAAAGCCGTGGATGAAATAGCGGTATCAATAATGTGGCCAATCATCCCACGGTGGGTACATCGTTTACGGCTAGTTTTAAATCGAAGCGGTCGACCGGTTGGATGAAACGATCGACCGGTTCGACCGATTATTATCTTTCTTGTTCGACCCCAATTGCTCGACTTCTCCCAATTGATTGATTATTGTCCTTCACGATGCTTGCAACCTCAACTTGCCTTTCATATTGCATTAAAATAGCGTGGACTTTTCTAGTATCTGGAAAGGGGCTCATCATTAGTATGTTTCCATGAACTGTAGAATAAGAATCATTCAATCCCATCAGGGATTGCATGACTTTCTCCTTCTCATCCCTTTCAGCCAGTGCTTTAAGATTTCCACAAGTGCATCCAATTGAGTTATGATAAGAACCCAATTAATCCCATAGTCCCTTTAATTTGGTATAATAGGCTGACACCGATTGATTTTCTTGTCGATGCTCAACAATTTCTTGGCGAATCTGATATATTCGCACATCATTACTTTGAGAAAATCGATCTTGTAGGTCGTTCTATACCTCTGTGGCAGATTCAGAGTATATTTTCCTTTAGCAATATATGGATGTACCGAATTAAGTATCCAAGACAGCACCCTGTGATTACTTCGATCCCATATGGAATACTTATCATCTTCTGCTTCTGGTGTTTCGATCTTTCCATCAATGAAACCAATTTTATTCTTGGCAATTAGAGCAATTCTCATAGATCTACTCCATTGTCCATAATTGTTTCCATCAAGTGGTTTAGAAACAAGGATTAAGCCGAGATGATCGGATTGCTATAGAGCCATGGGATCGAATTGGGCAATCGTCGCTTCTATGATATTTGTGCGGACATCGTTACTTAGAATCGGCGCTACGATGCCATGTAAAATATGAGAGAAAATATATGTGGAGAAATAATTCTCTATTATTAATGTAATGTAATTATGAATGAGATTATAATGTGTGTGTGTGTGTGTGTGTGTATATATATATATATATATATATATATATATATATATATATATATATATATATAGACTAATAGAAACCTAATAAAAAAAGAAATCCTACTACCTAATAAAAAAAGAAATCCTACTTAGAATAGGAATATTACATATATAGTATCATACTACATGGTATTCTACTGTAAATAGAACTCTATCAATAAGGTAATTAAATATTTGTTAATAGATTAAGCAAAGAAGTTGTTTATTTTAAAACTTACTTATTTATTTATAAATGAATCGACTTATTTATTTATAAGTAAATTTACGTTTTAAATATGTTTGGAAAACTTGTGTTAGGGTCAAACTATGTAACTGATTTATTTTTAATTTTGATTATTCAAAAATTTAGGCCATGTTCACTTTGGTGTTTTCAACGCGTTTTCCATTTTTTGTTTTTGAAAATAGTCAAAATGAGTTCTCTTTGTCATTTCAAAAAATGCATTTTTGAAAACATCCAAAAATTTGCAAAGGAAATAGAAAACGACATATTAGTCATTTTCGCATTTCCTTTACAAAAAAATAGTGTTTTCAAAAGCGGCCAAAGCAGCGTTTTGGCGTGGTGGAATCCCATTCATCCGGCATTCTAGCGTTTCTTCCTCTTTTTTTTTTTTTTTTGATTTTACACGGGGCAAAACAATAATGATATAACCAATTTCCGCGTTTTGTTTGCAAACATGCGACTTCTGTCCAAAATGGTAGGGCACTCCATTTTGCTTTGGTTGGTCAAGAGTTCAATTCCCAGCGTGCCCATTTCCCCTTTTAATTTTTTAGAATTAATATAATTGTTTTAACTTCCAAATAATTCCAATTATAAATGTTCTTAATTATTTTTAATTCCAAATATAAATGTTTTTAATTAATAATTATTTTTAATTCCAAATAATTCCAAATTTTCATTGTTTTTAAATATTTTTAATTCCAAAAATAATTATTTTTAATTGTTTTTAATTAATACTTATTTTTAATTCCAAATAATTCCAAGTTTTTCATTGTTCTTCTTTGTTTTTTAATATTTTTAATTATTTTTAAATGCTTTTAATTCCAACAATAATTATTTTTAAATATTTTAAATATTTTAATTCCAAAAATAATTGTTTTTAATGAATATTTGTTTTATTTCTAAATAATTCTAAGTTATTGTTTTATTGTCTTTAATTCCAATAATAATTGTTTTTAATTCCAAGTAAGTCCAAATTTCTAAAAATTCAAGGAAAGCAGCGTTTTCGAGTTTTTACATTTTTGAAATAATTTTCAAAATTTCAAAAAGAGCAGCGTTTTCAAAAATCTCAAAACAAACACTAAAACATAAAACATAAAATGAATTCAAAACACAAAATACAAAATACAAGCATAAAGACAACACCACCTTATTCATTTAAGTTAGTATTTTGTAGAAGTAAATAAAAAGTGAAGTCATTTCATATTTGAACAATTACTTTTATGTAAAAATTGTTACTTTTTTTTTTTTTGTGTCTCTGAAATCTGATTTAATTTTTTCAACTTTGATTAATAAAAATGTTATTTATTTCAAAAGCTGGATTTAATTTAGTTATGGTATTATTAGCATCAAACACTTGGATATGATTAAAAGTATGTTTAATTTTGATTAAATTCATATTTTTTTTGTAAAAGTTGATAAAATATGTAGTTGAAAAGTTGTTAAAAATTGTAGGTCCCATGACATATGCGGTTAAAATTAATTGTTGACTTTGATTTCAAGTTTTGAGCAAATTTTTAAGTGAAATCAAACAAGCTCTAAATTAATTCAAATCAAATCTAGTGCAACGGTCCTAAATGTATGCTACAAATTTAAGTTTCATGAAAGCATAAACATATGTTGCATGACATATACTTAACGAGATGATTTTCTCGTGAAATTCCATATAAATAACTTGTTTACAATAGTTTTGAATGATAATTTTCGGAACAATTAATATATTCCGATAACTAATCTAAAATTATGTCTAGCTAAATGACAGAACGAGGGCGTGAAATGGCTCCTCCAATATATTCTTTGACGCGAGCTCTAAAATCCAAGAGTTTGATTCCTGGAATGCCTCATTGCAATGGAGATATCATTCTGACTGTGTGCCACTACATCATAAAATTGTGCCAACAAGATGACAAAGTAATTTCTTTGTTAGAGCAGCTTAACGAATCAGTGAAAAAGGGTAGTACTCTAGAAGATCAAAGCTTTACCATCCTGTTGAGGTCTTTTGTAACAGAGCTTAAAGTATTCTTCAAAATCCCAAACTCAAAGAGTATCACTCTAAATCCTACTGAGCTTCTTGCAGTCTTTATTGACTTTCTCCTTGAAATTTATGATGGAATTCGGTATCTCATATCAGGTCGTCATAAGGATTCATTTGAATCCTGTCAAACGGAGCTGAAATTTTTTATTACTTTTCTCGGGGATAAACCCAGCAGCCTCGATGAAAATAAAAATGTATTAACAGATATTGAAGAAGTGGCCAATGATGTAGGAAGTTTTCTATATTCTTACTTTTTTTATATTGGCGAAAAAGATTGGACGCGGGATAATCGCTCAAAGGATTTGGCTCTTGCTGATATTCTGGGAAAGGTTAAACAAGTGAAGGAAAAGATCAAAGAGCAATGCATCGAAGCCTCCTGGAAGATGCTGACTCCAAAGACTAGCGTGGTTTCACTGTTCCTTTTTGATTCTCTCCTGGATGATCTTAATCTCCTAACGATTCAAAAGTACGAAACGAGTATTGATGTGAAGGATCAAATTAGAACAATCATTGAGGAGCTAAAGTCCTTGCGAACCTTCCTTCAGGATATGGAGGTCCAGAAGCATCCAGAGCTTGAAGGATTTCTAATACAAACTAGCGACATAGCATATGAAGTTTTATACATATTAACGTCATATGCTCCTGTCTGGTATCTCAACCTCAGGCTTCCTCAAGTCATGGAGAAGATAAAGCTTATTAGGTTGCCACTGGAAAAATTGAACGAGTATCCAATTGAACAAATATCATCTCAAGATGAAAAACCTCTGGAAGATATTGTAGTCGACTTCCATGCTGACGCAAACAGAATTGCTGGAATGCTGAAGGACGTAGAAAATCCAAGTCAAAAAGCACCATCCATTGAAGAAGATATTTCCGTTGGCTTAGATGATGAGGCAAACGAAATTACAGAAATACTCCTTGGAAATCAAAAGAAGCAACAAATTATTTCTATTTGGGGGATGCCAGGACTTGGTAAGACTACTCTGGCAAAGAAAATATACGGTGATGACAGAATTGTTAAATATTTTCACAAACGCGCCTACTGTGTAATCTCTCAAACATATGACAAGAAAAATACATTGATTGCCATTTTGGCGTCAATGAGCAGCCTTGAAAGAGATGAACTCTCTAAACTTGACGAGGAAACTTTGGGAGAAAAACTTTACAAAAGTTTGTGTGGAGAGGAGACTAGATTCCTTATAATCCTGGACGATATATGGAAAGATGTGTGGTCTGATTTGCATAGATATTTTCCTGAGAACCAAAGTGGAAGCAGAATATTATTCACCACTCGGTTCGAAAAAATTGGTTCCCAGGCTTCAGATAAAAGCATTGTTCGCAATCTTCGTTTCTTGACAGATGATGAATGTTGGGAATTATTGAAGATCAAGGTGTTCCACAATGTGCAGTTGGAAGACATTGGAGAATTGGAAGACATTGGAATGAAAATCGCAAGAAAATGTGGTGGATTGCCACTAGCAGTTGTTGTGATAGCTGCAGTTCTTGCGAATATAAAGAAGAATAAAGCCAAATGGGAAGAAGTTGCTGAAAGTTTAGGTTCACACATATCCAATGACAACAGCTGCATGAAGATACTTGAACTTAGTTACAACTATTTGCCAATGCATTTGAAACCATGTTTTCTTTACTTTGGAGCATTTGAGGAAGACAGAGAAATCCCAGTACAAAGTTGATATCACTATGGGTTGCTGAGGATTTGTACAGAAGGTAAACAAAAAGCAGTCAAATGCTGTGTCATATGGATATCTAACAGATCTAATTAGTAGGGGCCTTGTACAAGTTGGTAAAAGAAGATCGGATGGTGGAGTCAAAACTTGTTATGTCCATGATCTATTGCGTGAGATGTGCTTGACAATAGCTGAAAATAATAACTTCATGAAGGTGGTCCAAGGGTAAGCTCTCTCCCCCTCTCTTCTTTCTTTTTTCTTTCTTATCTATTTTACCTTACTAATGATGGTGACGAATGTTGTGATCATGTCAACGTTGCTGCTGTTGCTGATGATGTTCTGATGCTATTATTCTGTTACTACCGACGATGGTACATTATGGTTCTTCAGTCAATTACCAATATATGTGTCACACCACCGCCTAAGCATCCTCTCTCACTCGATTGCTCCTTTCTCGAGACCTTATGGCCTACATGTTCGCTCTCTGTTAGGCTATTTACGTAAACCTTCCAGATTCATATTTTCCAACATGGAACTTGTTAAGGTAGTGGATTTGTCTGCAGTATGGTCATGGGGAACAAAATTTGAAAAGTTGGAATTCTTAAGGTTTTTGGGATCTTCAGCTATGCCGTTGGAATTCTTAATGTTTTGAGAGCTTCAATACGCCGTCACCAATAGGGATATCAGAAACCTTGAATATCTTTTATTGATTCCGTGAGAAATGGTAAATTACACAACATAATTTTTAAAATGGTGAAGTTGAGACATGTACATTTTGGAGGTGAAGTCTATTAAGTATGAGAGAGAAATTATGCACGAGAGTTGCCAAATAAATAACCTAGAAGCATTTTCATATTTTCTCATTAAATATGAAAATGATTTGAAATTCTTGAGATCTTCACCCTTTCTCCACAGACTCAAATGCATATTATCATCGGAGTGGAATCCATCCGAACCGTATTACTATCCTACCTTAAATTTCCTTATTCATCTTGAGTCCCTGAGTGTATTATTTAGGGCATCTGGTATCATTTCTAATTTGATCAGTTTACCCTTGACTCTCAGAAAGCTTACTCTCACGACTTCAAATTGAAATCCAAGGAAATGAAAATGATTGAGGAACTACCCAAGCTTGAGGTTCTCAAGTTAGAAAGTTACATCATTGAGGATGACCAGTGGAACCCAGATGAAGGTGAATTCAACAGCTCCGATTCTTGAAACTATATCGTATCATATTGGAAGAGTTGAATGTCTCAAGTGATAATTTCCCCACACTTGAACAATTAGTGTTGACAAGGTTTGATCTGCAATCCCTTCGATGTAGGGAACATTCCATCTCTAATGAAGATTAAGGTTAAATGGTGTACAAAACAAGTTGAAGAGTACGCTTTGAAAATTGCGGAAGAGCAAGCAGACGAATTTCTTAAAAATCATAATAATCGGTTGGTAAATCTGACATCAGTTTCTTGGCAAAATTCAGAATTGAAATTCTAGGTGACAAATAATAATTTTTTACGCTCTTTTTTTTTCCTTGAATGTTGTGAACAATCACTCTTTATTCTTTTCTTTTTGTGAATAACATTCTTCTGTATTCTATATGTATGAGTGGGTTGAATACTTCACTGTTATTCTACATTAATTACTTCATCATTGGCATACAAATCTGTGACAATATTTCAGTTTATTAGTTTATATCATCATTTCGTGGTTAAAATTTTATTATTAATTCATCATTTCAAATTTTCACACCATGTCATTTATTCGAAATTTAAAATTATAAATACAAGTATTGATCAATTACTTGACCAAAATATTTTATTTTACCAAAAATAGTTTATTTAACCAAAATATTTACCTTTGTAGCATGATATTTTTTTACCATTCTTTGTCAAATAAACTATTTTTGTCAAATAAACTAATTTACAATCCACCCCAAACAGGCTCTTATTGGTTTGAAACAATTGTCTCGTGCATTGTATACTAAACATTGACCATGCAAGGCTTTACTAATTCCTGATTAGATACCTCACTTTTTGTATATCATAACAATGGATGTCGCATATTTTTTCTTGTTGTGTATGTGGTTCAAACAGGCTCTTATGATTTGAAACAAGTGTCTCGTGCATTGTATACTAAACATTGACTATGCAAGGCTTTACTAATTCCTGATTAGATACCTCCCTTTTTGTCTATCATAACAATGGATGTCGCATATTTTTTCTTGTGTATGTGATTCAAACAGGCTCTTATGATTTGAAACAAGTGTCTCGTGCATTGTATACTAAACATTGACTATGCAAGACTTTACTAATTCCTGATTAGATACCTCTCTTTTTGTCTATCATAACAATGGATGTCGCATATTTTTTCTTGTGTATGTGATTCAAACAGGCTCTTATGATTTGAAACAAGTGTCTCGTGCATTGTATACTAAACATTGACTATGCAAGGCTTTACTAATTCCTGATTAGATACCTCCCTTTTTGTCTATCATAACAATGGATGTCGCATATTTTTTCTTGTGTATGTGGTTGATATTTTTGACACGTGTAGTTTAGGAATTGATTATCTCTTAGCTTGGTCATCGATTTTCAATCAAGGATTTGGGTCCCCTGTCTTTCTTCCTTTCCGTCGAGGTCATTCCCACATAAGATGGCACATTATTTTTTACTATTAGTACCATCATGATCCTACACCAAACTAACATGCATCAAGAAAAGCCAGTTCAAACTGTAAGAATTAATGTCTAAGGTCTAATTAGTTAAGTCGAACTTAATTACTTATTGGACCAAATTAATTAATTAGACTAATTAATTGGGACCGTTTGTTGATGGCTTCTAGTTGGACTAAAAATAGAGCTAGGACTAGCCCGCCTATAAATACAAATGCTGTGCATTGAGTTTTAAAGGTTGTCTTCCTTACTTGCTAGCACAAGCAAAAGACAACTCAATACAACTATTCCCAAAAGGTTCTACTTTCATCTATTCTTGATCGTGAAAATCTAGATATGTTCTTGCTGTGTGGATTACCATTGGAGGCTGGACAATTTGACAGATATGGTATTGAAGATCGCACCTCCAGCTAATCTGATAATTAGATTTCATGGTATTCATCAAAGTAAACTTTTATCACGAATTCTATCTAAGTACAAAGTTGATCCGACTTATATGAATTGCAGATTTAATTTATGTTGTACATGTATATGTTAATTCCTTACAGTGGTATCAGAGCCTACCTTACTACTTGTTAGAGTTCGTTAGACTATTTTGATGAATAGAACAATAACGGTTATTGGTGTATAATTTGATTTTAGTTTTGACAGTTTAAAATAAAAATTATGAATCTTTTATTTTGAAAAATAAATCTAAAATTGTTTTGGGTTTGTTGAAATGGATAAAATTGGCCAATAATTGGAAAAAGGTATGAAATCGGTGGTAGCGCTTTGGAAGTCAGCTGCTGCTGGAGATGGCGACCAGAATTGGCGAGTGTGGCAGCAGCGGCAGCGGCGGCACACTTTTGAAGTCGCCATCATTTGGATGAAGGAGCAGTACGCGATCTCTGAACAATCTTTGTTTGCGCGGATGTTACTTCGATGGTTATCTGTGATGGCGGTGTGTTGGACACTAGTGCGGCCACCAACACCAGCAGCCACCGCATGATGAAAGAAATCGCCGCCGCTGATTTTGCGGCGGTAATTGCTTTTTTGCATAGAAACCCTTTTTAGGAAAAGGGAAAAGGGTTTCTGCTTTGGTATTTTGGGGACAGTGGTTTCTTTTGCAATTTTGGAAATTGCATAGGAAACCCCTCTAATTTTAAAAAGGAATTAAAATGGCATTGGTCCTTCTTGCAATTTTAGAAATTGCAAAGGAAGGACCCATTGTTTTAAAATTTTAAAGGCTGACTCTGCAATTTCAAAAACTGCACATGAAGTCCCATATCAATGATCAAGCGACCAAAAATCAACCTCAACTCCAATTTATTCCGACATCCTACCATCTCCAAAACAATCAAATCATATTAATCTATTCTTTGGCCTAATACAATTTTCCACATCATCCATGTATCCTCGTTAGTTAAAGAAAATTTTTTATCCACGAGGCTTAAACATGCAAACAACAATAAAATAAAGTAACCTCATATCTCAGTCCAATTAAGAAACATCCCTAGAACGTTCAGTCATCGCCTCATTTTTTAAAAATATTAAGACAAACTTCTAGCCAATTAAACGTCCCAACATAAAATTCACCACGAGTAGGAATTCCATAGAGTCTTGAAAATAGATTTTCATCAACCACAAAAGCATTGCCCTTCACATAATTAAGTCTACGGTGTTCGACGTTAGATTCAACAATTTCTGCATTAGCATAAAAATGGTTCACAACATTTTCACAGTAACCTCTAGTTAAGCCTAGAAAAGCCATCCATCCAAAATTTCAAAATTGTTTGAGATATGCAAAATTTAGATATTCGAGAAAAGAGAAATCAATTTCCTGACGTGGTAGTATTTCTCGGCTAGCAAAAGAAGAATACCTAAAGAAAGAAATTTTGTTTTGAAACCAAAGAAAAAATTAAGAAACAACATTTGCAGCATCTTTGTGATGTTTTCAACATTTCACGAGGACAAAAGTTATATGCTAAATTGAAAAAATGAAGATTTTTCAATGATAATCTCATTTTTCTACGATATGTTGTTTCTAGAGAAGGAATCAAGATGGATCCAAATAAAGTTGAAGCTATCTTGAACCTACGTTGAAAACATTGCATATTTGTTGGTCCGGATTGGCGAACCGATTACCAAAAGCGTAAAATCACAAAGATTAAAGACCATATATTTGTTTTGTCCTAAGGCCCGTATGTTCAGCGAGAATGGTCTACATTACTCATTGAGCATCCATTGAAGAATAACTCTAAAAATGCACTAGCACCAAGAATCGAGGTTGAAATAGTTAGAGACCCAAGAGCAGACAGCTACAACTCTTCTTTAGAACACAAAGCCTAACTTCTAACTTTCTCTTCAAAGTAGTTCTTTGTTTACTTACCATAGAAGAAAACCTTCCCTACCTTTTTCTGAGAACACTAAGGTTTGAGTAAGAAGAAAAATGGAACAAAAAGAAGAAGAAGAAAGAGGTTCAAACTCTTTTGAACCGGAGAGAAAATAAGAAGAAGTTTATCTATATTTCTCACACTAATGACGAAGAGGCATCCAAAGATTGTATCAAAATGAATGGGGCACCATCGGTAAGTGGAGCATGAGTCATCAAGGGTCCATTTGATGCCAAGTGTCGGCATCTCCGAGAATGCTTCCACTAACTTCAAGGCACATGTCCACCAAACTTAAGATGCTAAAACACGACTTCCGTAAATTCTTGGTTAGTAAAAATTGTTAATCAACATTTTTGGTCAACAATGACGTTCAAAGCTTTCATGGTCTTGCCTCTTTCTATTGACGATTCATCAAGGGGTTCAACTCTATTATTGTACCAACTACATAATGTTTGAAGGGATGTAATTTCAAATGGACGAAGGAGGCTCAAACCAGCTTTGATCTTATCAATGTAAGGTAACTAAAGCTCCTATTTCCAAATTTTAACAATGTTTTTGAGGTTGAATGTGATGCATCTATAGTGGGGGTTGGTGAAGTCCAAAGTCAAGAAGGTATACCCATTGCTTTTTTTAGTGCAAAGCAGAATTAACATGTTGAAAAGTCAATTTTAATTAGCTTGACTATCAAGCAACAAAATTAACATGTTGACTTTATCTCCACATTTATAGAACATACAAGTTTGTAACAACTTTAAAAATGAAACGGCTTCAATTTTGGTAATGCATACTAATCGGGGTTCACAAATCATAATGGATTTTTTGTTTCCCGAAACAAATAGCAATCATATTATTAAATATTAAGTAATGTAGCCTTCAATTATTGATGACATGAATAATAGAATACAGATCTATCCATATGGGCCGCTTTATTCCCATTTCCGGGAATGAAGTGACATGAAACCACTAACCCATTTCTGTGTATTTTCAAGTGGTAGCATATGGGAACGAAAGTGAGAATCAATTTGTTTCATTAATTAATGGCCATAAACGAAGTTTATTAAATAGAAACTTGTAATTGTTGAAAATAAGAGGGCACATCACATTGGACTTTAGCTTTGGAATGTTAATTATGCCCAAGTTGCTAATCAATGTTTTTTAGTGAATTAATTAATAAATTAAGATTAATTAATTAGCCATACCACGTGAATTCATGTGAAGAGGGCCCTCCATGTTACTGCACCTTTAACAACCTTTGAGTGTTGGTAGCAACATCCTTTTAATTATTTACTCATTGTATAAATCGAAGTTCATTAGTATATATATAGTTGGTGTTGAAGCAATAATTAGAAAAATATGTAGATTACATACATTGCACTAGGTAGATTGAGTTCTTAAATTTCATTATGATCGTACTTTCAAGAGTGATCTCCTCCCACTTGGACACTTGTCCAGTGGGGGTTGGAAAAACTTATGCATAAAGTAACTTTATGCATAAGCTCCTCCAGGGAAATGTTCTACTCTCCCTAGTGGGGAGTGTTTATAAAGGCCACCAGACATTGGATAAGTGCTTGACATTAAAGTTAAGCACTTTTTTAGTGTCCAATAGGCCACGGGACACCTTATAAACACTCCCCACTGGAAATATCAACATTCAACTCCTCGGAGATCAAGGGTGTACGTACTTTTATAGTTCAAATACAATGCGTATTAAGATATTATGTGATGGTTAAAAATCTTTCAAAATATCATTCATGATGAATATATAGAAGAAGAAGTTATTGCCTCACATTGAAATCAAAGAAGGAATTATTTCTAGACATTGAAAACAAAGAATTCATATAATTACAACAACGACAATAATTCAATAACTATCAAATACTAATATAGCGGTTTTAGGAATTGTAGAAAAATAACATTTTCAATTATATTTTGGATTATATTTTATAATCCCATCCCATAAATATATGTTTACTTTCTTTATTCGTTTATCCTAAATTATATTTCACTTTTTAATTTCTTAGTTTTTAATATGAATGTACAATTTTGTTATCAATAATTATGAACAACCATTATATTAGGGGTATATTAGAAAAGGGTTAATTATACTAATGGTCCCCATTCTTTCAGGTTTATAACGATTTTATTCTCATTCTTTTTTTTAGCAGATATCATCCTCATTGTTCCATTTATACTCACAAATGGTCTCAAATCACTATTTTTCGCTATTCTAACAATTCTTGGATAATTTTGCCCATTGACTTAAATAAATTAAAATGATAGGAAATAAAAATACAATAAAAATATTGCAATTGGACACCACCCCACCCCACCCCACCCCACCCCACCCCCATCCACATCCATCATAAATAAACTTGCACCTTTGCTTGTTTTTAAAAAAAAAAAAAAAAAAGCTAATAATGATGCATTAATGCTTATCAGTTAGTGTTACAACCCAGTTCATAAGAAACCACCATAGTTTTGTAAATCTCAAAGACCGATCATTCTCAAATTCGGTTCTTGAATAACCCGTTTGAATCGGCGAGATTTGGGGATTCTTTTTATCCCAAAGATTAATTCGAGGGCACATGTTTCTTGCCGACTTAGGCATCATGTTCATGTATGAATTCTTCAACTTGCACCACAATTTAAATAATGACGAGTTTCAAATGCAGCTTTCGGGTTATTTTAATCAGCCATAAACACTTTTCTTTGCTTCCTGTTCCAAACCTAATTGATTTTCTAGTGTTTTTAACGGATAATCTGCTGTAATCCTTTCTGCTCCATTTTTTTCTGTTGAAACTCCTGTTGGATGAACTCGGATTATTCATCTTCATTGATATCATATCAATTTCTCTGTGTGTGTATGTGTGGCGCTAGTGTGGTGGCGGGAGAGAGATTGGGGAGGCTAGGTGTTTTTTTTGCCTTTATTTTGTTTGTACCCAAAAAAGATTGAATGCAAACATATGGTGGGGGTGGGTTTCAGTTGGGGAAGAACACTTATTTGAATAAAATAAAATACTTTAGGATTTATTTGTACTTTTGAAAAAGTTAAGGGTCCAATTGTAATATTTTCATTGTATTTTTATTTCCCATCATTTTAATTTATTTAAGTCAAGGGGTAAAATTGTCCAAAAATTGTTAGAATAGTGAAAAATAGTGATTTGGAGACCATCTGTGAATATAAATAGAAGAATGTGGATGAAATCTACTAAAAAAAGAATGGAGATGAAATCGTTACAAACCTGAAAGAATGTAGACCATTAGTGTAATTAATCCATTAGAAAAAACCTAAGTAAAAATTTATTTCAACTATAATAATTTTTCTTAATTTATGTAAAAATGGAAGTAGGCCTATTTTTATGGGACGAAACGAGTAGTTCATAATCTCTTATATTTTAACTATATTTATAATAAGTAAAATGGTTAAGAGAAGAATCTTTCATAAATGGTAGTGTGAAATTAATCCAATCACAAATGTGAAATTTAATGTTCTTAAAAAACAAGAGAATTATTGACCCAAAAAATAGAGCAGAAATTGTGTCAACTCTTGATGTGGCATTGCCACATAAGCAATCCACATAAGCAATGGAGCAAAAAACAATTAAATGTGTATATTCTCTCTCTTCTCCACAACTACCCTAGCTCCCCACCCCCACTTCTGCCCGAAATTGAAGCTTCTGGAGAACAGAGAGCACATTTCTATGGAAGATAAGCAGTTGGTGGTTGGACACTCATAAAAGTTACTCAATTCCATAATGCAAGATTTTATGTGTTTAATAATTCTGCAAGTGTACGGATCGCTCAAGTAATAAAATAGATTATGAGTCTAAGTATCGTTTCCACAAGGATTTAGATAATTCAGTTGCAATTATACTAACCTTAACTGAATCTATTAACTTTAGAAATTTGGTGATTAAAATAATGAAAGTATTAACTAAAAATAATAAATAATTATAATTCAAGCAAATAAAAAATTAAATTAGATAAGAATAATTTTAACTTTGAAAAAAAAAGGAAAAGAAAAGCGTACTAGGATCCGAATCTACTTATAAATTCCCTTTAATCCGAACCGTTGAATTTGATAACATGATTTAATTATGAAGATCAATATTCCTAATTTATTTAACAATCTCTTTCGAGTAGAATTAAACATATTCCTATCATTGACCCGACTATATCTCTCTATGACATATCACGAATATACAAGAATGCATTAAAATTTATGAATACTTAAAGATCACGTAAAGCATAGCGGTATATCTCTATCTCCTATTAGACTCTCGACAAAGCGATACTATGTATAACCAATTTTCAATCTCTCGATTGTAAAACAAGCCACAAGAATCATACAACTATTGCGTACATAATTGCATACGAAGAGAAATCAATATCAATTATTCAGAATTAAAACCATATTTAAATATCAAAAACTAGGTTTGAAAAATGAAAGGATCGTGATACAAGTTTCATCATGATCCGAGCACTAAATAATCTAGCATATCATACTAAGAAGAAGAAAATAAAAATAAAACATAGAAGCTATCACCCGAATATGAAGAAAACTTGAAGGATAAAATATTGAACTTGATATTCGTTTGAATCTTGAAAGGATGAATCTTGATCTTCGTTTCTTGATTTATCTCTTGTTTTTCTCCCCAAATCGGCTCTAATTCGGCTCTAATTGTTATGAGTTAATAACTCATATTTATTGTCCCATAATTGTGCCCCAAAAGATCCCAAAAAATTATTAAAATCGTGTCCCAAAAGGTTTCCTAATTAGAGTCGAACTCAAAAAGCCAAGAAAAATCCGTCGATTGCATAAAATGTACTGGGCGATCGCCCAATATAATCACGGTGTTCTCCCAATGCACTGAATTGGTCTCTGCTGTTGAAAAATAGTGCAGGGCGCTCGCCCAGATATAAGCCTGGGCGATCGCCATGCTTATTTTTGTCGGCGGCTGATTTTCAAATAGTCATAACTTCTTGTAGGAAACTCCAAATTAAGATCCATAAAAAGTGTTGGATTCATAATTCAATTATATTTCTAATGGTATATCATTTGCCTTGTAAAGATTTTAATACCAAAAGTTATGCTTGAACTTTCCCACATACTTCGGTAGGTAGTTTCTCAATTAGGTTCTTTGGCTTTCAGGTGTTTGATACTTTGCTTCAACTCTTCATTGTCACTCCAAAACACTTTAAACTTATTGATTTTATCTTCTTCCTCATTTACTCGTTGATTTCACCAAATTGTTGCTCTTTCCATCAATTCTTCTCCATTTGTTTATAAATAGGTTCGAAACCGAAATAGAAAAGAAAAGACAATAAATTAAGTAGAAAATTTATAAAATAAAAGAATAAAAGCTTAATTTAAAAGTCTGAATAAATACACAAAATGCACTTATCACACATCATTTACAAAAGGCTTTCAAGCTCAGTTGTTTGAAATTTGTGGTGGCTCTTGTATTGGAAGTTCTTTTCCTCATAAACAAGGGTCAATTCTCCACATGGTGATAACGATAGAGGCACTTTTGTTTATTAGAGACAGGTGAGGGATTTCAAGGTTCTTGCATTGTTGTGGTAGTGGTGATGGTGGTGGAAGCGGCTACGATGGCGGTGTCGTCCGTCGTGAGGAGTGGTGGTGGATCGACAGTTGTGGGAATAGCCATCAAGAATTGAATGGTGGGGTAGGGAAATTGAGATTGAGGGGAGAGATGGAGATCTGACAGGGAGGGGAGGAGAATAAGTATTGTGATCTATAGGACGTGACAAGTGTTGGATGAGGTGGTATGCCACCTTACCAGTGGACAACATATCTCCTGTCCACTGTAGGTAGGAGATCGGGATTGAAAAAAAGAAAAAAAAAAAAATAGAGTAAAAGTGCATGAGAATGTTTTCCAAGCATTCACACTTTTTATATTTATGTAGATATGAAGAAAACGTAAGATAAAAGTCATCAAATGAAAATAAACTTGACAAATCGAAGGAAACAGAATTGTTAATGAAAAATAATACAACCTCTTTGGTATTTAATAGGAATCAAAACTACTCTCTCTCCAAATTAAAGGGACTTTCACTAAAAATACACGTGACAACGAATATGGATTTTTCAATGGGAATACTATTTAATTTAAAATAGTATTTTTTACACCCTTATTGTACGTTTTATTTATTTTTAATCTATATAACTAATTGGTCTTTTTAATAATTCTTAAAATTTTAGGGTTTAAGGTTGCAATTTCAATTAATTAGCAAACTACGTTTGGTCACTTGGTGCTTATAAGCACAGCAGCCACATAGACTCCTTTTCTCAGTTTTGGAATTGATTGACTAATAAAAAGTGTGAGTTGTTCTCTAATTTGATCTAAATTCTCAATATTTGTGTTCAAATACAAGTTTTTGATACTTAGTTTTCTGACATCTTTAGAGATCGATAGAACTAGAAAGTGATCATATTCCTATATTCATTTCTTAACATTATTTTACGGCAAGATGACTCGTCGATACAACTACTCCGAAATGAAAGTTAAATGATTTGTGGCTTATATTATTTTCAAGAGGTCGAATATAGGTTGTAGCACATAATAATAATTACTGAAGATTACGATAGAGGATATATGCCCTGGTCTACGTAATCGCTAGAGAATGTTTATTGTTCAAAATACATTTTTACTTGTTCATAATCTTTATAGAGATATAAGATGTTTACATGTTGAAATAGTTTTAAATCTACTCGAGAGAGAGATTTTAGATGAATTAGGAGCGTTGATTTTAAATATGAACTAATCACCATCAATTGTGAGAATTTGAGAATTAAAATGGATAAATATAAGTCCGATCATGATCCTATAGTGCCTTCTCCAAAGTTTGTTCATTCAAGATTTCATTTCTTTTACTTAATTTTAATTAAAACAAACATCCGAAACTAATTTATTTCAATTTAACTTTCTTCATCTAGAGTATAGATTAAGGGTGATTATATTGACACTACAATTTCTTATAAGTGCACCACACTTTAATTACATTTAAAGTCTTCAACGTTTGTTATTATAATACTTATCTTCTTAACTTTTTTACGTCGTATTCCATTTTTAATGATGGTTTTTGTCAAGGTATTTTATTTGTGTATTTTGAAATGAAGAAAAAAATATTTTATTGTATTTTTGTATTTATTGTTTTTTTAAAAATATAATGAAAAAATAAGTCGTTATATATTTTCCTAATGAATTTTTTGGACGAAAATTGTTATCAACTCAAGATGTACCAATTAATGAAAAGTTGAGAATAAGAATGTAAATGAACACTGTAATGAGCAAAGATTGAGGATATTAAGTTCAACTAAAATATGGTACGATTTGTGGTTGGAATATAATTACTTATAGATTAACACGAGTACAAAAAGTTGTGGTCCCATAAAATGTGTGGTTAAAATTAATTGTTGACGTTGACTTTAAATTTTTAACAAAATTTTAAATAAAATCGAACTAGTTCTAAATTAATTCAAATCAAATCTAGTGCAACGATGCTAAATATACGCTGCAAATTTAAGTTTCATGAAAGCATAAAAGATTGTATGCAATTTCAGTATTCTAACTTGCAAACTATTATATTATGATGTGAGTGTAATTTGTGAATGTGCCAACATGTTCTTGACAAATGGGTACAATAATTCAGAATTTGTTTTAATATTATATAAGGCCGGTTTAATAAAGTTTCTGCATTCACATTATGATACAAACAACGTTATTAATTTTTATTTTTTCTTAATCATGTTGATCAAGTCTAACAACCAGATTACTGCCTAGTTAACAAAAGGACATATTTCCTTTACAATCTTATAAAGTCTTAATTTTTCTTATAAACTTTTTAGTCCAATACGACACCGTTTTGACAATAAAATAGCCCATGATTTTTGAAACTTTGTATTTTTTAAAAAAAATTGGTGCTTTAGCTTTGGTTTGTCGAGTTACTCGACAAACCAAAAACCGATATTAACCATTTTAGAGCTGTATTCAAGCGATTTGGGCCAAAAGCACAGAACACCATCACTCGGCAACCATCATTTGAGTTAATTAGTTTTATTTACATTGCTTAATAATTCATGGCAATGTCTTAGACTGTGCCACGTGATTTAGACTGTGCCACATGATTTAGAGAATGGTTAATGAAGAATATTACAAGAAAATTGCAAATTAAAGTGGCATTCTTCAACGATGAACTGGATATGTCTCCATTTGGCATATATTTGTAAATAAAAACTTCTCGTTCTCGTTCTCGAAGAAGTGTCCTAATAAAGGTACCAATCTTGGATAAGAAACCTTGCTAAACATGTCCAATTCTAACATATACGCTTCCTATTTTACAGATGAACGCAAGTCGATTATTTTGATGACTATAGGGTTTGCATCTTCAAGGATACTGCAGAAGAAGTCACCAGAATGGCCATTCTTGATCAGATTTACATATGGTTGTCGAGCTAGCTCAACAACCTTACTAAACTGTGTCCAATTCTAACATATACGCTTCCTATTTTACAGATGAACGCAAGTCGATTATTTTGATGACTATAGGGTTTGCATCTTCAAGGATACTACAGAAGAAGTCACCAGAATGGCCATTCTTGATCAGATTTACATATGGTTGTCGAGTTAGCTCGGCAACCAGATCAAATATTATCTTCTTGCGCATTATCTGTTTGAAAAAACGTCAGAAAGAACCCAACATTAATCTCCTGTAACTCCATTCGACCACTGCGTACCATACACGCACAAGAAGATAAAACCAGGTTTAATGCATTAGTTGAATATTTGTTAAAGAGGGTTTCTTTCTACCTTTAGCTCCGTCAGCTTTTGACATATAATGTTTCTTTGCAAGAAGAGGTCCACGAAGTTACTGGGTTTTACAATCACAATTAGACCATCTAGGAATGGGAAGCGATTACTGCCCTCCGATCCTTCCTTGAAGCATTTCAACAATGGTGGAATTAATAGTGAATGTCCATCACAAGGATGAAGATTCTCTTGTTACTATTGCCGGTACTTTCAGTTTATTCTTTTATTTTATTGGATTGGGTGTTTGCATTTGTGCTTTTCTTTCTGTTTTCTTCTGGGTTTTGATGAATTCTGATAGACATTTGATGCATTGGTGCCTTTTGCTTCTTTTCTTGATTCTTTCGAACTTTTGCTCTGTTAATCTTGAGGAGATTGAATTTTCGGATTACATGTTGCATGAGATGCTGTTTCTTTATTTTATTTTGTATCTTCTCTTCTTCTGGAAGTGAATTTCATGCAATATGTTTTCACCTAGAAAAGGAACCCGAAATGAAGGCTTCAATGATTATTACTTACAAAACATGAACATATATAGACTATCAATTTAGCACATTAATTTTCCGGAAAACATATCAAAGGGACAAGGTTCCTAATTATGCTTTCTAACAATTAGATTGCTGTAAATGCCATTTTTACAATTTATCTGTTGAATGGAGATGATCTTTCTAGATCTTCATAGCATTTGCTAGACTCGTAAATTTGGTAACTGGGAGAAACTTTAGCTTGGCTTGAGGAATTAATTACCAAACACAGTAACATCAGAACTAACAGATTTTCTCCATATTCCAATTATACATGCAGGCACTAAACATACTACTTGTACAATAAGTCAATAATATAAGAAGATAGGTGATATTATTGCTACAATATTGTCGTTTTCAGTTTCTTTTTTCAGTTTTTATCATTTCTTCTATAATTACAAGAGAGATGGGGAGGTCATGAATGAATTTGGAATGGCCATAATAATACTCCTTATATCAGGAAGAACAAGGATCAGTAAATTGAGAATACATATATACTGCTTACTCTATCTTGTATGAAGGTTATCCTGATTCTTACTACTAGAGTCAAAGTCGTGTTGGATCATGGAAAATACTTAGAATCAAAATTTCATAGCTTACACCAGTGATGCGTGTCGCATGTAATGATTCACTTCGAAAGTTTGAGCACAGTATGACCGTACAATCTCATTTGCTTTTAATTTACTTATTTTGTAGAAAGTAATTTTGAAGTTACATCTTCCCAAAAGTAATTTTAACTTGATATTTTTTGGGCGCATGCATATAAATTTTACCGTTAATTGGAGTTACATAATGTGGTGATCAAATCCATCAGTGATTAATTTGGGCGATTCTTATTTTGTGGCCATTTGATATCTTGAAGAAATTATAATGGTGCAATTTTTGGATTTGTTTTCACTTCAATGTATAGGAAATGGAAGAATGGAAGCTTTTGAATTCGACCATTCAAGCTGTAAAACCGTCTAACTCTCATTCCACTTCCGTTTAGTGAAAATGACACCAAAGGTGAGCTTTCTTTCAATCGAACCGTCACTACGTTAAAGAACAATTCCTTATATGCATTATAATGATTGGCTAAGATTATAAGTAGCTTTTTGGAGCTTATTCTACAGTAAGCAAGCCATAAAATAAGCTAATAAATGTATGAAAAAATAGGTAATTGGGTCCACTATTAATGGAAATTTTGAAAGCATTGTTACTTAGACTTGAAAATGATAAAAGATGGGAAAAGGACAAATTACTACACCATCGCATGTTTGCTTAATTTGTTTACTAAGATTTCGGGGTCTGGATTTCTTACGTATTCATGCAAATTGACAAAATTTAAACCTGAAATCTAACCAAGTAACTTCCGTGTGAAGTGATCCTTTATCTAGGGATGATCAATCATACATGGTGGACAATGTGTTGAATTACCATCCCGATGAAACTGCAAAGATTGGAGCTGGATTAAATTATATCATGGTATGCTAATTTATTCTTCATTCATCGGTTAAATGTCTGTTGCCATAAATTTTGTGGTTATGTTAACATGGATTGCAAACGCAAATTTATTAAATCATTCTTTGAGTCAATATAAGAGCATGTTTGGCATAACTTTAAAAAAAAAATTTCCCCTACCACATCTTATTCATTATTTTTCATTCCTCAACCAATTACAACAATCTCTTTATCATCTTGCTTGGTGGTATCACATGTTCTTTTTACCTTCAGTAGATCTTGTTTTTTAAATACAGTTTTGAAATTCTTCGCTACCAATACTTAATCAAAGAAGACTTGGATTTTGATATGTTAATAATTGTGTTGATGTCACCCCCTCTACAAATGTTCTTGTCTGTCTATTTTAGTATCAACCTAACATAACATGGGAGATTCAATTGGATTTCTTCAATAGACTAGGGAATGTGCAGTAAAAACTCCTTTCAACTTTTGGGAAAGTTGTCTAGCTGGTCTCTATAAACTAACTCCATCTGGTAAGAGTTTGATGAGAAGCATGCAAGTCATTCAATGCTTTAGATTTGCTCCTCAAACATAACGAGCCTTTTTCTAGTAAGGTATTTCAAACACTTGGATTTCGAGAAGGTATTTCTAGTTTTAGAGTTTGTGTTTTCTATTTCACTTCCCAGTTTGTTATTTATGTTTAAAAACCCAGAAAATTTACTCTTTTTTTCTATATTGCTCAGAAAACTTTTAGATTTAACTTTTTTCTGTATTAAAGAAAATGAACAGACGTTGATTGGATTCTAGCTATAGTGCTAAACAATATTAATGAAAACAAAAACAAAATAATGTCTAGCTAATTATATTATCAATTGTGTTTATTATTGAAGTCCTACGGGTACATTTGGTACACCGAATAGGATTAGAGGAGATAGGATTATGAGGAATAGAATTAGAGAGGATAGGATGAAGATATATTATGGTATATTGCTATAAAATTGCATTAATTGGTATTATAGCTAGCTAATTAGAATAGGAAAATGCTACTTTTACACCCACAACTTATGCTCTCACTTACATCCTCACATGTGTCAAGTAATGATTGGGTCACTTTATTTATTTGACCAAATAAATACTAATTTGAACCAACTAGTATTTGATACATATGAGGATGTAAAGGAGTGTGTACTACTAACATGGTCGATTAGAATAATATATAATTATTAAAAAAACAAATATGTGATATTATTTTTGTCTAAGCTTTAAAAAAATAGTCACTTTTAATTCACTTTTTTCTATAAATAAGTTTTGATAACTTACGTATCTCTTACTTGAGCAAAAATTTACTTTATTTAAGTAATTCTTACATTGTTTCAAAATAATTACTTACTTTTAACTTCGATTAACCAAAAATAGTTATTTATTTTAAAACTTACTTATTTACTAATAAATAAATCAACAATTAATTATTTATAAGTAAATTAACTCTTTAAACATGTTTGAAAACTGGCTTTTTTTTTTTTTTTAGATAAAAAATGTTATTTTTAAAAGTAACTCTTATGTTAGGGACAAAATAAGTAACTCACTTATTTTTAATTTTGATTAATAAAAAGGTTATTTATTTAAGTTATTTTTTTTGTAGAAGTAAATAAAAAGTAAAGTTATTTCATATTTGGATAACTTAATCTTATATAAAAAAATTCTTTTTGCTTATAGTAAAAGGATAGAAGTGAATTATGGAGTAATGATATCTACCCACGGTGAAAGGCTAATTATAGTTTCCATTAATACACATGGGATCTCGCATTGGTTCTTTTAAAAAGTGACAATTTTTCGAGTTTTTTAAAAAGTAACCGATGTGACAATGTCACGTAGACAGTGGGTACCATAATTAGTACCCACTGTAGTGCTATATCACCACTCATTTGTGATAATTAATTTCAATCCACCCTTAACCCATGTTGCTATCATGGCTTATTTTATCAATCATGACTTATTTCATCCATTCAACATAATACAATAGAAGTTGATCAAATTTAATTTAGTCATGGTATTATATTCATCAAATACCGGTTATAACTAAATTAATTCAAATCATATCTAGTGCGATGCTCCTAAGCGTATGCTACAATTTTAAGTTCCATGAAAGAATAAGCGGATGTTGTAGGACATATAATTAACGTGATTATTTTCTCGTGAAACAATACGTATAAATAACTTGTTTACAGTATTTTTGAATGTTGATTTTGGAATAAAATATTTGAGAACTAATATAAAATTATGTCTATCCAAATGACAGAGCGAGGCGTTAGATGGCTCCTACAATATACCATCTGACAGAAGCTCTAAAATCAAGTTTTATATTCCTGGAATGCCTTATTGCAATGGAGATATGATTCTAACGGTCTTTCACTACATAATAAAATTGTGCTCTTCTCGAGAAGACGAGCAAGATGACAAAGTAATTTCTTTGTTACAACAACTTAACAACGCAGTGGGAAATAGTACTACTGATCATCTAGACGAAGACCAAAGCTTTATCATCATGTTGAAGTCTTTTGTAACAGAGCTTAAAGTATTCTTTAAAGTCCCAAACTCAAAGTACCACTCTAAATCAATTGAACTTCTTGCAGTCTTTATTGACTTTCTCCTTGAAATTTACGGTGGAATTTGGTATAGGATGACAGATTACAAGGATTCATTTGAATCCTGTCAGACGAACTAAAATTTTTATTACTTTTCTTGGGGATAAACCTGCATCTCAATCCACCAGCCTCGATGAAAATAAAAATGTATTGACAGATATTGAAGATGTGGCCAATGATGTAGGAAGTTTTCTATATTCTTACTTTTTTTACACTGGCGAAGAAGATTGGACACGGAATGATAGCTCAAAGGATTTGGCTCTTGCTGATATTCTGGGAAAGGTTGAACAAGTGAAGGAAAAGATCAAAGAGCAATGCATCGCAGCCTCCTGGAAGATGCTGACTCCAAAGACTAAGCGTGGTTTCGCTGTTCCTTTTGATTCTCTCCTGGATGATCTTAATCTCCTAATGATTCAAAAGTAAAAAACGAGTATTGATGTGAAGTATCAAATTAGAACAATCATTGAGGAGCTAAAGTCCTTGCGAACCTTCCTTGAGGATATGGAGGTCCAGAAGCATCCAGAGCTTGAAGGATTTCTAATACAAACTAGCGACATGGCATATGAAGTTTTATACATATTAACGTCATATGCTCCTGTCTGGTATCTCAACCTCAGGCTTCCTCAAGTTATGGAGAAGATAAATCTTATTAGGTTGCCACTGGAAAAATTGAACAAGTATCCAACTGAACAAGTATCATCTCAAGATGAAAAACCTCTGGAAGATATTGTAGTGGACTTCCATGCTGACGCAAACAGAATTGCTGGAATGCTGACGGACGTAGAAAATCCAAGTCAAAAAGCACCATCCATTGAAGAAGATATTTCTGTTGGCTTAGATGATGAGGCAAACGAAATTACAGAAATACTCCTTGGAAATCAAAAGAAGCAACAAATTATTTCTATTTGGGGGATGCCAGGACTTGGTAAGACTACTCTGGCAAAGAAAATATACAGTGATGACAGAATTGTTAAATATTTTCACAAAGCAGCGCCTACTGTGTAATCTCTCAAACATATGACAAGAAAAATCGTTGATTGCCATTTTGGCATCAATGAGCAACCTTGAAAGAGATGAACTCTCTAAACTTGGCGAGGAAACTTTGGGTGAAAAACTATACAAAAGTTTGTGTGGAGAGGAGACTAGATTCCTTATAATCCTGGACGATATATGGAAAGGCGTGTGGTCTGATTTGCATAGATATTTTCCAGAGAACCAAAGTGGAAGCAGAATATTATTCACCACTCGGTTCGAAAATATTGGTTACCAGGCTTCAGATAAAAGCATTGTTCGCAATCTTCGTTCCTTGACAGATGATGAATGTTGGGAATTATTGAAGATCAAGGTGTTCCACAATGTGCAGTTGGAAGACATTGGAGAATTGAAAGACATTGGAATGAAAATCGCAAGAAAATGTGGTGGATTGCCACATGCAGTTGTTGTGATAGCTGCAGTTCTTGCGAATATAAAGAAGAATAAAACCAAATGGGAAGAAGTTGCTGAAAGTTTAAGTTCACACATATCCAAAGACAACAGCTGCATGAAGATACTTGAACTTAGTTACAATTATTTGCCAATGCATTTGAAACTATGTTTTCTTTACTTTGGAGCATTCGAGGAAGACAGAGAAATCCCAGTACAAAAGTTGATATCACTATGGGTTGCTGAGGGATTTGTACAGAAGGTAAACAAAAAGCAGTCAAATGCTGTGTCATATGGATATCTAACAGATCTAATTAGTAGGGGCCTTGTACAAGTTGGTAAAAGAAGATCGGATGGTGGAGTCAAAACTTGTTATGTCCATGATCTATTGCGTGAGATGTGCTTGACAATAGCTGAAAATGATAATTTCATGAAGGTGGTCCAAGAGTAAGCTCTCTCCCCCTTTCTTCTTGCTTTTTTCTTTCTTATCTATTTTACCATACTAATGATGGTGACGAATGTTGTGATCATGTCAACGTTGCTGCTGTTGCTGATGATGTTGTGATGCTATTATCCTGTTACTACCGACGATGGTACATTATGGTTCTTCAGTCAATTACCAATATATGTGCCACACCAACGCCTAAGCATTCTCACTCACTCGATTGCTCCTTTCTCGAGACCTTTTGGCCTACATGTTCGCTCTCTGTTACGCTATTTACGTAAACCTTCCGGATTCATATTTTCCAACATGGAACTTGTTAAGGTAGTGGATTTGTCTGCAGAATGGTCGTGGGAAACAAAATTTGAAAAGTTGGATTTCTTAAGGTTTTTGAGAGCTTCAGCTATGCCGTCACCAATAGGGATATGCAGAAACCTTGAATATCTTTTTATTGATTACGTGAGAGAAGGTAAATTAAAAAACATTATTTTTAAAATGGTGAAGTTGAGACATGTACATTTTGGAGGCAAAGTCTATTCGTATAAGAGAGAAATTATGCACGAGAGTTTCCAAATAAATAACCTAGAAGCATTTTTAAATTTTCTCATTAAATATGAAAATGATTTGAAATTCTTGAGATCTTCACCCTTTCTCCACAGACTCAAATGCATATTATCATCGGAGTGGAATCGACCCGAACCGTATTACTATCCTACTTTAAACTTCCATAATCATTTTGAGTCTCTGAGTATAATATTTAGGGCATCTGGTATCATTTCTAATTTGATCAGTTTACCCTTGACTCTCAGAAAGCTTACTCTCACTGACTTCAAATTGAATTCCAAGGAAATGAAAATGATTGGGGAACTACCCAAGCTTGAGGTTCTCAAGTTAGAAAGTGCTGTCATTGAGGATGACCAGTGGAACCCAAATGAAGGAGAATTCCAACAGCTCCGATTCTTGAAACTATATCGTATCCTATTGGAAGAATTGAATGTCTCAAGTGATAATTTCCCCAGACTTGAACAATTAGTGTTGAGAAGGTTTTATACTGCAATCCCTTCCAGTGTAGGGGAAATTCCAACTCTAGTGAAGATTAAGGTTGAATGGTGTACAAAACAAGTTGAGGAGTCTGCTTTGAAAATTCTGGAAGAACAAACAGATGAATTGCTTAAAGTCATAATCAGTTGAAAATTCAAACTTAGACATTCAAGATGATGGTGATAAATAATAATTTTTTCTGCTCTTTTTTTTTTTCTTGAATGTTGTGAACAGTCACTCTTTATTCTTTTCTTTGTATTGAAAATGCTGGAAATTTTGTGAATAACATTCTACTGTATTCTATATGTATGAGTGGGTTGAATACTTCACTGTTATTCTACATTAATTACTTCTCCATTGGCCTACAAATCTGTCAAAATATTTCAGTTTATCAATTTTTTATTTTTATCATCATTTCGTATTTAAAATTTTATTGTTAATTCATCATTTCAAAATTTCACACCATGTCAGTTATTGGAAATTTAAAATATAAAAAATTTGTAAATACAAATATTGATCAATTATCTCTTTCTATCTTCTCCTCTCTTCTATATTGGATTGTATAGTAAAAAGTTTTATAACAGCATTTTGTCATCAAAGATTACTATTATGATGACAGCATGACGGCAGACAATCGTTGTTAATGGAGTTTTTTGTTTTTGTTCTTAATGACTGCACATACTGTCAAACAATTTGAGTGGTAACTCTCATTGTAGATATAGCTATTTTAAATTTTGGATTTTTGTTTGTTGACGGATATTTTCTATCTCCTTGTTCAGAAATACAAAATATTCCCCGTTTTAAAAATACTCAAAATACAATATTAATAAATGCATTAAATAATATTTCCATAGCACAAAATTTTTCACCAATATTCAGTATACGAAAGGAATATAAAATACTAAAATTATTGTGTTTAAATACACAAGTGCGCATAAGATAATTCAAGATCCGAGGATAAAAATCAAAGAAAGGAACAATCTACATATATTGGGGGCTTTTTAATTTGTTCAATCCAACAAACAAACTCAATTATTTCAAAAACATGGTTATTTTTCAACAAAAACTTGCATTTAATCAGAAAAATCAGTTACAAGATATGTGGAGAGCCGTTGGAAAAGCATTGCCTTACACATGTGTTCGGTGAAATTCAGCAAGCGTACGGGTTCGTTGACAAGTAATAGTAAGAGTGAGTAAAAGAGTATCGTTCCAACGAGAATTATAATTTTTATTGGCTTATTTGCACAAATGGTCCCCGACTTTTGTAAAGGAAAATTTGCAGCAAAAGTTCCTAATCTTTCACAAAGTGTTGAAAAGTCTCATAACCTTCTAATCCTAACACATATGACCCCAAACTTTTTGACAATTTCACCCTCAACTTAAATAAATTAAAAATAACTCATAAACCTTTTCAAAAATACAAATAAGTCCTAAATCTTTTACTTTTTCTGATTTACACTTAAAATAATAAAAATGTGTTATCAAGTCCCAAAACTTTTAATTTTGTTCACCAAAATGACATTTAAAATGTGTTTGATTAAAATCGATTTTTAATAAAAAAATTGTTGAAATGTGTAGTTGAAAAGTTGTGGGACCATAAAATGTGTGTTAAAATTAATTGTTGACTTTGACTTTAGCTTTTTAGCAAAATCAAAATTGAAAACAAAGCGAGACTCTTAGAGTCTCTGATTTTGTTCGGTTGTCCATTAATTAACAAAAATTATACCCATGATCAAAATTTGACCAATTTAAAATTTTAATTTATTTTCATATCAATTACTAGAGGTGGCAAAAGCGGCCCGACCCGGTGGGCTTACCTAGATAGCTCGGTCTGCAGGTTTGGTGGTCGATAAAAATTGATCAAATAAAAATTAAGTCAATTTAGCTTTGGTACAACTAACCAAACGAAAGAAGAAGTCGGGTTGATCCGATAATTTTTTTTTGCCCAAGACCCTACCCACACTTCAAACACCCGCCCTCCCGAAATGTATTTGCAAATGGGAGGAGGATTTCTCTCCCACAGTTTTGGCGGTGGTGCCACCGGTCGAGAAGCAACTCATCGGCCGAAAACTATGAGGGAGAAATCCTCTCATCCCCCCATAGCAAATGGTGAGATTTCTCTCCTCCTGTTTTCGGCCAAAGACAGGGGGGAGAAATCCCCCTATTCGCAGCGGGAGAAAAAATTCTCTCGAAACCAAGGAGATTTTTCCCTGGTTTCGCGACCAGATGGGAGGGGATTTCTCCCCAATCTCGGCGACTAGGGGAGGAAAAATCCCCTCCCCTCTGGTCGGATTCTCAAGTGGGGTGGGGTGGGGTGTAGTGGAGTGGGATGGTGGAGAAAATGGTGGATTTTGTTTTTTTTTTAATTATAAGTAATTATTTTGAAAAATAAGTTAAAAATGCAAGTTAGGCTAGCCCGTTGGCACATGTTAAAATCGGTGAGTTGGCCCGACAAATACCGACCCGTGTAAAATTGGGTCGAGGTTAGCCCGGTCCAATCTTTTATGTGGCCGTCTAATTTCGGGTTAGGCCAGTCCATCTGACCCATTTGCCATATCTACCAATTACTAAATAATAATTAAAAAAAGTTCTTCACAATCTCCACCCCACCACCACCTTTTTTTTAATTGGTATAAAAAATAAATTAAAATTTTAAATTGGTCAAATTTTGATCATGGGTATAATTTTTTTGTCAATTAATAGACCATTAGACAAAATCTGTAGAGACTCTAAGAGCCCGTCTATTTCCAATTTTGATTTTGCTAAAAAGCTAAAGTCAAAGTCAACAATTAATTTTAACCACACATTTTATGGTCCCAAAACTTTTTAACCACACATTTCAACAACTTTTACTAAAAAAATCTGATTTTAATCAAACACATTTTAAATGTCATTTTGGTGAACAAAATTAAAAGTTTTGGGATTTGATGACACACTTTTTATTATTTTAAGTGTAAATCTGTAAAAAAATAAAAAGATTTAGGGCTTATTTGTATTTTTGAAAAGGTTTATGAGTTATTTTTAATTTATTTAAGTTGGGGGTAAAATTGTCAAAAAATTTTGAGGTCATATGTGTTAGGATTAGAAGGTTATGGGACTTTTCAACACTTTCTGAAAGATTAGGGACTTTTACTGCAAATTTTTCTTTACAAAAGTTAGGGACCATTTGTGCAAATAAGCCTTTTTTAAATAAAAAAATTTCCACCGTCAAATTTCATGGATATTTGGACGGAAATTGATGAAAATGACCATTGCCGCCAAAAATATTTGAAATAGGGGCTAAACTGCCAAAAATGAAACGATAGGTCATCAACCCGCAGTAAGTGCAAAAGTCAGGAGCCATTTGTGCAAATAAGCCGATTTCTATTTACTTGAATTAAATCAATTCTAACTTAATTTAAATAAACACAAAAGATTTTTGGTAGTTGTGATTTTTTATAAAACTATACTAACTTAGTTCAATGAATGAAACTTTCATAATGATTTCGAATAAAAACACAGATAGACAAATTATGCGCTAGGAATCTGACTCCACCTTTTATATTCATTTTAATCCCCGAATCTACATTTCCATTCTAATTTATGCTTAAATTGACAATTGATAATCTTAAATTATCGAATAATCTCTTTAAATGTAGAATTAAACCTATTTTCATATAATGATCCAAAATATTCCTATTTCAAATTCGAATATATAAAAATGCATTTAATATCAAGATTATCTAATTTAATTTCACCAAGCACAAGAAATTATTCCTAACTTATATAGGACTTAGTGTTTAAAATTATAATGAGCTAATTTATTTTGAACATTTGGAAACGAAAATAAATCACAAACACGCTTAAGCGATGATCAATCATTTAAATGGACCTTCAATTCATGGCATAAATCAAAATAACCTAAATTGGGATTAAGAAAGGAATTCATGAATTAAAGAACATTAAAAATTTACATCTTCATCCAAAGCATAAATAAATTAGCCTACCATTCTTTGATTACAAAAGCGAAATTAAATATAGAATTCATTACCCAGATTATGGGATTACAAGAAGAAATATGAAAATATGGATTCAACCCGATTGAAAGTCTTCAAAAGAGATGTCCAACAAATCTCAACTTCTTCCTTGCTTTCTTTCTTGCTAACAATTTGCCAAATGAAGAAATCCCGTCCCAAAACTTGTGTTTTCGTCCTTGTTTTTCTCTAAAGTTTTTTTCCTTTTATATGCCTCCCTTTAGGGTTCAAAAACATCTCCAAGAGTCCAAGAATAATATGCCAAAAATAACTCACGGGCCGTTCGCTAGAGAGACAGAGAGAGGAACATTCCCCTATCTTGCCTCTCTCGAGCGGGCAGATAGGGGAATTTTCCCTCTCTTAGCTCGCTCGAGCGGCCTAGTTGGTCGCTCAAGTAGCCTGAGAGGGGTATTTTTCCCGTCTTGGCCCCTCCGTCTGCCTTCGTTTGATTTCGATCGACTCATGTCCTTTCTTGGTAATATATCGACTGAATTCCATTAGTCTTTTCCATGCCACAATCCATAATTTTAGCTTCATTTCACCTCCTTATCACCAATGATCTGTGTTTTCCCTAAATATATGAATATTGATAAAATTAGTGCAATAAATGCTTCATTTAATCGAGATATATAGTTAATGGTTAAATCAAAAGAAGTTAAATAAGTATATAAAATACCCTTATCAAACTCCCAAACTTAAACTTTTGCTAGTCCCAAGCAAAACGAAATGATACTGAGACTTGAATGCACATGATTATAATGATTGTGTAAGTCGATGAAAAAAAAATTTCCATTCACTTCAGGATAATATCTTCGGGTTAAGTTTACGAAATGTGCCTCGACATTGCTACTTAAAAGATTTTAAAAATTTATCTAATGTTTGACTTGTGTTTGTGGATAGCTATTTCCAATCATTACTCTAACTCAAACAAGGTTATGTGAACAAATGAATTTTTAAGTCTCTGCCACCCCGACCCTCGATGGTCATTTTATTCTTTCTCTTCTCGTGAATTTTTCACCACATTCAAGATTCTATCATTTCTGTCCGAGGGTTTTCAACTAAGGTTAAACTCACATTTTTTTAAATTCTCACTCTCAAGCTGGAAGGATCTAACTGAATAAAGTGAAGTTTAGATATGAAATAATCTTCTATAATGTCAAGCATTCTAGTCTTCAAGAATTTACTAAGCAAGTCAAACTAACTAGGCATCTAAATCATCGAATTCACGTCCAAGACAAAGTCAGGCATGCAGTAATTTCATGGTGTTTCTTGCTACTATTGTTTTTTTAGTAGGTAGTTTTTGCTCTAATACTCAGGAAGCCCTCTTCCTTGGTAGATCGTCTCCTACATATATTATTGTTACATAGGGCCAAATTACTCAAAGTTAGTTTTCACACACAGTACAGGAAACTTTTTCCTACCAGTTGAGCCTTGACTTAGTGCAGTGTCTTTTATTTAGGATTGAAAGATGGGATTAGAATTCTAGCAAACAGTCAATGCCTAACTTCAACTTGGTAACCAGAAACACTTACAACATTTCTCAATAAGAACTGAATTATTGTTCTCTAAACTAACACCATTATCAGCTCAATCACCCCAAACTTAATTCAGATGTGGGTTAAGTGACATTTTCAACGATTATTTGGGAATAAAGTTTCCTAAAGTCTTAAAACTCAAACCTCCATTTAGTAACACACAACCCAAATTCAAGCATAAGTAACAAAAGGAATGGTTATGTGCTATTAATTGTTGAAAGTCTCACAAGGGTAAAAAAAAAAAAAAAAAAAAATCTTTGTACAGTAGCAATGAACCGCACATTTCAGAAATTGGCTTCGGATCAATCATAAATCATCATAAGTTGGCAAAATATTCACTTTCATGTACAATGGTAGACTTCTAATATCTTTTTTTTTTTTTGGAAAAGTGCATTTAATAATTTAGATAACAAAGTTCATTTAGTTCACTTACACCCATCCCCAACAGAAGAATCACACATTGTCCTCAATGTAAATAAACATGTAAAGAAATAAAAAAAAGTGAGGATTAGAGTGTATTGAACGTTCCAATCATTGGGAAGGCGGCGGTGGGTAGAGACTGAAATAGTCGAAGAGCTACGTCAACTAAGCGGAGAGTGCCTCGTGCTCTTGTCTGCGGGCTTTATCCTCTTGTACTTGGGCTTCTCGAATCTCCCTAATATGTGCTTCGATTTTGGCATACAAGGTGTACCAGTCATAAAGCTCATGATAAATAGATTTCAAGGTCGGTTCAGTGGCTGTTTGAGAGAGGTCATCGGCCATAGGATCGTCATAAGAAAGCTCAGGATCATCATCTAACACTCTCGGACCACCGATGGTACCCTATTTGCTTTGCTCCAATATGCAGGCCATGCATAGTTCAGAACTTCGTATCCCTATTTAGTCTATCTGCATTGTACGCTTCACTGTGGTAATCTCATGAGATAGGTCAATGCCGTGGAGATCACAAAGCCACAGTAATTAGCGGCGGGGCGCCAAACATCTCTGGTTGTTACAGATGTGCCATACATTGTAGAAGATATAGTAATCGATATTGAGTGTCTTAGTCTAGAGCCCGATTATAGTAGGCATGCCCACTCCATAGTTCTTTGGGAGGTATGTGGCGTGTAGAGAGGTTGGCACTCACCATTTTATCTAAGACACGAATTGAGGTAGAAGACTTCTATAGTCTAAGGTGCTATAGTCTAAAGTGCTATGTTGTTCAGTCCAATGATCAATTCTTTGAAAAATGGAGGCAACTACTTCGTGGGGATTTATGTATGCTGCCTGAAAAATATCATCCTTCGTGTTGTCAAGTCTGTAGTAGTGGAGAATGACCAAAGGAGAGAATGGAATATATTGCCCTCGCATGTAGACTTGTCGATACTTTGGATGCTCGGGGTTGTTGAGGTTGTCGTGGATATTAGCGTAGAATTCTTTGACAATTTCGACATAGGCAACACATGGAGTGGCCACAAATGTTTCCCATAGATTCCTCGCAATAACTTGACCAAGCAATTCATTTTCAAAATCCGTAGTTAAAACCCTCCACTCCGGTATAATACTCCGTCTGCTTGTGTCATTCTTATACACCAACCAAGCTTCCTCTGTTTCAAATTTGGTGGTGTCATATGTGGCCGGTTGTTTGGAATTCTTCTTTGATGGAGCTTTTCTTTTTCCTGAGCTTGGTCTCATATCTTGAGTTAGTTTCTTTGCCTTTGGCATTGTACCTATCAAGTATGAAGGACATAATGTTATAATCATGAATAATTCAATAAGTAAAATAGGCATGTCATGATAAGCATATTCTATGTTCCTTGTGTAGAAAGTGGTGTGAGAATGGTAGACGTAGGGGGTGGACGCTGTTTGTGTGTATATTGTGGTGTTAAGCAATGACCAACATTGGTGTGAAAATGCATTGAAACCAATAAATAGATATGTCCAAATATCCTAAGGAAACAAGAAAAGTGAAAATGGTGGGTGGAACATTTTATCAAACATTTGATGGGTACTTGCTAAAACTAGTATTGGTAAATAACATGGATAAAGCTCTAAACCCAAAATTTTGTTTCAATCAAACAATACCCAACAACTTCATAAACATCCAAACCAAAAATCAAATTTCCAACCTCCTCAAAGAAGCATAGATGAATGAAAAAAGTACATAAACCTATTGTAAATACACAATTTATAACTTTCATGAAAATTTAGCCATATTACCTTGAATTCTTTTAAGTATTAGATGTTTAGTGTAAAATAAGAGATGGAAAGAAGATTATCCTTTGTGCTTGATTTGGAGTTGAGTAGGTAAAGTTGAAGAGATTGGATAGAGAAAGAAAAATGGATTAAATCGAGAAAGTGAGGAAAATGTGAAGATGCGTTGGTTTTAATACCCTTTGTCGGCTTTGTCTCGCTTGAAAGCGGACGACGAGATGCCCCTTTGGGGGTTACCTGTCTGGCCCGGGCAGACTTAGAGTCTGCCCAAGCGGACAGAGAGCCCAAATTTTGTTTTTGAACAACTACACTAAATAGACTGCAAGACTCAAATTTTGTGCTATGGATGGTGATAACCAATTCAAAAGTGCTCACACAAATAAAAAACAAACAAACTACCTCCTAACAAAATTGAACTTAAAACTATGATGTAAGAAAACAAGTAAATAAATAAAAAGAATCAAAAGTTGGGTTTCCTACCAATTAGCGATTGTTTAAAGTCATTAGCATGACTTTGTCGAATTGGTCACTCCGGGTTAGTAAGATGGACAGTGGATTTGTCATTGGAGAAATCCCTTCCCCGATAAGCCTTCAATCTTTGCCCGTTCATTTTAAACATTTTAGTGCTTTCTAGGGTTAATTTTATAGCCCCATAAGGAAACACATTATTCAATGTGAATGGCCAAGACCACTTTAAATGCAATTTTCTAGGAAACAGTTTGAGACGGGAATTATATAAAAGCACTTGTTCTTCTACTTCGAATGTCCTCTTTTGAATGTGTTGGTCATGCCACTTCTTTGTTTTCTCTTTTATAAATCCTAGCGCTCTCATAGGCCTCTAAATAGAATTCATCCATTTCATTGAGTTGCAAGAGTCTTTTTTCACTGGCCACCATTGTGTCAAAATTTAAACTACAAACAGCCCAATAAGCTCTATGTTCTAATTCAACCGGCAATTGGCATGCTTTTCTGAAAACCAACCTATAATGGGTCATGCAAATAGGTGTCTTGAATGCCGTACGGTATGCCCATAATACATCATCCAGTTTATGAGACCAATCCTTGCGTGAAGTATTTACCGTAAGCTCTAGAATGCATTTCAACTCCTGGTTAGAGATATCTACTTGCCCACTGGTTTGAGTATGATAAGGAGTTGAAATACGATGGCGGACATCATACTTAGCCAACAATGATTCAAACTAGTGGTTGCAAAAATATTTTCTCCCATCACTACTAATGGCCTGGAGAGTCCCAAAGCATGTGAGAATGTTCTTTTTCAAGAATTGCACCTCGACCCGAGCATTATTTGTTGGTAAGGCCACTGATTGCACCTATTTAGACACATAGTCAATTGACACCAAAATGTATTGATTCCCAAATGACGGGAGAAATGGTCCCATAAAGTCAATGTCACATACATCAAATAATTCAACCTCTAATATGCTATTTCGGGGCATTTTGTTTCTTCGTGAGATGTTTTCTGTTCATTGGTATCGATCACACTTCTTAACAAAGTTATAAGCGTCCTGAAATAAAGTCGGCTAGTAGAAACCAGATTGCAATATTTTTGCTGCAGTTTTAGATGCCCCGAATTGCCCAGCATAGTGAAATGAATGACAATGCTCTAGGATCTAATTTAGCTCCTCTTCGGATATACAATATCGAATGATCTGATATGGCCCTCATTTGTAGAGAATGGAGTCCTCCCAAAAAAAATACTTGATGTCACTAAAGAACTTCTTCTTCTGATGACTTGTGTACTCTGGTGGGATGATAGAACTAGATAGATAGTTTACAAAATCTACATACCATGAGGTAGATGCAATGTTAAATAGTTGCTCATTTGGAAATACTTCATTGATTACATCAAGCCGATCCTGTTCTGGTAGTTCATCAGCTACAAGATTTTCACAACATTTCATGTCCTTAATTTCTAGATCAAAATCTTGCAATAGAAATACCCACCGAATAAGTCTTGGTTTTGCATCCTTCTTGGCAAGAAAATATTTTAGCGCGACATGATCTGTGTAGACAATTACCTTTGATCCAATGAGATATGATCAAAATATATCAAAGGCAAACACCAAGTTTTCAGTGGTAGCGTAGTTAAGTTGTGCATCAATGAGAGTTCGACTGGCATAGTGAATCACATGTATAATCTTGTCCTTTCTTTGGTATAATATCGTCCCAACCACATAGTCACTGGCATCACACATCAACTCAAATGGTAAGTTCCAATCGGGTACAAACAAAATTGAAGCTGAGATGAGTTTTTCCTTTGGAGTGTTGAAAGCCTTCAAACACTCTTCAGTGAAATAGAATGGGATGTCCCTCTCAAGAAAGCTACATAACGGTCTTGTGATTTTAGAAAAATCCTTTATGAAGCATCAGTATAAACCTGCATGCTCTAAGAAACTTCGAATTTCTTTACTTGAAGTTGAAGGAGGGAGTTTTTTAATCACTTGAATTTTTTTACTGTCTACTTCAATGCCTCAATCGGAAATCTGATATCCTAAAACAATTCCTTCTTACACCATGAAGTGACATTTTTCTCAGTTGAAAACTAAATTTGTCTCCTTCCATCACTATAGAACCATAGATGAGTTGAGCATTAATCGAATGAAGACCCAAAAATTGAAAAATCATCCATGAATACTTCGATGTAGTTCTCCACCATATCTAAGAAGATTGACATCATGCAACACTGAAAAGTAGCGGGTGTGTTGCATAATTCAAACGACATCCTTATGTAGCCAAATGTACCATATATGCAAGTGAAAGTTGTCTTTTCTTGATCTTCTGGAGCTATGAAAATTTGATTATACCCTGAATAACCGTCAAGAAAATAGTAGTAGGAATGACCGGCGAGTCTTTCTAACATTTGATCAATGAATGGAAGAGAGGAGGTGATCTTTTCTCATATCATTTATTCAATTTGTGATAGTCAATGCAGACTCGCCAACCTATAATCGTCTTGATAGGAATAAGTTCATTATTTTTATTTGGAAGTATTTTGATTCCTCCCTTCTTTGGTACCACCTGAACTAGACTGATCCATGCACTGTCTAAAATGGGATATATGATACTTGCGTCCAACAAGTTTAGAACTTCTGCTCACACTACTTCCTGCAACTTTGGATTCAACCGACGCTGGTATTCTACGGATGGCTTGTAATCATCTTCTATAAGGATGTTGTGCATACAGAGGGATGGACTGATACCTTTGATGTCGGAAATAGACCATCCAATAGCAATTTTATGATCTCGAAGCACCCGTAGCAGCATATTTTCTTCCATTTCATTTAGAGAGTTGGCAATAATTACTAGCAATGTAATTTTTCCCCCAAGTAAGCATACCTCATATGAGTTGGTAATTGCTTGAGTTCAAGAGTTGAAGGTTGTAGAATTGATGTCAGCAGTTTTGTAGGACCTTTGCCAAGTTCAATAAAGTGAGGCTTCCTCTTGTAAGGCTGATGTGCTTCTTGATACCGAACACAAGATTCTATTTCTTCAGAGTCAATTGGTGCAGATATAGAGTGGACAAGACAGGCCTCGAGTGGTTCCTGAGGGTGTTCATTAGTGAATGTACCTGTCACAAATTAATCTATCATATCTATCTGAAAACAGTTGTCAGACTCAGTCAATATTTGATAGCCTTGAATACATCGATCAGAACTTGTTCGTTAATTAATCTTAGAATGAGCATACTCTTTTGCACATCAATTAATGCTCGACCTGTAGCCAAAAATGGGCGTCCTAGAATAATAGGTACCTCTTTGTCTTCCTCTATGTCAAAGATGATAAAATCAGCTGAAAAAATAAATTTGTCTACTTTTACCAAAATATCTTCCATTATTACTCGAGGGTGTTTTAAAGATTGATCTACAAGCTGTAGTGATACTATGGTGGCCTTGGCTTCACCCAAACCAAGTTTTCTATAGATAGAAAATGACATTAAATTAATGCTAGCACTTAGATCACACAAAGATTTTTCATAACAATTATTGCCTATTGTACAAGGGATAGTAAAACTCCCTGGACCTTTCAACTTTTGAGGTAGCTTATTTTGTAGAATTGCATTGCACTCTTCGGTCAACATCACTGTTTCATGCTCTTCCAACTTTCTTTTATTTGATAAAATTTCTTTTATGAACTTAGCGTAGCTGGGTATTTGGGCTATAACATTTGTGAATGGGATGTTGATATGTAGCCTTTTGAATACCTCCACAAATTTGGAGAATTGTTTGTCTAGCTTGTTTTTCTGCAATCTCTGAGAGAATGGTATGGGTGGTACATAGGCTTTGACAAGAATGGTATCCTTAACATGTGGGGTGTCTAAATTTTTTTTTGAAACTTATTTTATTATTTGTTCAGACCGCTCTACTTGTTCCTCGTTAGTGGTAGATATATTTTCTTTAGATAATTCATGTCTTGTGACTAGGGCTGGGCACAGGTCAGGTTGGGTTGGGTTGGGTTCGACCCCCAAACCAACTTAGTCGGTTTGAAAATTTTCCAAACCAAACCAACCAAATCAGTTAACATAAACTGAACTAACCCAACCCGATTCGGGTCGAGTCAGTGTTGCAAAGGAGATTGTAAACAAAGAAAAAAAAGATTATGACAATTGACAAACAAAATGAAGCCGGAATATAAACAAACAACAACAAAAAAAAAAAAGCAGTTTAGGACAATCCAAAAAAATGATTATAGACAAAAAATAAATACAAAATAATGAGAATATCTCAAAAAATAAAGAACACGGATTGTAAATAAACAATAATAACATATTAGTAAAAAAACGGATTAACAACAAAAGAAATATACATATTTGAACATAAAAAATCGGATTAACAAAAAAAAAACAGATTATCACAAAACTAACTTGGTCCATTTGCGCTATTTCTATTTGTTTGCTTGAGTAGGCGTGATTGGGGCGAGAACTAGTGTTGGCTGGTGGATTTATGAGAAAATGGAGGAGATATCGAAGTCTAATTGAATAAATTAGGGCACGATGTGAGAGTGAGAGTGTGAGGAATGAGGATAAAGCTACGGTTGCGGACGGAATAAGGAAATAGAACTGCAAAATGAATTAGTTTTGGACTTTTGGTCCTTTTTGGATAATTTGATTATTTGATTACATGGATAATGAATTGGTTTGCTTGGTTTTTGGGCCATGGGGTTGGGTTTTGGGTTTCATTTTCAATCAGCTTTTCACTTTTGTTTTTTTTAACATAAATAACAATAAGACAGAATATGAGAATTAAATTTAAAAAAAATTAATTGCACGGGTTCGTTTCAGGTCGGGTTGGGTCGGTTTTCACGACCTAAACCAACCTGACCCAAAAACTAAAATTGCAATTCCAAACCCGAATTAAACCATTTTTCAAGTAAAAATTCGACCCAAACCGACCCAAGAAAGTTTGGGTTGGGTCGGGTTGCGGGTTGACGGTTTTTTTGCCCATCCCTACTTGTGATATGAATTTCAAGTAATTGGACTCCACTCCGGGTGGTGATAGCTTTTACATGTTCTTTTGGATTGGTCTCAGTATTACTTGGTAGAGTGCTTTGAGTCCTCACTCGATAAAGCTGCCGCTATCTGCCCCACCTGAGTTTCTGGATTTTTAAGTGAAGCATGTTGGTGCTGTAGAGTGTTATCAGTCTTTGTTATGTACTGATACATTAAATCTTCTAGCTATGGCTTTTTCTCGTGCTGCTGTTGGAATCCAGGTATTTTTCCTTGACTTTGATTTTCCTGATTCTGATTGTTACCCCAAGAGAAATTTTGATGATTTCTCCATCCCGGATTATAAGTGTTGGAGTAAGGGTTATTCTATTGACACGGAAAATTCTGAGTATAGTTGACTTCTGCAGGGTTCGATGTGAAGGAAGTCGTTAGAGAAAAAGTTGAAGTCTTGTGATTCACCCCACAACCTTCACAAATCGGATTAAAACTATGTACCATGTTGACTAAATGTGTGACGAGATCCATTTTTCTTGTCAGAGTGTCCATTTGAGTAGATAGTGCTTATATGGCGTCAACATTATGAAGACCCATTATTTTTTTCGATATTTCTCTTTCTAATGGCCATATAGCACTAGTCTCAGCCATTCATTCAAATAGTTCATAAGCTTCCGAGACAGTTTTTGTTTTAATCGAGCTATTCGATGATGAATCTAGTGCAAATCTACTTGCTGGAAGTAACCCAGTATAAAAATACTGGACCTGAAGTTTCCTTTTAATGTCGTGACTTGGGCATTTACGTAGTAATTCTTTGAACCTTTTTCCAAGCTTCATGAAAGTTTTCTAAATCAAGTTGCCTGAAGATTGATATATTGTGTTTGAACTTGGCAACTTTAACTGGCGGAAAGTACTTGGTGGTGAATTTTTTAGCGAGATCATTCCACGAAGTAATACTGGTGGTAGGATTAGAGTTTAACCACTTTCTTTCCCCTTCTCTCAGCATATGCGGGAATAGTTTCATTCTAATAGCATCATCATTCACCTCTTGGTAGGTGAAATTACTACAAAGCTCCAGAAAACGGAAAACATGGCTATGTGGATTTTTGTTCGATTTTCCATAGAACTGTAAATGATTCTGGAATAGATTTATCACATTTGGACGTAGTTGAAAATTTGGCTATCCATATGATGGGTATGCTATGCTTGATTGATTCTGAATGACTGTTCAGGTCATGAATTTTCCAACCAGCAGGTCGTCTTCATCAACCACAGTTGGTTGTGGAAATTGAATATGGGTTTCTACCATTGTATCTTCGTGCTCTTTATTCTGCTTATTCTTTTGTTCTCTTCTGCATTGTCTAAAAGTCCTCTCGTTCTCAGGTTCAAATGGAACAAGATCAAAATCCACTAAGTTTTGCATAAATCAAAAGCAAATGCCTGAAAAGATCAAAATGAGTGGGGTAGAGCAATCACGAGAAAACTAAAGGAATAATAATACTAACACAAATAAATAAATATTCAACTTAAACTAAAATTATAAAATTTGAACAAATTATCGTAAGTCCCCGACAACGGCGCCAAAAACTTGTTCGGTGAAATCCCGCGAGCGTACGGGTTCGTTGACAAGTAATAGTAAAAGTGAGTAAAATAGTATCGTTTCCATGATGACTATGATTTCTATTTACTTGAATTAAATCAATTCTAACTTAATTTGAATAAACACAAAAGATTTTTGGTAGTCACGATTTTCTATAAAACTAGACTAACTTAGCTCAATGAATGAAAGTTATGTAGTGATTTCAAATAAAAACACAGACCCTAATCCACACTTCCCAATCTAATTTATGCTTAAATTGACAATTGATGATCCTAAATTATCTAATAATCTCTTTCGAATAGAATTAAACCTATTTTCATATACAGTCCAAAATATTCCTATTTCAAATTCGAATATATAAAAACACATTTAATAGCAAGAGTATTTAATTTAATTGCACCAAGCATAGGAAATTATTCCTAATTTCTATAGGACTTAGTGTTTAAAACCATAATGAGCTAATCTATTTTGAACCTTTCGAAAACGAAAATAAATCACGAACACGTTCAATGATCAATCATTTAAACGGACCTTCAATTCATGGAATAAATCAAAATAACCTAAATTGGGGTTAAGAAAGGGAATTCATGAATTAAAATAACATTAAAAGGTTTATATCTTCATCCAAAGCATAAAGAAATTAGCCTACCATTCTTTGATTACAAAAACGAGAATTAAATATAGAATTCATCACTCGGATTATTGGATTACAAGAAGAAGTATGAAAATCTGGATTTAACCTGGTTGAAAGTCTTCAAAAGAAATGCCCAACAAATCTCAACTTCTTTCTTGCTTTCTTTCTTGCTAACAATTTGCCAGATGAAAAAATCTCATCCCAAACTTGTGTTTCATCCTTATTTTTCTCTAAAGTTTTTCACCTCTTATATGCCTCCCTTTAGGGTTCGAAAGCATCCCCAAGAGTCCAAAAATAATATGCCAAAATGACTCACGGGCGGACAAAATGTCTCCCATAAGCCGTCTCGCTTCGAAAGGACAAATAGGAGAATTTCTCCTTTCCTGGCTCGTTCTAGCGGCCCAATTGGTCACTCGAGCGGCCAGAGAGGGGTATTTTTCCCCATCTCGTCCCCTCCGTTTGCCTTCGTTTGATTCCGGTTGGCTCTGGTCCTTTCTTGATAATACATTCAAGTGCTCGACTGAATTCAATTAATCATGCACATGCCACAATCCATGATTTTAGCTTCATTTCACCTCCTTATCACCAATGATCTTCATTGTCCCTAAATATATGAATATTGATAGAATCAGTGCTATAAATGCTTCATTTTAATCGAGATATATAGTTAATGGTTAAATCGAAATATGTTAAATAAGTGTATAAAATACCCTTATCAACATGCAACCCAAAAAGATAGAAGACACGTTGGCTGAATATTCTGATTTATTTCAAGAGTCTAATGGTTCCAAATGAAAACCCCACAAAATATTTATTTTCTTCTCATTTAAGGTGAAAATGATGAGAAAATTTTGAGTTGTTCACTCTATCTTCGCTGACTAAAATGCAATTTCATAGCATTTTGGAAAGAAATGAGAATGATTGAGAGATTACCCATGCTCAAACTTCCTTAATCAGCTCAAGGCGCTAGGTGTATCTTGCCAACCTAGTTGTATGTCAAATATGAGCCCCAACTTGTTCAGTTTCCCCTCAAATATTAGAAAGTTGACTCTACCTAACTTTGATTTGTCTTGGAAAGAAATGAGAATGATTGGGAAATTTCCCAATCTTGAGAGGTTCTCAAATTAAAATATGATAACCTTGAACAACATTCCTTCGAGTTTGAGTTATATTCCAATGCTACATATGATTGATGGATGTAAGAAAGATGTTGAAGAATTCGATATGCAAAGAGAACACGAAATGAAGAATTGGGAAGGAAATATACAATTACCTCATGGAGAGTTAATCGTACCCACGAATGACCCCTTCCCAAACTGTACAAGCTTCTTCCATAGCAAACAGCTTTCTGGATGTAAATGATGATATCTATATAGATGATCTTATTATATCGTACAATGAAGTACCACGTGGAGGGATATATACATATGTTAATCCAATCTAACGATTCACTCATGGTATGATCTTCTACATCCTAGGTCCAGACCAATCCCCACTATATCTGTTATCTTTACAAGGCTAGATATGCACCTGCAGAATTTTTACCTTTTTTTAGTTTGACTCCAATTAGGAAATCTTTTTTGACAGGACTTTAAAGATTTTTTGAGATCTTTTGGGACACAATTAGGAAACTATATATATATGAGTTCTTAACTCAAAATATAGAGTCGATTATTGGAAGATTTCAAGAGGAGAAACAAGAAACAAAGATTGAATGAAGATCAAGATCTATTGTTTTGAGGATTGTACGAAGATCAAGATCTATTCATTTGGGTTTTCTTCTTCTCCGGGTGATGAATTATATCTTTTCTTTTTGTTTTCTTCTTCTTAGTATGTTAGGCTAAATTTGTTTTGTGCTAGGATTACGATGAAACTTGTAGTTTAATTCTTCAGTTTGGAAACTTGATTTTCGTCGATATGAATTAATATAGTTAAGAATAATTAATTTTAATTTCTTTTACTACAAGAATTTTTGGTTATTGAGATGGCTACTAACTATTACAATAAGGTACCCAAACCGTGGCAAAAAGTAATTGTAACGGTTTTGTGACGGCAAATGGTCTGCCACAAATATGGACTTTGCAAATACATCTGCAACGGCATAGGAGGTGTCACGAAAACTATATATTACGGTTTCCTAAAGGTTTAGTTACCGAAGTAAATAATAGGTGTTAAATTTAAAAATAATTTATAACGAGTTAATATACTTTTTATGACATTAATTTTCCGTCGTAATAGATTAATTTATCAAATAATTAATTATGACGGAACATTCATATCGTAAAAAAAAGTTTGGTTTTATTATGATTTTTGTCACGGTACTATAGCCGTCATAACTAAAAGATTTTCAAAACTTATTGGTCACAAATAACTTTTGTCACAATAATTTTTTTGTTTTTATTTATTTTCAACTTTATCCCATTAACATTAAAAACTCGACATGAATGGAAATGAAACCAAATTACAAATATAAAATAACGACAACTATATTGATTCGAAATTTTGTTTACTGAATAATGAATCCAGTAATGTATATAAACAAACTCCACAAATGACAGAAATCAACACAACTATCTAAAAGTATTATCAACTTGTGTTCTTTCCTCACAAAATAAACAAGATCTATGAAAAATAAATAAAACTTAAATGTCCATCTCGTTGATTGTCACACTCTTCAGATAAACCTAGTGAGAAACCTGAAAAATAACATGATTGTTCATTAGATAAAACAAGTAGCAATATTTTTTAACCAACACAATACAAAACTAAGATCTCAGTCCACCACAACATATAGTAAACGAAGATTTTAATCCAACACAATAACAAACAATAATTTTAAGTGTTAACATCTTTGTTGTATTCCCGCGGGGGTGGGGTTCCCAATCCTATTAAATTCTAGCAATTTATGAAAAGCCAAAGCTCCCTTCATAGTTAATTGACCGTTAGCCCGATATGAAGTATTTGAAACTAGAATTTGTACAATTATATTTATACACTGGTAGGACTTGTAATAAACCAAGGTTTTCAACAACTAAAATCAAAATGCCATAATACAAGAGAAGAAAGCAAATGGTAGGACCCTTGGGTTCATGTACTCCATGATTAGACTCTATCAAAAGGACCAAAAACATCCAATCTTAATCTTTACAGAAACAAAAGGCTATGTAGAACCATTTGCCTTTATGCCAATCATTCAATTGTGATCTAGACCAAGCAAATCCATCTGTACTAAACCAAAATTTCTAAATCATTTTCATTATGCCCTCATCTATTCCACCTCTACTGAATTGCAATTGCATACACACATATAAAACCTGGAAAAGTTCTACTCTTGAGTCCAATGATCCAATATAGTAATTAACTGTTATGATTTACAAAAAAAAATATTTGAAGCAAGAAACTTAGTGGATCACTTCTTATTACACACCAATAATACAAAATGAAATAATGAAAAGAAAGAAAGAAAGAAAGAAAATTATAGATTGCTTATACTGTTTATGAAAATGCAGAAGAATTGGCTAACTAAGGTAAAAATGTTAGTAACTTGAACATGTGTAAAACAGAAAGAAAATAAAAACCTTTACCATTTTGCTAATAATGAGAGCCAATAGGTCTGCACAGTCATGCTGGGCCAAGAGGAACAATTTTTATTTGGTAGACAGAAATTTAATGCATTTTTCAATAGATTAAGGAAATATATCAATAGACACATAAATGGGCATGATTCTCTCCCCTGGGTGATGAGATTAACAAAAGCTTGGCTTCTTTATTGACAGAATTAAGGCAACAAATAAGCAATAAACAACGTGCACTAATGTCAAGACCAAATGAAAATGTAATGGACAATGCACACCAATATTGAAAGCTTTTATGAAAAGAAATTTTCTAACCATGCAAAACCTTATGTACTAGCACTCTAAGAGTAGAGTTATATACCCGTGCTCTAGGCCATAATATTGGTTTCATCAAAATTTCATTTAAGCCATCCGAATCCTTTCAGCGAAAAAAATGTCAATAAAAGAAAAAAATAGGCAGAGAAAAATGACAATACAACCTCGAGACAGTATACACAAAGGATGGAAACAGCCACAGAATCTTTCAGGAAAACAACCCTGTTTGACTTGATATGTTTCTTCAATTCATTGAGGAAAAATAAAGGAAAAGGAATACTAGAGTGCTCATTCAATTAACAATCTACAATTATTGGAATTTCTTTATGCTGCTTATGTTCAGGATGAACAATGTTGTTTTCTTGCAACATGTCAATGAATCAATTAGTTTATTATGCATGCCTGTGAAGTGGATGCTCTTTACTGAATCCCAAAAAAAATTATTCTTTTTGGTCAATCTCACAAATTGAGTTTCAAACTGAAAGAGAAGGCCTGCAAATTTTTTATCTTTGATGCAACAATATTAGATTTCCACATTCGGATTTGAGCTTTATGTATCAAATGAGAGTGGTTAAAGAATACATGCATTTTTATAGCATCTCAGCTTCAAAGTATTGCTCTACAAAGAATTCAGATTTATCACAAATTGTTGCTCATTATGGATTGTATAAAGAATTCAGATTTATAACAGAGTATTGCTTATTAGGGACTGTATAAGGAATTTAGATTTATAACTAGTATTGCTTTTAAAAAAATTAAACACATTAGAGAAAAGACAGATTAGAGAGTTGATCAAGTTCAATTCTTTTTATCAATTTTAACTGAACACCCAAATCAAATAAATCAAAAAATTAAACACCCAAATTAAAAATTAAAAATTAAAAAAACCAGAAAGAAAATAAAAAAAACGTCAAGGATACAATTATGAAATTAGATTCTCAACCAAAGAAGAATTTGGGGGAAAAAAAAAACCTATATATACTTGAATCTTTCAACCAAAATATGAGGAATTGATTACTCACATATACGGGCAAGAAGATAACAAAGAATTAGCTATTCAAATCTAATGGAAATGAAAATCTAAGGCTTTGCAATTTACCTTAATGTTTTGGAACCACAATCGAATCACCACCAATCTGACTCTTTTCTTGTAATTGTCACTATGAATCTGCAAATGTCTGTCGATTAGGATTTGTTGGCCAGGAAATAGAGGGATAGGTGAAGAATTGCAGAAGAAGGATTCATTTACCTTTGGAGATTATCTTCAAAAAAAAAAAAAACCATGTTTCTGTGAATTCAATTTAGGGCACATGTAACTAGTTTTTTAGCGGGAAAGGTTAATAATGGGTTTTGGCAGAGTGCTGATATTTTGGGCTTTTGGCAGAGAGCTGGTAAGACAATTAATTGGGAGAAATAATGGGTTTTGCAACACATATCTTTTAAATTCATAATACATAATATTAATATTTATGATGGTTAATTAGAAGTGTCATAAATATTAATTAATATAGATGACGAAAATCAATACCGTCATAAAATAAATCTTGCATGACGGTAGAATTTAAAACCGTCATAAAAAATACTTTTATATGTGACGATATTATTATTGTGGTAAAAATTATTTTTTACAATGGCAATAGCGCCGTCATAAAAAAGACGTCACAAATGTGTCATTTTCTTGTAGTATATATACGTAGTGATAGTATGATTCTTGTGGTTTGTTTTACTATCGAGAGAATGAAAATAGAAGTTGCATCATATCTCACTACATTAGCTTGGTGCATTGTGATGAAATCTCCAAAAAGTATGTTGTCCTCATCAATTTCAAAAGTCGCATCATGTCTCGCTACATTAGCTTGGTGCATTGCGATGAAATCTCAAAAAAGCATGTTGTCCTCATCAATTTCAGAAGTCGCGTCATGTCTCGCTATATTAGTCTGGTGCATTGTGATGAAATCTCCAAAAAGCATGATGTCCTCATCAATTTCAAGTTGTGATAAATATGTGTAATTGCAAGTGTATAATATCGCAAACGAGTAATAAAGTTGACCTATTGAGTCTGGATTATCGTTCCTACGAAGACTATCTTATTTATATACTAGTTAAATTAATCTTAATGCTAATTTATTTAAAACAATTTGAGTTGAATTGAATATTTAAACTAGAATTATGAATTTAAGGAAATAATATAATAACGTATGTGAAAGCAAATATCAAGAACCGTTCTACTGGAAAGTCTCTGGTGTACTCAATAGGGATAATATCATATCTCATTATTTGATAAGTGGTCCTTAAATTCTTGGGAAAGATATTCGTCTTCTCGATCGGATTGAAGGGCATTAATACTCTAACCTAATTGCTTCTCAATTTCCGTTCAACACTCTTTGAATTTCTCCAAAGCTTTGGACTTGCGAGACACTAGATATATGTATCCATATCTAGAGTAATCATTAGTGAAAGTGATTAAATACTCATAACTTCTGTAGACTCACGTAAATTTTAAAATTTTATTTTATTTTGTATTGTCTTTATTTTATTACGTCAAGTTAAAAATTTATGAGTTACGATTTTAGAATTTAAGCGTCGCTACTCGCCATCGCCGCGCTACGCCAACTCTGAAGTAAAGAAAGTTTGATAATTTTTGTTCTATGTTTAAGTATGACGTTAATGAAATTTATACTTATGAAATTCTATATTTTTTTATGGAAATTTATTTTAGTCCTCAGAATTAACTTAAAAGATGTTAGAATCCCACATAAACAGATTTTTCATAATTGGTATTTCAGACATGGTTCCATCAAGTGAGTACTATCTAGAACGTGCCGAGGCGGAAAGAAATTATTACATTTAGTTTGTTATGGATTCTAAGTGGTCGTTTGGCCATCATGTCGGTAGCCATAGGGCAGCACATATTCGGGCGATGAACTACGAGTTTGTGACAACAAGATGTTGGCATTAATTGTAAACTTACCATTTTTGAAAGTAGAGTTTAAATGATCAAACCTCAGGCACCTCAGATGCATGCCTAGCTATTAATGTTACATGTTTGAGAAATGATAGTATACTAAAGGTTAGTATGCCATAGATACGGATAAATTATCAAGTGCAATGCAGATAGATTTTGATGGTTTGATCTTAGAAGCAGACTTGATTGTGGTAGAATGAAATATTTTGATATAATTTTGAGTATATTTTTGGCTAAGAAATAACCTTGCCGCAATTGTGTGTTTTGGAGAAAGATGTTGTGTTTTGGCAACCAAGAGGTGAAGAGTTTAGGTATTATAGTTGAAAGTTAAGGCATTCTATTAAAGATATCTTGTCTGTCTCACTGGCACCTCATCGGAAGAGACGATACTAGATAATGTGCCAGTAGAAGCAAGGGTGAGATTTACACCGACCACAAGAGTCTCAAGTACTTCTTCTATCAAAAGGAGTTAAAAATAAGACAACGATGATGGTTAGAGTTGGTGAAGGACTATGACTACATTATCATGTACCATCCCGGTAAAGCAAATGTAGTCGCGACTACTCTAAGCAGAAAGATCATAGGTCCACTACAAGAAAAACAGTTAATTGCAACGGGCAGAAAACGTTGCGAAAGACATTTCGCAACGTTCACGCGCACGTTGCGGCCATCGATGTTGCCGAAAACTCTATCTCTACGGCAACGTTCATTGACCGTTGTCGTATCTTTTTTAACAACGTTCATTGACCGTTGTCGTATCTTTTTAACAACGTTCATTGACCGTTGTCGTATCTTTTTTTAACAACGTTCATTTGACCGTTGTCGTATTTTTTTTAACAACGTTCTTTTGACCGTTGTTGTTATTATTTTTTAACAACGTTCATTTGACCGTTGTTGTTATTATTTTTTGGCAACAATCATGCACACGTTGTCTTTTCTTGATTTTTTTTTTTTTTTTAATATTTCTGACAAGATTTACCTACATACACGTTATCAATAAATATAAAACTAAAATCTACACCACACCACATCAACGCTGAAATGAAATATGAACAAGGTTGAAACAAATTAAATATATTATAAAATACAAAAATTTGTATTCATACATTTATAGCCAAGAAGTTTCTTGGAACACGAAAGTTCGAACAAAAATCTAACAAAATACACGTGTAATTGACGTTTCCCTTCACTAAGACGTCCACTTTTGAAAGATGCTTCAATTTATACAATTTGGCCGGCTGCAAGTGCAAGAAATAAGTTCAATATCAGTTAATAGCATGGATTGCTTTGGAACTGCTCTCAAGGCAAAGTGCTCATAAAAAGAGCTCGGTGAGTAAAATCAGAAAAGTGCCACAAAAATATAGTCAATTCCAGTACTCATTGTAAATTGAGGCATTAAGTAGCTACTTCTCGATGAATTTGAATCTAGAACTCAACGCATGGATACTTTAAGATCATTATGAATAAGATCAAAGGCCACAAGAAATTTTAAGGTCAAGCAACATACTTAAATAATTTCCTGACCTTAATAACACTTCCAAGGAATATCTTACTTCTGCACACAGCATTTACTAGTTTATTCCAAAAATAGCCGGAGCAAGGGGGCTCATAATTTTAAGGAAACAAATCAGGCAAAGAGCAACAAATTAATAAGAGGCGTGTAGAAAGTTTATGAAACATCATGTGCCAACAGAGTGGCGTGAACATCAACCCAAAGACAATTCACATGAGAAAACGAGGTCCGCATGGGTAGAATAACATAAAATGGTAAACGAAATCATGTGTTAGATCAAAAAAGTTCAGATGGCTTACCCCTCGTCTAAAAATGAATCTTTCAATGAACCTCCAGGTTTCTTAATGATCTGAATGGACTCCAGATTTGTGCTGCCCTGTCATTTCCAACCAACGAATTAGATAAATTACTGGGAACACTAACCAGCAAAGTGAATGATTCAAACTGAAGGCCTCAGAAGCTAAAACCATTATCATAAACCAATATGAACACAATTAATGAAAGAATGATGGGCTAAAAACAGAAATAGGTTCTACTTGCACAAGGTGCAAAGTGAAATCATATTGCAGATCCTAGATAACAAACTCAGAAGTCTATTACTACTAAGAACAATAAAACATCAAGAAGTTCCAAAGAATCAACATGCAGTATTACTAATGTGGCATATTAACAGAAGATTATAAATAACCACCTTTTACAAATTTCCTTGCCAATGTAAACTGGGTGCTCTTTGCCAGGTATTGGACTGAGCGATTATTGTACTCAGCCTCTCATTGAGATGTCCTTCATTTTTCGAGGCTCAAGAAAGGAAGTGTGGAGGCGGTGGCCATGCGAGATTTGGGGTCCGAAGCATGGAAAAATAAGATAAAAATCGTGACATAATCATTTGTTGGAATGTAAAATTATTGGATTATGATCTAAGTAAACAATAAGTTAGGCAAAACACAAGAATTCTCCGATGGTACTTGGTATATAACTACAACTCTTCAAAAAAAAAAAAAAATCAAATAAGAGACTCAAATTTATGAGAAGGCTTCTATCCATCAAGAGGTGACGATGAAGTATCTCGATTGCATTGGATCTTGAGTGATAGATCACACGGAGAGGTGAAAAAGGGTTCATGTAGTCGATCCTAAATTTATTGGGAAAATGACTTAGTTTGTTCTTCTTTGTTGATTCTATGTATCAAGCCCCCCCCGCCTCCTCAACAAATGGTTCAAAAGAAAATTAGGTCCAATAAAATTAGTAACCAAATTGCATGAAGCTCTTAAAGGTTCTAAATTCAATATTTTCCAATGTACAAGCACTAAAGCGAAAGGGTGACATAACAAGAATTCAACCGACTTGGAATCCCATAAAAAATGAAAACTCGATAAAAGAGTCATACGATCCTTACCAAAATATTATTCTTTGCACATGATAAGCATTCAATCCCTCCCGCATCCAATAGTATGAACATATGGAATGAAACTATACATCCACAATGTATTTGCTGCAATGGAAAATTCATCATTCGGGACTTAAATCTCAAAATTGCAAAGTGGAAAGGTGACTTCAAAATTTCACATCCAAACACTATAAATACAGAAATATTTTTCTTTTAAGTAAAAAGCCGAAAGTATGAAACTAGCTCACCTTTCCACAAGATTCACAAAGATCTCCAACCGTAAGCATTCTGTGGAACATTTTGCAAAATTTCCCTCCTCGTAGACATGCAATTACATCAAGTGTGACAACAAGTAACAAAAGGCTAAAATCCAATTGAATAAATCCAATTGAACATTATGATGCAATCTTCCGCACATATCCATGACAAGGTGGAGATATGGTCATGCGACTTATAGTTGAAGTTCCAATGATGCAATTTATAGTTTTGAAAGATCACTTCAAGTCCTACTTTACACATCAAAAACCATATCCAACAAAATTTAAAAACAAACAAGTCACTCTTCCCAAAATGTTTCCAAGTAAGTCGGTTTTGCGTTAATTTCCTTTCAAGATATGAATCTTGAATAAGAGTTATAAGTTCTCAAAAATATTAGTACTAAAATGATAGAGCTTGTCAAGCGAGAAAGGCAGCCACCAAAGATTCAAGTCAAAACAGTTGAAATGCAACCCACTATTGAATGATAGCAAGGTCCACTAGGTAATTTGGAAATATGAAGATGATATCGATTCATAAATAAAAAGAAAAGGCGATTATATCATACCAGTATGCTCTCCATAAATAGTCGAATTCTCTATGATCCCACTTATGAGTTAATTAATTGATGTGAAGTTCAATCGAAAAGAAGGAAATAGACACAGTGCAAAAAATGTCTAGTCTTTTCCTTTAACAAATTATTAATTTTAATAAGAAAATAGTTCCCGCATTTCAATGTAGACCGCTTGATCACCATATTGTAATTATGTTGAATAAATTACAAAAGAATATATGAATATTATAACAAAACTCGATTAGTGTGAAAACAAACATCGCCAGATCTTGGTGAAAGCGATGACTTAATTGATGGGTTTGATATCCTTGAAAAGTTAATCTTTCTACAAGATCTATTCCCAATTACCAAGTTCACCTACCTTCTTCATAGGAGTCTAATACTACTCTTTGGCCATGCAATAGTACTTCCCAATGCTTCACTAAGAACTCAGATCTCATCGGTGAGGTCTATATAAGCTTAAATTTTCCATATAGACTTCTTCAACCCAAACCTTCCAACAATCACGTCCAAGAGGCATGTGATGCACCTTCACACTGGGTCCGATGATGCAATCTTTCCTTCTGCTACAACTTCGTCCCCATCAAACTTGTACCAATGCAATAGTTGACAACTTCGCTTTTCCGGTTCCACCGCCTCCGTGTGAAAACCACTTCCTTGTTGTGACTACAAATTCATTTGAACATGATAATATCCTCTTAAAAATCCCTAAGACCAAATATGTACTTATAATAAATAAACAACTATATATTCTATTAAGACACACAAACACGAGGAGTAAATGCATGTGAACTTATGTCCTCTGCATTCTTGTTTTGATTCATAAATGATACAAAATGAAATTAAAATTGTACAAGTAAATTCATATTTACCTAAGTATCATTGTACAATTCACGGTTACAATTACTGCTGCGATAACTTAAGAAGCGCTTCAACCTTTTCTTCTAGTGTTCCCATCCTCTCTCGACCGAGTTTGCAATTGGCATTCAAGTTCTCTCACTCTGCTAGTGCTTGCAATTTCAAAGATCCACTTTTGAAGGTGTAGCGCCAAATCCAAGGCCCCTTACCCTTCCACGGCGTTCGGGACCTAAAACTCGAGCAATAGCATCTTCTCGTATGGAATCTTCTCTTTGTGTATCGAGATATGGATTGGGCACAATCTTCTATCCTTTTCTACAAGCATGGAACTCACAGGTTTATTAAAACATTTAATACATATTATAGTCAAAGAACATTAATAAAATAGTCATACCAAAGTTTCAGAAACTGCTTCATTTATTGGTTTTCCATCCTTTCTAAGATGTGCAGAAGTCCACACTTTAGTTCTTAATCCTGTGATGTTTGGATTTTTCTTTTTCTGAACAAAAAACCATACGTTGTATGCAAAAAAAAAAAGGAGTCACAATAGGAATTGAATGTAATGTAATAAAAAGAAATACAAGTTCGTCGTTACCATATCATGCGCCAGACGTGGATAACCCTTTCTCCCCATAGTATGAACAAGCTTCTGATTGGTTCTCATTCTACTAAATTTGGAACTTTTTTCCTATTACCAAAACTCAAATTTATAAACACAATGGAATCAAATAAATTTTAGTCACATTCCACTTCAAATTACTTACTTTAAAGTCGCAGAAAAAGGTGTCTTCGACAAACTGTTCCCATGCTTCATCTGAGTTTACATTCTTTGGTCTAAGAAGTGCAATGGTGCGTGTTCTATTCACTGATTTTGATAGTTCATTTTTTATTTCTGTTCGCAACCTTGATTTGAATGTCCTCCAATAATTTCCCATGCTTTGAAACGTCATTTTTTGGTGGCAATCACTCACATTGAACCTTTGCTGTAGTTGTACATAAATGAACCATATCCAATTTAGAAGAAACATAGAAGATGCCAAAAGTTTAGAAGGAAAAGATAAGAAATATGAAATTAGAAATATACCTTAATGAACGACCAAAGCTCCATTTTTTTCTGCTGATCTACCGAATGCCAATCTTTACTTACAACAGGCACATGTTCTCGTACCATGGCTCCCACTATGGATGCAAATTTATCAAAGTTATTACCAACCACTTGACCCAATTCATTGAATTCAAGCTCCATTCTCTTAAAATTACTTTCAGGAACCATTTTCAATACGGTTGGTCCTCTTTTCTTCTTTGGAGGATCAACATTTGGTGATTGCACTTCTTGCTCATTTGTAATTGGAGTTGACAGAGGATGTTCGGGTTGATCGGAAATTCGTACTCCTTGATTTTGATCTCTAGTTATGGCAGCATATAAGGCTCTTTGTTGCTTAGTTCGTCTCTTGGAAGCTTGCTTAGAAGACTATTAGAATTCAACATTAAACAAAAGATATATATTACCACTTACATAATTCAACAAATATATTATCAAATAAGAGGAGACTTAACTCACCTCTACTCTATCCATCTTGTCAGATCGCCTTGAGATAAGAACAATCATCTCATTACAATAAATGAATAAAAGGTCGAGATCCATATCAATTCATGCAATTGAAAAGACAAATTAAAACAAGAAATATTCATCATTCACCATACTACACTATGTAGCACATAATATGCCATCGACATCTATCCTTGCATAATTCTCATCATCATCATGGTTTTCTTCAATATGTGATATATCAAATGGAATAGATGCCCCATACGTAGTTTCTTCTTCCATGTTCAACGTGTGAAAGCCTCTTGGTGGCGCTTGCAAAGCAACATACCGCTTAGAGGTTTCATTTTCTCTAGAATAAAACAATTGCTTGGCTGTGATGCCAAGATGAAAGGATCATTTTGAAATTGACTATGTCCCTCGTGAAGGTTAACTAAAGTAAATCCATCTTCCCTTTTACCCCATTCACGATATTTTTGCCAATCACACTTGAATATTGGAACATGAAACATATTGTAATCAAGCACTATAACATCTCGCAACACTCCATAATAAACGACTTTTCCCTCTACATGTGCATTATCTTTGCACTAGATCTACAAATGGTCGTTGCTTCAACTAAAATGCCACTTTTTTGGCGAGACTTTTCTCGCATCTTTAGTGTGGAACCAAGACCATTTATGACAAAACTAGAATATGACATGGAAAGGCATCTAGGACCACGTGCAAGCCACTTCAAAGTATTTGAAACACTGCTCATCATAGCTTCAACTTTAATCATCATATGTTTAAACATGTTAGGAATAAATGAATAAAATACGTTTTTTTAAACAGGAACTTTTGACACATTAATTTTTATGTAAACCTTTTCATCCAACTAGGCAGCTCGAATGAGTCAATGTGTTTCTTATGCAACAACGTCTCATTTCTTTCAAGTCGTTTGTCAAAACTCATGAGTTCATCCATATGCATCCTATAGAAGATATAATATATTACAAGAGATATATTGGCGATCCCATTAAAAACTAACAAAGTAGTTAATTAACAAACCGACTTTATGTATGGTTGAACTTCTGTACTATTTAGTAGCACATATCGATGAGCAACTTTCATCATCTCATCAGATAGAAAATGCGGCTTCCCTTTAGAAATTGTACGCCCCACGACTAATAAATCACTCTCAAACTCTTCATTACGTGCAAGTCTAGAGCCTATTCCGTATGCTTGTTTAATGTATTTGCTACAAAACCTCGCATTTTCGTCAATAATATATCGTTCAGCTATGCACCCTTCAGGTCGTGCACGATTCATAACATATCCTTTTAGTACTTTCATATACCTACACAATAAAAAATCTTAAATCATAGTAAAGGAAATAGATAATGAATATATACTGTATTGAATAACGTAAGAGTGTATCACCTCTCAAATGGGTACATCCAACGATATTGTACTGGTCCACACAGTCGAACTTCTCTTCCAAGGTGGATTGCCAAATGAACCATTATATCAAAAAAAGGAGGAGGAAAATACCTTTCCAACAAACACAAAGTTTCACAAACATCCTCCTCCAATTGTTCAACCTTATTTCTATCTATAACTCCTTGACATAATTCATTGAAAAATGAACACAATTTGAATATAGAGTTTCTTGGTCCGTTAGGTAGTAGTCCCCTCAATGCAACCGATAATAATTGTTGCATTAAAATGTGACAATCATGAGACTTGAGTCCAACTATCTTACATTCATCAATCAAAATACAATTTCCAATATTAGAACCATAACCATCTCGTAATTTCAACTGAGCAAGCCTTTTGCAAAAGATTAGTTTTTCGACTTTCGACAAAGTGTGGGGGAGCAAAGCAGTAAGTAGAATTTATCTCCTCTACTCTCGTGGATGTAATTCATGCCTAATATTCATAGCTTCCATGTCCTTACGAATTTATGCCATCTTTAGATTTTCCTTTCACATCCAATAGAGTTCCAATAATGCTCTCACAAATATTCTTTTTCACATGCATGACATCCACATTATGACGTATAATTAATGTTTGCAATTAAACATTAATGGTGTCAAGATATAATGAGCGTAATTACATGGATTAAAGTAAATAAAAGAAATCTGTTACCTTCCAATATGGTAGCTTGAAAAATATTGAATTTTTCTTCCATGTGACATTACATTGATTTGAACTCTTCTTTCTCTTTTTCTTACCGCTTTTTCCCCAATTGTTTGCCATTTTTCCGGCTTCAATGTAATCTTCTTCACCACTTTTTATCTTGGGCCTAGTACCATTTTCAATATGTCCATTAAACCGGTTCTTTTTCATGCGTAATGGATGACCCAAGGGAGAAATCTTCTATGTCCCATATATGCAAACTTCCTACCATGTGTCAACCATTGTGAACATGTATCTTCACGACAAATAGGGCATGCAATTTTTCCCTTCGTGGGCTATCCAGATATATTACCATATGCGTGAAAGTCATGTATTGTCCACATCAAAATAGCCTTTAAGTTGAATGTAGACTTGGTAACCGTGCATCATACATCTTAACCCCATCCCTCCATAACAATGATAAGTCATCTACAAGTGGTTCCAAATAAACATCTATGTCATTTCCTCGGTGTTTTGGTCCCGGATTAATAAACTCAACATCAAACTTTCTTTCGACATGCATAACGAGGGAGGCAAGGTATATATAGTTAAGATTACTGGCCAACAACTATATCTAGAGCTTAGATCTTTGAAAGGATTAAATCCATCAGTAGCAAGACCAAATCTGATATTTCGAGAATCTGAGGCAAAATGTGGCCACCTCCGATTTATCATTTCCCATCCCAAAGAATCCACTGGATGCCTCATTTTACCATCTTGACTTTTATGACTTGAGTGCCATCTAAGTTGAGTTGCCATATCATCTATTCCAAACATCCGCTTAAGTCTTGGTATTATTGGAAAATAACGTAAGACTTTTGCTGGGATTCCTTTCTGAATTTTCTTACTCCGTTGGTTAACTTTCCATCTTGAGTATCCACACTTTGGACATATTTCGGCATTCACAAGCTCATTTCTATATAGACAACAATCATTCAGGCATGCATGTATTTTGTCATATCCAAGATCAAATGTGTTGACAACCTTTTTTATCTCATAAAATGAGCTAGGTAGTGTGTTATTTTCTGGCAGCATGTCACGAAAAATAGTTATGAGTTCATCAAAACCAGCATCAGATAAACCATGTGTAGCTTTGTGCTTTAACAAAGCAACTGAAGCTGACATCTTTGTATACACACTACAACCTGAATATAAAGGAATTTCAAAATCACGGTAATTTTTCAATCTCCTCCTCTCTTCCATCAGGAGGTTTTCATCTAGTTTATCGTGTTGCACATAGAAGTCCTTAAACATTCTATATGAGTCGAATTTCTACATCTACTATATTTGATTCACTTGGACGTTCTCCATGAAATACCCAAGTAGTGTATGTAGGATCCATACCCTTAATGACCAAATGTTCATACACTATATCAAAGTGGTGATGCTTTAGATTTCTACACTTAACACAAGGACATCCTATCATTTCTCGAATTTAGTTTTCATGAGCTAGATCAACAAAATTCCGTGCACCATCTCTATATTGTTCTGAAAATCAAAAAACAAATGTTATGATCAATAATACATGAAGATGTTTAAATTATTTAGGATGAAATTAATGATATCTAATTTTAAAAATAACCTTGATAAGTGCACCCATTCCTTGTCCATTATAAGCAATGTATGGTCCAATGGCAATCGAATTTCAAGATGCGTAGAAAAATTTGACTTCGTGAACACTTAAAGGCTCACAAAGCTAAACAATGAAGGATTCGAGAAAGAGAAATGGAAAAGAATATTAGCAAGAAGTTGTTGTATTAATGTGCACATATTAGCTAGGTAGTGGAATTTTGAATTCCAATTTTTCGATTCATTGAAAATATTTGAAAAATCAAGTACCTCTAAATTGAAAAGAAGTAATGAAATAATCAAAATTGATGCTTTGATGGAACCAATGTATCTAATCGAGAAAAACACAAAGCAAACACACAGTTATAGTGGTTCCTCAATGAAATAGCTACGTCCACTTGCCTTACATACAATGTGCATCAACTTGACTAGACTAGCGGTTGAAACAAGAATATTTCGCACTCATAAACCTCAAATTTGTGGTGAAAACTGAAGAAAACTATTGGGTTGGAAGGGGTTTAGAAGGATGATGGATGGACAAAGGGATTAGAGCAATGTAGAAGCAAAGAATGGCATTAGACCTGTTACGAGTTCTCAGAAACTCTATTCAAGATAGCAATTCGAGACTTTTGGGTAGTTTAGAGTCAAAAGCCTAAAGAAAGTATGTTGGGCTTGAAGATTAGTGGTGGTGAAAGCTAATGAAAACTATTTTGGAGGTCACGCATGTTTGCATTTCTAAAGAATAGAAGAGGAGATGAACAAGGTGGAAGCCTTGATGCACAAGGGGAACCATAGGCTTCATGTTGGGGATTGGGAATTGCACAATGCACCATATTCTCTTTTATCTCAAACTAATAAACTCTATATTTCTTGAAAAATACATCAACATTTACACACTAGAGTAACCGGTAACTACTCATAGATTTTCGATCATTCAGAACAAAGTAAGTATCAATTAATACTCTGAAGTCGAAGTATAGCATATTTTCCAAAATCAATGAAGTTAACAGCATACTCCCGAAGCAGAAGACATACCAAAATAAATCAAAATGAGCAGCAACTTAAGCTAAACAATAAGCGAACACTTTTCTGGCTATAATTTTTTCTTCTAGGCAGCCCTTTCGCAACTTAAATAGTTGGTGGACGACGTTATGTTGGTGGACGACGTTATGTTATATATGCTAAATTTAACTGGAACTTCCTCCAGAAAAAGCTCAACATAGTGAAGTAAGAAAAGTCCACAATATTACCCAACACAACACAACACACAAGCATAAGGGCTGAATGACTGTTGAGCCCGGCCTACCCAAGACATTTAGACTCAAGCAGTCTGATGCACATTTTCAACTCTACTTTATGGATCTACACAACTAAAAGAAAAGGACACATCAAATTGGAGGGACTTGATTTAAGGGTATTTCATTCGAGTATTAAATTAGTAGACATAATTCTTTGAACAAATTCATTGTGCATGACATCTAGGAATGAAGTTAGCAAAGAAGAACTTTGATAAACTAAAGCGAGGGAATTTAACTTCAATGATATGCAACCGAGGAATTCAATATTTGTGAACATAAATATACAAGTACACCAGCCAATATAGTTTTTATTTATATATAATTGATCCAACACCACTTACAAATAACACATTCTCAATAAGAGTTATCAATATATTGTACAAGATCTATACCTAAGACAATAACTATTGTCACTGACAGCTTTTGTCTGTTCAAATCATTAATTCATATAAGTAATAGGCAACCACTTTCTTGCCACTCTAAAGAAAAAGTCACTCCACTACTCTAAGGTCTGATTTACATGGGCAACCACTTTCTTGTAATAGCTTTTATTGCTACATGAAAGTTCTTATCCCCTGTTAATTCTAGATCATTTGACATTTCCTACCCCTAATGTACATGGACTAAACCTTTGTTCCCTTATTCATGTTGCAAGCACACATATAGGAATATATCACATTTCAGAATCCAAAATGCAACAAGTTGTATCACTAAATGATGGCTATCCTTGACACATTAACAAAGTTTCAGGTTATGATCCAAAACTCAACAACACATAAGGTACATTATAAAATAACAAAATAAAAGAATAAATTAACAACATTCAAAACCTACAAACTCAAAAACTTACGAAAACTAGGGTATTATGTTAAGCTTCTAACATAAAATCGATTATAGTAATCTATATCCAAATTTTCAATTGATTAGCAAAATTGGAGAAAAGTGATGGAAGCTCCACTAAGTAATTCAACCCACATATAAACCCAAAGTTAAGCCCAAGCATATAAAGAGTTTGATTACACATGTCGATTTACGATGCTCCAAAGTATCACCAATAATATAGGTCCGAGTCGATAAATCTGGCAATAGATTGACAATGCTCAAAAGCTTACTCTTCTTCCTAACCCTAGCATTGAAAACATAATTAAAATAAGGTTTGACATATGATACAGAGAAACAAAGGAAACAACCGGTTAAATTTACATTCAATTTCACATATGATACAGAGAAAGAAAGGGAACGACTCGTTCAATTTTACATTCAATCTCACCGATGATACGGAGAAAGAAATCGGCGGGTTCAATTGCTGGTTGAGTTTCACAGATTTTCCAGAGAAAGAAATGAATAGAAACAAAGGTTTTCAATTTGATTTAGGTTGGAGGCAAGAAAATAGTTTTCGCGGGTTCAATTTCACGCGTCAATTTCACTTAAATGAATGGGTCAATGTTTTAACAACGTTAGGAAAACGTTGCAAAATAGTTATTTTTGGCAACAGACATTCAATGTTGCAAAATATCCCTTTTCAACAACGTGCGCGAACGTTGTGAAATATTCTACTTTTTGACAACGGTCTATGCACGTTGTTAAATGTCAAAATGTTTTTTTTTTTGTAACAGACTTTGAACGTTGCTAAAGGAGACATTGGCAACATTCATTAAATATTGTTGCCAAATCTCAATTGTGTTAACCAATGGCAACATACATTTTATGATTGTTGCTGTAAATCATTTTTAGCAACAAGCAATTAATGAATGTTGCTGTTTAGATGTTGTAAAAGACTATTTTTCTTGTAGTGGTCATTGGTTAGCATTGTGAACAAAGCAAGAGAAATTGATCAAGGATTTGAGAATTTAAGAATTGAAGTGTTAGGCGCAACCAATCGCGGGGGCATCAACAATGATAACAAGTCGACATTAAAATCGACACTAAAAGATAGAGTCGTGGCAGCTAAGAAAGAGGATTCCTTTTGAAAAATAAAATCAGGGATAACGTGGGAATTAAAAGAGGAAAGGATTTGAAATAGTCAAGGACAAAACTTTGATGATTAAAGGTTGGCTATGCATGCCCAAGGATGAGAGGTTGAGGAATGAGATTTTATCTAATGCTCATTTCCCTCCTTACGTCGCATATCCAGAAAGAACCAAAATACAAAAGGATTTACGTAACACTTTTTAGTGGAGAAACTAAAAAGGGATTATGGTTCGATTTGTGTCTAAGTGTTTGGTGTGTCAACAAGTAAAGGCAGAAACACCAAAGGCCGTTAGGACCATTAAATCCAATGGATATACCACAACAGAAAGGGAAGAAAATCGCAATGAATTTCAATATGGGTTTTCTTTGATTGGCAAGAGGTCATGATACCATCAGGGATGTAATAGACCGTTTGACGAAATCTGCTCAAATTTTCTGCAAATTCGGATGAATTTTAGCTTGAAACAGCTATCACAGTTGTAGGTCAGAGAAGTTGTCTGACTTGATAGAGTGCAAGTTTTCATTGTATTAGACTGAGACCCGAGGTTTACCTCAAATTTCTGGAGGGAGCTATGAGAACTTAATTAGATTTTAGTACAGCGTATCATCCTCAAACTGAAGAGAAATCAAAATAAACCATTCAAATTCTTGAAGATATGTTGAGGACATGTGTTTTGGATCTAGGTGGTAAATGGGAAAGTCATTTACCGTTGGTAGAGTTTGCATTTTCTAATAGTTTCCAATCTGATATTGACATGGCACCATATGAGGCATTTTATGGTTGTTGATGACGTTCGCTAATTTGTTTTGATGAGGTTGACGAATTAAGAATTTTGGATCCGAATTTCTTGAGAAAATGACAAAAGCTATAGACAAGATCGGATCTAGAATTAAGACAACAAGCAAGATCGTCGGAAAGGTAATGCCTACCAAACGAGGAACGAGTTAGTGTTTGAAGTCGGCGTGAAAATATTTCTTAAATTGGCCTCGATGAAAGGAATTTTACGTTTTGAAAAGAAAGGAAAGTCCATGTTATGTGAAACCGTAAGATCTCCTTTGGTCAAAGTTCGGTGGAGGCGAGACAGGAGGAAGATGGGGTTACTTAGGAAAGATAAAAAGATGTTTTATCTAAGTACCCGGACCTCGTAAACAAAGTAAGTTAAATTTTGAGGACGAAATTATTTAAGTGGGGAGGGTTGTAACGACCTGAAAAAAAATTTTGACATTTAAAACTTCACAAAAAAATAAATTTCAATTTTTGGCGTCGTTGCGAACTTCCTAGTGCCTTTCAAACGATTTAGTCGCGTCGGATATTTTTCACGTATTTACCATATATTTTGTGTCAAACAAAAAGAAATTTTGGTCAATTACCAAACCAAATTTTTTTATGCCAATACACACCCAAAAATTCCCTAATCTCATGCCAAATTAAACCCCCAAACATCCCCTAATTCTAATGCCAAAATCAGCCCCAAACAACCCCCTAAAATCCAAAATTTTAACCACCCATGATCTCCCTGATTTCAGCCCAATTGTAACCCATTTTTCCCACATTTTCCACCCTCCATTTTCATCCATTTTACCCCAGAAAAACATCCCAAGTACCCTTCCTTAACTGCCAAAAACGTGCCCAAGAGCTCCCCAAAACTGCTCCATGACCAGTGATAAAATCAGCCACTTAGTCCCTTTCTCCCCCTCATTTTTCAACCACCAATTTATAGTTATTCAACCCCACTTCCAGCCCTCTCTTCCACTCCATAAACCAGCCATTCTCTACCCCTTTTTACTGAAGAAAAACCGTCCCAAGACCCCCCTTAACTACCAAAAACCGTCCCAGAAGAGCTCCTCCAAGCGCACAGGAAAAACCAACCCACTGCTGCTCCCAAAACAAAATCCAGCAGAAACGTCCCATTTAGCCCCCACAAATCAGACCATTTTCCTTCCACTTATACACCACTAAAACCACTTCCATTTCTACCAAAAAACTGCCTTGATCATCCCATTTTTACTAAAGAAAAACCGTGCCTGAGTTCTTCATTTTTCAGCCAGCAAATTGTCCATTTTCTCTCCTAAGTTTCGACCATTTTAAAGTTCCATTTCCTCCTTTTATTTTCATCAAACTAACACCCATTTCGTTCATCATTGTTTCCCTCTTTTTGTCTAGATTTTGGCCTCCATAAGTCCTCTTGTTTCCCCTCTATTCAGCCCCCACAAATGTAATCCAGCAGCCCCTTATTTTCTGTGAATTTTCAGTCCCAGCACCTGCCTTCCATACTCGAAATTTGTATCAAATTCTTCATATATTTTCTTATAAATTTCTAGCTCTAGAAGTAGGTATTCAATACCTTATCTTTGCTTCATCTTTTTCTCCACTTTTCTGTCGAAAAACCCGGCTTCAACAATGTATAATCAGCAGCCCTTTTTGCGTCAATTTTGCTCTTGTTTTAGCCCTCATTTTCAGCCAGCAAGATCATATTTTCCTTCTCCTTTTTCCTTCTATTTTAGTCACTCAAACCACACTACAACATACGGACTTTGTAAATAAAAAAAGGCAAAGGACACAGAGTTATTATTTTGAGGAATGGTGCATCCATTGTTTACATTTCAACTCAACCAAAAGCTACAATTTTCAAGGTAGTTTTACTTACTACTTTTACAATGATTTTTAAATGATGTTTGGAAAAATTATGACGTTATTTGAATACCATGCAAACTTATTTACGAAGGAACTTATGATGGTGATTGAAGGTAATCACTTTAAAATGTTTGTGATTGAAGGTAATCACGTATGAAGATGATGTTATGTGGTGTCGGCTACCAATGTTTAAGATGATGTACGTTTCAAAAATCACGGCATGTCGAATGTAACTAAGTAAAATTTTTCACATGTTATAAGTATTGCTACTGAGTGTTTCTTTTGAAATACTCACCCCCCAAAATAAATAAATTTTTCAAATTGAACTGATCGGTGTTGATGCGATGGTGATAGACTAACGAGGTTGTCATGGAAAGTCTTATATAGTTTATGTTTTGACGTTGAGATCGAGTCAATTATGATGTAATTACTTATTTTAAGTATTTGATTCAGTATTTAATTATGTAATATGTAACGTAAGGCAAGATGTTGGTTTAATTGCCGTTCAAAGTTTTAAATTGGAAATTTCTTAGTTTCATTTTCAAAATTTTCAGCTTGCTGTCCCTTTTCGAAATATCATAACTTTTCTACGGTTGAAGTTTTTGAATGAATTCAGTTTCTATGTAAAGCCCTATATGTTTTCTAATAACAGAAATTGGAATCACTTAAAAATTCCATTGGATGAATTTATTATGGACGTTTGAACGGGCTGCCTTAAGGCACCGGGACAGATTTTTGAGTATCTTCGGCTATATTTTCACCTACCAAATGACGTAGTTAAAGTTTGAAATTTTTACATATTGTATTATGAAGTCCCAAGTATCTACACTTTAAATTTTATAATTTTTGGAGTTCGTTTGAATGGTCTAATAAATGGTGGCGACACGTATCACGGTATAGACAAAACTATAAAATTTTGAAGAAAATTCATTTTTCCTTGCATGCTTGTTATTTTTCATAACAATTTCATTTTTCAAACCCTTCAAGGGCATAGGAAATATTATTTGGAGTCATCATATATATTTTAGAGATTATGTCGGTGACCTTCCGGGTTGAGAAAATTCGAGGCGTTACAGCTTGGTATTCAAGAATAATGGTTGAAGAATTTGGATTCACGAGTTCACCATAGTTGTCATTTCTAATTTCTCCTCTCAAGATTTATTCCTAAAATTGTATTCGGTAGAATTCATGAATTTAACATAATTTACCTCTCTCGAGTTCAAATTAGTCATATCTAATTAAGTCAACTTATGAAGTCAGAATGTTCCTTAATTAGATGCATTAAATCGCCAAAGAATTCAATTCAAGACTGGGACAATAACAAAAGCGTATATCTACTTTTTATCCAATTGCCAGATTTTACTACGTAGTCTAGATTAATAACTTACCTCTCGGTTTATTACAATCCACAAAATCAATGACAAATAATGGCCAATTATTTCAAGCATTAAGAAAAGAAGTAAAATCAAATACTTAAACAATTTATAAATCAAAACTCATCGTTCATCCAAACTAAATAATTAGCTACTCATAATTCTAGAGAAAAACAATATGGAAAGTTCGAATACATACCGGATCTTGAATAAAGAGGAGAAGACGTTGAATATCTTGCACCAAGAATTCTTTGTCTTCAAGTTCCAATCTTCAATCTCATTGTGTCGTTCTTCGTCTCTTTCTCTATGATTCCACCCCATCTTTTGACCTAGGTTAGGTCTTTATATAGTGTTTTACTAATTTTGAAATTCATGTACATGAAAAGAAGAAAACGACCTTGACTAGAATTAAAAATAAGCCAAAAAACACCCAAATAGGCAAAGAGCGCATTGCATGCGGTCAAACTATGTTCCATCTGCGGAAAACATTGAATTATGGGAAATTGATTGCAATCCAAAATTGCACACTTGGTCCTCCAAGGTTCAACATATATACGGTTTGGTCGTTCTTTATAATTTGTTCTTTTATCCTCTTTAGTCCTTTTATTTGCAGCCCAAGTCCTTCAACTTTGGATTTTATCCTCTTAGTCCTCTAATTTTTCTTTTTTTTTCAATTTAGTTCTCTTTTATTTGCAACTCAAGTCCTTCAAATTTTGAATGTTTGCAAGTTGATCCCCATATCCAAGTCTTCGTCGCCTTCAATCATTTTTCTCCTATTTACTTTATTTTTCTTCAATTCCATCCAATCTCGGGTTTTGACCTAAAACAATTAAATCAAAGACAAAATTAAGTAGAAAATCACTTAAGAGTACTTACAAACGTCCACTTTTGATAGTCCAGATAAGTGTAAAATCACACTTATCAAATACTCCTAAACTTGAACATTTGTTCGTCCTCGAACATGACTACTTACTTAAACAATCACACAAATAATATTAATATTTATTATGACAGATAGCTTGCCGTGTTTGCCTCAGGTTTTTGAAACAATCAATCAATTTATAAAAAATTTCTAAATCATGCTACCAAAATTAAGTTTTACTTATTCGTTGCTCGACTGATAAATGTGTGCGTGCATAGTCAATCCAATCAACATAAGCTTTTAGGTTGGAATATTCCGTCCCTCAGTGGTTAAATGTTTATTTTCTCTCTCGTAAGAATACACACTCTCATATTGATATTCAATCTTTCAACCTGGATATAAATTCTAAAGCTGTCATCAAAACACTTATTCTTTTATTGCTCAAAATTTGGTTAGGACTAGCCAATACAGTTACTGTCTAAATCTGTAAAGATTCTCCTTTTATTGAATGCTTCGACCATCAAGCTTCCAATAGGTAAGTCAAACACACTAGTTATCTAAATCCCTTAGTTATGCACACAAAGGCTCAATCTTGCTTTTGCTCTCTCTTTCTTTTTTCTTTTTTTTCTTTTTTTTTTTATAATTTTATATCTTATGTGAAAGATCTCACTCCCTTAAGCTTTCTAGATGACCTTTGTAGTGAGCTTTAAGTCGATGGCTCCCAGGTCTGATAAACCTTAGGGCACCGAGTTTTGAGAACTCCAACGGACTTTATCACTCGAGTTAACTAGGCTACGAAGAAATGTATAAGATAATTTAAGTGCAACGCCTTTCATATTTTTGTGCAAGATAAATAAGCGGAGATTAGATTCTTAACATTCGATCAATACCTAGATTCAACTTTGGTAGCCAAATACATTCCACACAAATATCACTCATGCACGGAATCAACACCTATCTAAACAGTTTCTGCATTGGTTTAACCACTCCCAAACTATCCTTGCAACTGGTTAGGTAATTGAGTTGTCAATTGGTGGTCTTAGTTTCACAACTTATGTTCACTATTCTTTCATTGTATTCTATTTAATATACCAACCAAACGTAGTGATATTCATGACTATTGTGCTCACACTTAATCATATCTCACATGGATAAGTATAGTCTATAAAAACAGCTTAAGCAGAATCTCCTAGTCATAATTCTTGAATTGATATCAATTTCAAATAATATCATCATAAGCCGACAAGGCTATCCAATATACAAGCACACAAAAAAAAAATTTTAAAAATTTTTTTTCACAACACACATAACAATAATGAAAATAATAAAGTCTCACCCCAAACTTAAAATCCACATTGTCCTCAATGTGACAAAAGAAATAAAAATAAAAAATAAAAAAAAAGAGTTAACCCGAATCAAAAGGCATGGAGACAACGTCGGACTTTCAGCTGATCAGTATGCATTTTGATTGGAATGACGACGTGTAGCTTGAAATGAAAAAAAAATTAAATGTACTCAATTACAAAAAATCGGAAGACATGCTATAATTCCTAATGCAATCCTAAAATTCTACATGCAATGCAATAAATATATAAAGGGATAAAAAAATGGGTTGTCTCCCATTAAATGCTCGATTTATAGTCTAGAGCTCGACTTATTGTCTAGTTGCTTTACGGCACTTTAAATAGTACTTTGAAGGACTCGCTTTGCTTGCATCTATTGACTTTGCACCATTTTTTGTTTATCCTCAAAAAAATTAACTTGCGCTTTTCATATAAATATAATTGTAGTTTAGCACCTTGCTTGAACACCACTACAAAAATTCAACTTTCTCATCGGCCTTGATCACAAAATCAATTTTAGAATAAATACGGGGAGTAGGAGAATTGCTTGATAAGTGCAATATCATTAAATGTCCATTTTTTATTTTGCGGATCAACTTCTCTTTTTCCACATACTCTTCTTCTTTTGATTTTGCATCTTGCTTCTCAACTTCTTCTTCTTCAATTGCCCACTGTTCGTCATTTTTCTCTATTCTTTTCTCGTGAATTTCTGGCAGTTGTACCTCAATCCTAGTGGTGATTGCATTTACATGTTCTTTTAGATTTGTCAACGTATTGCTGGGTAAAGTGCATGGTTTCCTATCTGACAATTGCAGGGCCAACTGGCCAATCTAAGTCTCTAGTTTTCTGATAGAAGCGTGTTGATTCTAATAATTTGTGTTCTGCCCCTCTATTAGTTTATCAGTCTTTTGCATATACTGTTGGAACATCTCCTCCAAAATTGGTCTTCTCTCTTGTTGAGCATTGTTGGCATTACCACTATTCTGATTATCAAACCACCTGAAATTTGGGTATTGCTTCCAACCCAAATTGTATGTTTGTGAATATGGATTATACTGTTAATGTGTATTATTCAGTACAAATTTGACATGTTTTGAAGAGGCCAATAACATACAATCTAATGTCGAGTGGTTAGCCCTACGCTTTTCATTACTTGGATGGCATTCATTCATTATAGCGTCGTGTTCTAACCAAGAGCTCCACACCTTTGTCAATGCAACAAGTTGTGCGTTAGCATCTCGCCATTTGAAATAAATAAACAAAGAAGAAATAAAATAGTAATAATAACAATAATAATAAAATTAAAAAAATAAAACTAACACTAACGATTAATCTAAACTATTATTAAATAAAAATAGTCCCGGGCAACAGCGCCAAAAATTGTTTGTGAAAAATATATGTAATTATAAGTGTACAATATCGCAAACAAGTAATAAAGTGAACATATTGAGTCCAGATTATCGTTCCTACGAAGACTATCTTATTTATATACTAGTTAAATTAATCTTAATGCTAATTTATTTAAAACAATTTGAATTGAGTTGATTTGAATATTTAAACTAGAATTATGAATTTAAGGAAATAATATAATAATGTATGTGAAAGCAAATATCAAGAATTATTCAAGAATAATAGTTGAAGAATTTGGATTCACGAGTTCACCATAGTTGTCATCTCTAATTTCTCCTCTCAAGATTTATTCTTAAAGTTGTATTCGATAAAGTTCACAAATTTAACATAATTTACCTCTCTCAAGTTCAAATTAGTCATATCTAATTAAGTCAACTTATGAAGTCAGAATGGTCCTTAATTAGATGCATTAAATCGCCTAAGAATTCAATTCAAGACCGCGACAATAACAAAAATGTATCTCTACCTTTTATCCAATTAGATCTTTATATAGTGTTTTACTAATTTTGAAATTCGTGTACATAAAAAGATGAAAAAGACCCTGACTAGAATTAAAAATAAATCAAAAAACGTCCAGACGCACAAAGAACGCATTGCCGCGATCAAACCGCAGTTCCATCGCCGCAAACTGTGAATTATGGCAGAAATTGATTCCAATCCAAAATTGCACACTTGGTCCTCCAAGGTTTAACATATATACAGTTTGTTCCTTCTTTATAATTTGTTCTTTTGTCCTCTTTAGTCCTTTTATTTGCAGCCCAAGTCCTTTAACTTTGAATTTTATCTTCTTTAGTCCTCTAATTTCTTCTTTCATTTCAATTTAGTCCTTTTTTATTTGCAACTCAAGTCCTTCAACTTTTGAATGTTTGTGAGCTGATCCTCATATCCAAGTCTTCGTACGCCTTCAGTCCCCTTTTTCATATTTTGCTTTATTTTTCTCCAATTTCATCTGATCTAGGATTTTGACCTAAAACAATTAAATCAACACACAATTAAGTAGAAAATTACTTAAGAGTACTTACAATCGTCCATTTTTGATAGTCCAGATAAGTGTAAAATCACACGTATTAGTCTTCCATCTTTTGTTGTGATCTGAAAAGAGACAAATCAAACAATAAAATAAACTAAAAAATAAAAATAAAAAATAAAAAAAAAACTAACAATAACGATTAATCTAAACTAGTATCAAATAAGAATATTCTCCGACAACGGTGCCAAAAACTTGTTGTTAAAATTATATGATTGAAAGTGTACAATATCGTAAACAAGTAACAAAGTGGACCTATTGAGTCTGAATTATCGTTCTCACGAAAACTATTTTATTTAGATATTAGCTCAATTAATCTCAATCATAATCTGTTGAAAATAATTTGGAATTGTTTATTTTAACTATTAACATGTAACTATCAATTTAAGAAAACAATATAATAACGTATGTGAACACAAATATCAAGAATTTATCAAGAATGATGGTTAAAGGATTTGGATCCACGAGTTCACCATAGTTGTCATTTCTAATTTCTCCTATCAAGATTTATTCCTTGTATTCGATCGAATTGAAGCCTGCATCTTTTAATCTCCCATGTTGAGCCATTCATTTACGAAAGTTTTGTAACGTTTAAGTTTATTTTAGATCTAAAATGCTCTAAGTTTCAAGATTAATAATGCTCCCATTAAATCTTCCTCAATATATATAGGAATTAAATATCTTTCTTATTGTTTGATTGTAAGTTCTAATGGTTTCAATTGGACCATAGAGGAATAAAACTTGAAAATTTTTGTATTTTAAGTGATTTATTCAGATAATTTTATTTTTAGCTCTTGTAAATTTTGGCCATGAATTCTCTCGCATATGTAATGATAATTGGATATTGATTTGTTGAAATAATTATTTAGTTTATCCTCAATTTGGCCTCTATTTGTCATGGTTTTATAATTATTGGTCAGAAGAAGCATTCACCTTCGTGCACGTGGAATTGAATTATTTGGGTACTAAGCTTGAGATAATTCCGCATTTGCAGTTGATCGTGTGAAGGGTTTTATGTATATTGAAGCTGACAAGCAATACGATATTAACGAAGAAGTTATCTTGCACTTTTGTAGAATCATTATTTTGTTTATGTGGTAATTATTTATATTGTAGTTCTTGGTCTTTTCTTTGATAAAGAATCATTAACCTTTTTGTTTATCAATACAGGCATACAAAGGACTTTGCAGACCGTGTATTCAACTCAAGCGGCCCCTATTCCAACATGTTCTATAAATAAAATGAAATGTGATTATAGTTTCCAACATGTTTTTGGTAAGATAAGCCTTAACATTTTATATGATTTAAATATGAAGTAACTTATTGCACTCATTATACAATCAATCTTGGTTACAAATCTTGATGAGAGGGTGCCATGTTATTTCCTTACTTTGAAGAGAAGAAGAAATTCGATTAATGCACATGTTTTCTCCGTGAATTAAGTTGCTTAAATTAAGTTGTTGATAAATATATTCTCTCTACTTATGGTAAGAAAAGTTTTAGTTTGTGGAAAGCCTCTCTTCGTTGCACATCGCACCGACCCAAGACCTTCATGCTCGTAATTAGTTCTTCCCTCTCTATTTGATTTTCCTTAATATATGTTGATGTGTGTTTTCATCCTGGAAGGAATGAGGCATTTTTTGTTCTATTTTTACTTCTTACTTCTTTCATCCTTATTTACATACAATCGTCATTTCTACTACAGAAGTTAAGTCATGCCTCCTTTTTAGCAGTTAATGTCAGAAGGCAATAGCTTGGCTACTGACTTTCAAGATTTTGACGTAGCTATGGATACGGAAACAAAAAGAACGAGTGCAAGGAATAAGGAAATTGATTCTTGTTTGTTCAATCCTATCCTCTATTTTCTCTAGGACACACTCTAGTGTATTTTATATGCTCGTTCACAATGCTTAACATTCTATTTAACCACAACTTATTCATTAGATTTCATTCCTCAACCAATTTAAACAACCTCTTTTCGCAGACGAAAAACTAAATACCCAATTTGCTAATTCGTTACATTCGTTTTACTATCTTTGCTTCAAAATTATCTTTCTCGCGTTTTCACATGCCTTACAAATAAAATTACATTAAACCTCAACGACTAAGGCATCCTACCTTGTTCAGAATTCCACACGTGCAACAATGTTGCACTCTATGCAGGAGAACACATCTTATTAATAGCCTATATTTTAGATAAACACATACTCCCTTGGTTTTCAACACCTAAGAAACCCAAAAAACAGGATTATAGCCATGCTTTATGACTTGATTTTTAGGATTTTAGGAAATTATAAGATGAGTCCGTTTGGTTAAGAAACGTAGGGGCCGAAGGCCACATTGTCAGAAAGTGGCATTGTCGTAATGTCAAAATATTGCAAGGGCAATAGCCCGGTGGTCGAGTATCCTGTTGGGGCTGAAATTTATTAGACTTGATCTTCGGTTTTTAGCTTCACTACGGATCAAACAGGCGTCATTTGGAGATTGGGAGCACCGGTTATGAAAGTTTTGAATCCTCGGTCAAAAGAAGTATATTGGTATCGTTTGAGTTATTTATCTGCATCAATTATAAGGGAGGCATGCTTGGTGAGCGATTAGCGAACCTATGGCGCCCCGAAACTTAACCTTCCAGTGTCAAGAGCTACTTAAAATCAAGATTCAAAATTATAAATAATTTTTACCAATTAAAAAAAATTCGTTTGATACCTAAATGGTATCATCGAGTCACAACATTTTGAGGAAGCACTATTGACTATTATTCTAATAATATGCCAAGTTTTAAAGCTTAACGGCGTACGACCTATTTGTAATAAATTTTAAAAGATGCTTCGCTTCAGTTTGCACCTTATTGACAAAAAAAATGTGTATAAAATAATATACATATTAGTAAATAGTAAATCTAGTGCCCAATGAAAGATAATTCCTTACATAACCTTTCTATAAAATTTCATAACAAAAACCAGATATAAAGTCTTGAAAATTCACCCCAAAGACACGTAACAAGCGTAGTTACCACCTGTCTAGTGTAGTTAATTTAATAGTTTTATAAAATCATTTCAAATCCTTTTTCCATGAAATTTATGGGGTTGGAAATATATATAAAACTAGTTTTATTTAATAAAATATGAAAAATTTATAAAATCATCATATGGGAATGATTGAGTTAAAACCGTGAGGTGACCATACTAGGCAGTGCCAAAATTTCTGTTCGACACCCTACCGCTAAAATATTTATATCTCATGCTACACACGTCAATTCAAAGAGGTCTTTATAGTTACGTAAAGAAAACTAAAATACGGACGTAGACATATTTTTAGAGTCTCAAAAAAATGTTGTGGAGTCCGTGATGGTACTTGGAAGTTGGTCATGAAAACTGCCCAGCTTCTGTATTTCTTAGGTTCACTAAATCATCACCCTAAAGTGTAAGAAAACAACATATACAAATAAAACTTACTTTTCTGTATTTCTTAGGTTCACTAAATCATCACCCTAAAGTGTAAGAAAACAACATATACAAATAAAACTTACTTTCAAAGTACAATCTTAACATTTTTATCATCATTTAACATATATTTAACACCACATATATTAACCTAGTGAGCTACTCGCTCTGAAAAGTTTACAAAAAGAAACTTTTGTAACATTACAACTTTAAAATCCAAAGTCGAGTACTTCGACCAACTCCAATCAACCTAACGATCAAGTATCTCAAAAGTTTATATGAATTGTATGATTATAAGAAATATTCAGTAAGACATCATGCTCGAATTTAACATGTTAACATCAAAGCAAAAGAAAAGCAATTAAAACATACTTTTATATTACGACTTGCCGGTACCTTTAGGACTTGTCCTAAGGTATGTATAGATATCTAACTCGGTAGACTTGTCCACCAAATTTTCATATTATGGTTTGCATGCAAAACTTTGGCTTAAGATTTTCCTTGAAATAACGTACTTGAAAATATGAAAAGCTTTTACAAACCAACTTTCTTACTTGTGATTTTCCTTGCAAGGTAAATGAAATTTATATGGCAAGGTCGTTAAATAGAAACAATGGTGATTGTCATAAGGAATTCATTGCCACCGACTTATCCAATTTGAAAACTTATCTTTTCGTATTTTGTAAAAAATGTGAATGCTTATCCACCACTTGCCTAATCTCTTATCCATATATATAATTTTCTTAATTATAAAGAGACCAAAATCATTAACTTATTGATTATATAATATGTTACCCATATATCAAAATCATTAACTTATTGGTTATAATATATAATGACCATAATTAACTTTCTTATGAATTTACTTTGACGACCATATCTAGGATCTAACTTAACCAAATATTCTTTTTCTTGAGCTAATTATACATTATCTAATACGATCTTCGAACCTAGTATTGACATATAAATTTTTAGTTCTTTAGACACCCAAAATTTTTACTAAACTAGCATAGAAAATTTAATAGCGCCTAATATTCAAAGCATAACTAAAGATCATAAATAAACAATCTAGCAAAAAAATTGGGGTATTACATCCCCTTCCCATTAAAATAATTTTGTCCTTGAAATTATTGTAAAGTTCTTAAAGAGTTGTGGGTACTTGGCCTTTATTTTATTTTCTCACTCCCAAGTTGAATCCTTGACACCATGGTTGTACCATTGTACCCTTAGTAATGAGATTTTTTTGTTCTTAATGTTTGTATTCTTGGGTCTAAGATCGCTATTGGTGTTTCATCATATGTCATAACTTTTGAATATCTAATGGTTGATGACTAACTACATGACTTGGATCCGCTACATATTGTCGAAGTATTGAGACGTAGAATACATCATGAATAGTGACAATTCGGTGGTAGAGCTAATCGATGAGCCACATTTTCGATTTTCTCAAGAATTTCAAAAGGACCTATAAACCTTGGTCGAGTTTTCCTTTCTTGCCAAAATGAAAAACACCCTTCATTGGTGTTAGTTTGAAGAAAATATATATACCAATATTGAATTTTATATCATTTCTTCTTTTATCTTCATAACTTTTATACAGCTTCTTGAGCTAATTTTACTCGAGCTCTTATTTTATCAATAACATTAATCGTATGCTCATTAATTTCTAGCGCTAAAACTCTTCGCTCACCAACCGTCCCAATAGATAAAGAGATCTACACCTCCTTCTATATAGAGCTTCATAGGGTGTCATTTCTATCATAGCTTGATAGCTGTTGTTATAGGCAAATTCTACTAAAGATAGGTAGTTTTCCTAACTACCTTCCAAATCTAGGACGCATATCCTCAAAAATATGTATAGTCCTTTCTGATTGTCCATATGTCTGAAGGTGAAAAGCGGTACTGAAATTTAACTTTTTTTGCATTGCTCCTTGTAAACTTTTCCAAAACACGAAAGTAAATCTTGGATCTCTATCGGATACAATAGAGACTAGGACTCTATGTAAACGAATGACTTCCTTAATGTATAGTTGTGCATATTGGTCCTTCTTGAAATTCATCCTTATCGGTGAAAATGAGTGACTTTGTTAATCGGTCAACTATAACCCATATAGCATCGTTTCCCTAGTTGACCGTGGAAAACCCGTAACAAAATCCATAGTTACATGTTCCCACTTCCATTCAGGAATTTCTAGGGGTTCTAATAACCATGATGGTCTCTGATGTTTAGCTTTCATTTGTTAACATGTCATACACTTCCTTACAAATAGACCTATACTTTTTTTCATATTTCTCCACCAAAAGGTATTCCTCATATCTCGATACATTTTCGTACATCCCAGGTGGCGGTATATGGAGTAGAGTGTGCTTCTTCTAGAATCTCGTTTCTCGGTCCTTCATCTTTTGGTACACATATTCTTCCTTTAAAAAGTAAGGCTTTATGCGGACTTAACTTAAAATCTCTTTGCTTACTAGTACCAACCTCTAATTTGATCTTACGTAGGAATAAATCATTATCCTGTGCTATTCTGATTCGATCTCTAAGTGTAGATTGAAGCATTAAGATTGCTATCCTAGTGATAGTTTGAGATGGTAGAGTAATTACTTTTGGACTTAAATTCTCAAAATCCCTCAACAATTTGTACTGCATTGTAGGTAGTGTTGCTAATTGTCCCATCGCCTTTTTGCTAAGAGCATCTGCTACTACATTAGCCTTACCAGTGTGGTAGTGGATAGCACAATCGTAATCATTTACCAATTTTAACAACTTTCTCTGCCTCATGTTTAGCTCTTTTTGGGTGAAAAACTACTTTAGATTCTTTTGGTCGGTATAAATATCGCACTTACATCTATATAGATAATAACGCCATATCTTGAGGGCATGTACTACTGCAGCTAGCTCTAGATCTTGCGTTGGATAATTCTGCTCATATTGTTTCAACTGTCTAGAGGCGTATGCTATCACTTTTCCTTTCTGCATTAAGGCACAACATAAGTCTTGTTTAGAAGCATCTCTGTAAATGATGAATCCTTCTGACCATCCAGTGTCATCAACATTGGAGCTTTGATCAATCTTTACTTCAGTTCTTGAAAGCTCTATTCACATTTTTTTGTCCACTGAAATTTCACTTCCTTACGAGCCAACTGAGTCAAGGTCCTGCTATTTTAGCAAATCCCTCAATAAACCTCATGTAGTAACCTGCCAACCCTAAGAAGCTACGTATTTATCCAACATTGGTCAACCTGGGCCAATTAGTCACCGCTTCCACTTTAGCTGGGTCTACTTCTATTCTTTGGGCTGTGATTACATGCCTAGAAAACCTACTCGATCTAGCTAAAATTTACACTTCTTGAATTTGGCATACAATTTCTCCATTCTTAAAGTCTCTAAGACAGTCTTGAGATGTGTCTTATGTTCTTCATCACTTCTTGAGTAGATCAAGATGTCATCAATAAAGACAATAACAAACTGATCCAAGTATTTATGGAACACTTTATTCATTAAATCTATAAATACTGTTAGGCATTAGTTAACCCAAAAGACATCACCATAAATTCATAATGCCCCTAACGTGTTCTAAAGTCGTCTTAGGGACATCGTCTGCTTAATTTTTAATTGATAGTATCCCGATCTCAAATCAATCTTTGAAAATCTCATAGCACCTTTTAGTTAATCATATAGATCTTCTATTATCGAGAGTAGGTACTTGTTCTTGATAGTGAGGCTTTTAATTCTCGATAGTTGATGCACAACCTCATCGTCATGTCCTTTTTATTTACAAATAGCACTGGTGTACCCTAGTGATACTCTTGGTCTGATAAAACCCTTATCAAGAAGTTCTTGCAATTGTATTTTTAAAACTCTTGTAGTTCTACTGGTGCCATACGATATGGAGCCTTTGTTATAGGTGTTGCACCTGGTACCAAATCAATGGTGAATTCAACTTGCCTATATGTCGGTAATCTTGAAAGATCTTCAGAAAACACATCTTTATAGCTTTAGACTATTTGGACATCCTCAACTGACATCTTGTCTTGATTGGTATCCAACATTGATACCGGAAATCCTGACACAACTTTTTCCTCAAAGATCCTCTCGGCTTTGAGTTGTTGATATGATCTGAGGTAGAGCCTTGATCTTTATTCCTATGAAATGAAATTTCTTCTCGCTAGGCCGTTGGAATATAACATCATTTTCGTAACATCGAATGGTTGCATAGTTTTTTATTACTAGTCCATACCAAGAATAACATCAAAGTCTCTTATGGTTAATAGAATCAAGTCTATTGTTATACTTCTACCATCAATTTCCATTTTAAGGCCTCTAGCTATTTGGTTGGCATTAAGTATTTTCCGGATAGAAAAGAGACATCTAAGGTATACGGGAGAGGTTCACACTCTATTTTGGACTTTACAACAAATATAGAAGAAATAAACAAATGTTTATCACCGAATCTATAAGTATAAATGTAGGCACGTTGGAGACAGATCACGATACACTAGCACCTTAGGGTCTTGCTCGCTTCTTGCTTAGTTAAGGCAAAAACCATTGCCTTTCCTTTCTTGTCATCTCTAGTCTTCTTTATTTGACTCTAAGAGCATTCCTTAGCAAAATGTCCTAGTTTGCCAAACTTGAAACAAATGTTTTTGCCAAATAAGCATTCTCCTTTGTGAGTCCTACTGCAATTGGGACAACATTTATTATCAATTTCATTTGCATCTACTTTTCCTTTCTTTACCCCCATTATATCATTTATCTCTCTTTTTATCAGAGTTCCACTTTCGCTTACCAGAATAAATTTGGCCTTGCTGAGAATTCCTAGTAGTTTGACTCATTTGATAAGAAATAGTATGTGCTAGCTTCAAGACTTTTCGATAGGTAACCACCAAGTAGTACTACTACTATTTTGCGAATATATGGTTGAAGTCTGCGTTCAAACCTTCTAGCTCGCTTACTCTCCGTGTCCACCAAGTGCGGAGCAAACCTTGATAGTTTCTCAAATTTGATCTCATATTCCACGAATGACATGGTTCCTTCTTTGAAGCCGGAAGGAACTCGCTTTCTTTATCTTTTAGGGCTTACGAGAAATATTTTCTTCTACCAACTTCTTAAACTATGTCCAAGTCATCGTAGGTTCCTCATCGTGTATTATTGATCGAGTAGTCATGTCCCACCAATGGCTAGCCCTATTCTTTAACATGAATACTGCAAACATTACCTTTTAGTATCTTCATATCCTATGACCTCAAAGATGCTTTCCGCCTCGTAACAAGTCCTCAACAGCTATGGGGTCCATACCTCTTTCAAATGATGGTGGATTTATTTTACAAAACTGCTCTATCATTGTGGTTTGTTCACGTTGCTTGGGTGTTGGTTGAAGTGGCGGGGCTCGTTGGTTGGAGTCTTGGGTGATCCAAAGGTGCCTATTGAGCATGGCGTTTGTTGCTCAAGTGGCACCGCATCATTGAGCGATGGTGAGGAGGCAACATCTACTATGCATGTTGTTGTCCCAGCTCCCGCATTACTGCGAGTAGTTCCCGCGTAAAGTTTGCAACGTTAACTTCACCACTACTTGAGTCGGCGTTAGTATTTTTGCATTTCCATTGTTGTGCTTGGATGGCATTCCTTTGAGAAAAGAAAAAATAGTCATCTAATTAATTCAAAGCGTTACATTAACTTTACAAACTTAAAAGAGGCGAAAAGAAATGAAAGGTTGCCTTTTATAAGTCACATAGGATACATACATTTAAACGGAAAAGTACATTTTAAATCCTACTCTATTTCAAAATTGACTGATAACTAGACAAGGTAATCTCTAATCATTTCTGCCTTCTTGGTCCTTCTCTGGATCTTCCTCTAGATCTTCCTCTGGATCTTCTTCTAGCAAGCCCTGTCCCAAACTATCTAGAATTGGTACTAGAACGTTCTCATCAAGTACTTTTAGGAATGATCTAGCCAATAGTTCATTTTCTAGCCTAGACACGATGGGGTCACAAACTAGAATTTAGGCCTAACATTATAGTCTTTTATATAGTTTCATTTGAGATCACGACTAATGTCATAACTTTCACTAAACAAGTAGGTAACATCTTACTATGAAAGATCGGTATCACTCCATTGCACAATCTCATTTATGACTAAAGACCAACAATCTCGAACAGTCTCACATAATCGTCGTGTTTTAACCTCATCACGCAGTCCATGATGTGCCTTCCTTAACATATCGATGATACAGTCTAATAGGTCAAGATGCTGCTCAAGACTATGAGTGGGACACATCTGATAATTATGGTAAAATTCCAACAACACGTCTCGCTTCGATGTAAAACCATATACCTCTATCTTGGTTGGGGTTCTAATTGTTGGTGTCATATCTAGGATAAAAAATTAAATATTGGTAAAAAAATACACTGATTACCATAATGCACATTAATAATAAACAGAACTAAACTTCATGATTTTAAACATGACTTGGTTTGAAATATTTTCATAATAATAACTAATTGGATAAGCAATGTATAATGTAAAAATAAAAGAATTCTTACATTTTGAATATTCACCTTACTATTTACCTGAATCTCCGGTTGAAAGTCGGTCGCTAGCTTGCTTGACGATGTTGAATTTTAACTTAAAACAATGAAATTATTTTGTATAACAATTTAAAACATATCATTCGAATAGAACTATATAAGAAGTCTATAGAAAAGTAAACTAGCTCTGATACCACGATGTGACATCCCAAAACTTAACCTTTGAGTGTCAAGAGCTACTTAAAATCAAGATTCAAAATTATAAACAATTTGTACCAATTAAAAAAAAAATTGTTTGATACCTAAATGGTATCGTCGAGTCGCAAAATTTTGAGAGAAGCACTATTGACTAGTATTCTAATGATATGCCAAATTTAAAAGTTTAAAGTTTAACGGCGCACGATCTCTTTGTAATAAATTTTGAAAGATGCTTAGCCGCTATACAAATTTAGTTTGCACCTTCTCGACAAAAAATATGTATAAAATGTTATACATATTAGAAAATAGTAAATCTAGTGCCCAATGAAAGATAATTCCTTCCATACCCTTTCTCTCTTAAAATTTCATAACAAGAAAATAGATATAAAATCTTGAAACTTCACCCCAAATACACGTAACCGGTCAAAGGTTACTACTACTAGTCTGGTGCAATTACCTTAAAGATTTTATAAAATTTATTTCAAATCTTTTTCCATGAACTTTGTGGGGTTAAAAGATATATAAAACTAGTTTTATCTAGTAAAATATTAAAAATTTATAAAATTATCATATGGGGACGATTGAGTGAAAACCGTGAGGTGACCATACTAAGCGGCCAAAAAATTTCGCATTAAACACCCTAACGCTAAAATATTTGTATCTCATGCCACACATGTTAAATCAAAGAGGTCTTTATAGTTACGTAAAGAAAACTAAAATACGGACGTAGAAATATTTTTAGAGTCTCAAACAAATTTTTGTGGAGTCCGTGATAGTACTTGGAAGTTGGTCATGAAAAACACCACATATATTTACCTAGTGTGCTACTCGCTCTGAAAAGCTTACGAAAAGAAACTTTTGTAACATTACAACTTCAAAATCCAACGTCGAGTACTTTGACCAACTCCAATCAACTTGGCGATCAGGTACCTAAAAAGTTTATATGAATAGTATGAGTATAAGAAATACTCGATGAAGACATCATGCTCAAATTTAACATATTAACATCAAAGCGAAAGAAAAACAATTAAACACATACTTTCATATTCCGCTTGCAAGACCTTTAGGACTTGTCCTAAGACATGTATAGATATCTAACTTTCGGTAGACTTGTCTATCAAATTTTCATATTATTGTTTGCATGAAAACTTAAGCTTAAAATATTATCATGAAAATTCTATCAATTGAGCATTGGACGAAGATCTTAACTTAATAATTTGAAATAACGTACTTAAAAATATGAAAAGCCTTTACTTAACCAACTTTCTTACTTGTGATTTTCCTTGCAAGGTAAGTGAAATTTAAATGGCAATGCCTTTAAATAGAAACAATGGTGCTTGTGATATGGAATTCACCGCCACCGACTTATCCACTAAAAAACTTATCTTTTTATTTAGTAAAAAAATGTGAATGCTTATCCACCACTACCTAATCTCTTACTCATATATATAAATATCTTAATTATAAATAAACAAAATCATTAAATTATTGGTTATAAAATCTGTTACCTATATATCAAAATCATTAACTTATTGGTTATAATAAATAATGACCATAATTAACTTTCTCATGAATTTACTTTGACGATCATATCTAGGATCTAACTTAACCGAATAATCTTTTTCTTGAGCTAATTATACATTATTTAATACGAGTTTCGAAACGAACCTAATATTGACATATAAATTTTTTGGTCTTTAGACACCCAAAATTTTTACTAAATTAGCGTAGGAAATTTAATAACACCTAATATTCAAAGCATAACTAAATATGATAAATGAATAATCTAGCAAAAAAAAAAAAAAAATTGGGGTATTACCCAACCTTCCCCAGTGCTTCCATCCTAGCACTAAATGTGCAATCCTTAGGAGCTGCAGGGGCAACTAAGAGACTACTTTAGGCACCTCAAGAGACGGCTAAAGTACTCGTTTGTGTTCAAGAACTCATCGGTAAGCCTTCATTCGGGCAAATCAAAAAGAGGTATGAGGTTACCGATAAAGCATTGATATTCCCGAGGGCTAAGCGAAGGATACGGTAACATATCTAGGCCAAATGAGCTATCGAGGAAAGCACTATAAAGGCCTCGTATGCTAACTTGTGCGCTTCGACTATAGGTTCTAGCCTTGCCACGAGGGTACGTTGGCTAGAAATGCAGTTGTGGGACGACGCCGCATAGTTGAACGAATATGGCAAAATGTTGTTGTTGTTGGAATGAGTATGCTAGCTTGGGTAGGGCCCTAACGAAAGGTATTGTGGTACACAATAAGCCAATATGTCCGTAGGAAGGGACGAGCATAAGAATTGTGTTGTGGGACATGCAAATGACCATCAATTCTTCGGACAGAGCTAAGAGAGCTCCCATCCACTGAGTATGCTTTGAGGGGACCGTATGTTGTGCATGAGCGTACAGGCAAGCTAGCTAGGTCGGGTCCAATAGAGTTGGATAACATCGATGATGATGTGCATTATGAATAAGCGAGCGCCTTGGCACCAAGTGCAGTGCAGGGATACATTTGAGTGTTTACACCTAGTAAGTTTTGTGGGTAAAATGAGCAACATGTTATGTCTAGACTCATGATGGAGAAGGTGGAATGTAGTTGAATAGAGTGAGACCCGACTTGAAGAGTCAGCCCATGACACGTAGACACAAAAAGAGTTGTGTGTGTGTGTGTGTGTGTGTGTGTGTGTGTGTGTGTGTGTGTGTGTATATATATATAAAAAATTTTAAACTTTCATATACTTTCAGCTTTAGAATTCTCAGCCTCCCTTCTAACTGAATTGTGTACACGTACCAAGAATTTGCAAGTAAGTATTTAGTTTTAACCTACAACATACAAAAGCATGCCTCAACTATTACCATTAATTCTCGCAACTATCCTTTAAATGAATTTTCATCCATTACAAAGAATTTTTGCATTGAAATTGTGATCTTTACTTTTTATTCTTATTTTATCAAGTTCGAGATTAACATAGACATGCTTACATATTAAAGCTATTCATTTTCATACAATCAATATTAATATTTCATTTCCAATCACTTGCAGTATGTTTACTCCTTTTGATCAATTCAAACCTGACTTTACTCCTTCATTCACTCTTACAAAGATGAACAATGGATGGACCATACAAGTTAATATCAGATATTTCTCCCAATGACGTGAACTGGACAACGAAAGCTATAGTTTTTGAAAAATCATTTGCATGAACAGAAAGCGAAGAAAGTCCAACTAAATATCGAACTTAGTGTTAATCAATCCGAGGTACAATCTCCAAATCCTAAACTATGATTTTGTTTTCTAGATTCAACTAATACAATGCATTATTTAACATCAACAACGATGTAGTCTTTTACTTACCGTATTTCAACCACAAAAATATTTGTACCAATGCTACCAAAATATAGCTACTTGTGCATTGCTATTACATCGACTACCTAATGATTTAACTATTTTGTTTTTAAAATATAATGTTAATACAAACTGCTGAATGTAAAAACAAAGTCCACGCAACTATCTATGATGCCAACATACAAGCGTCATTTAAGATGTTGTTACCCGAAAATACCTACTTGATATCGAAAGCGGTTGTGAAACTTACAAAGCCTAACTATAGATCCTCAAATGGTGAGGTGTAGTGGAAGATTTCAAGACGAACTAGAGTACGAGAAATAAAGGAAAATCATAGTGCTTTGATATCTTCTACATACAATTTCACTCTTTTCAACAGATTGGAAGAGTACATGAACTCAAAGACTTATATCAAGTAATCCATCACAAAGTTTATAAGGAAAAAATAATAATACATTTTTCCATGTTTTTATAGTGTACATATATATATATATATATATATATATATATATATATATATATAGAGAGAGAGAGAGAGAGAGAGAGAGAGAGAGAGAGAGAGAGAGAGAGATTAAATTTGTCATTTTCAAACTAGTCGGTGTAGATTTATAACACATTTCATCTAACCAGTTGGGCTTTCTTCATCTTGTTCAGGTATCATAGGTGTTGCACTTGACGTAAAGCCTAAAAGACTCATTCAAACTTGATTCGAAACAATCCTATATCTAAGATATAATTCTTATTGACGAGAGATTTGCATACAACTATCTATATTCAAATAAAGATTCAAATAAACTATAGTTCATATCTTACAATATTTTTATCTTACATAATTTATCTATCTTTACTTTCTAACACAACTTCTCACTACATATGTTAGGTTTGACACTTCATTGTTGACCATGTGAGATAATTTTGTGGATAAGGACTGCCATTTCATTGTTAATAACTTAACCAAGAAACAAATCATCGTCGAAAATCATCTAAAAGTATCGTCTTTCAGTGGTAAAGGCCATTCAAGTATAACAATTACTGCTAATAGTATTTTCTATGTTAACAGATTCATAATACACTTGCGAACATCCATATAAATACCTTTGACATTATCTCTATCAATATAACTATACGTGTATTACATGCACATATCATTCAATCTCAACAAATGCCAATATCATATTATCCTTCAACGCTCATTTGGAACAAGTTGCTCGACTAACCTCTTGGTACAAGCTGCAAACATGAAATAGATATTCTGTTACATTAAAATTTTAATCATTACATATGTATCTCTTATATAATTCTAATTGGTAAAAAGGTTGTAGCAAATGTTGACAAACTGAATAAAATGATAATGAAAAACAACAGTCATTCCTCAACACCAACAAAGCTATCAACTCCAACCAAAGACAACATAACAGATATCAAAGATATCCAATGCTTGTTCTCTATGGTAAGTCTTATTCTAATTAAATAATATATTGTAGATGCATTGCACTATTGCCACATATTTATATGACTATTTGCCACAAGTAGTTATTAGGCTAACAAGGCTATTTCTAGGTACAAGCACATGCATTTGTCAAGGTATTTCCTTTTGGTATATGTCTTGTGACACTTGCAACAAAGTCTTGAGCGCTGACTTCGACGAAACCTACCACTACGTCTTTTGCAAATACCCACATGCATATGCAATACTAATGTACCAGAAACTTTAAAAAAACTTTCTTAGGTACAATTAATTCCATGCAGCCTGTTGAATTTCTTTTACACATTTTAAGTACTCTTGAATGGAATTCTTATACTAATGTTATTGTTACAAACACGCATCAGCAGAGCACGAGCATATGTGAAATTGGAGGACTCAACAAGATTACTATGTGGGACAATGGTTGGGAAAACAACTGAGAGTTTTGTGCAGTGTTCGGCCAACAAATTAATGGAACTAAAATTGGTATACACCAAACACATTACATTTTAAAATAACTATACATGAGTTCACTAACCAAACTAACACAAATGCTTCTTGTTACGTAGGTCAATGAACCACAGGCCTTCGACGAAGTTATAATCACAATAGAGGACGATCAACTTTTTTACTGCATGAAGAATAAAGCATTTGAAGATCAATATAAATACGACATTATCTTCATGAACGACCCAGCTCATTCCATAAACAAAGGAAAAGAACCGAAAACCGACAAAGGAAAAGTCAGAGCACACAACACCTGAAACACCACACCTTCGCAGCAGAATAAATATTTCCAACCACGGTGAAGATGATGCCTTTTGAACCCCCGGATGTGTTAACTTCCAACAAAATGCAAAACAAAGAACATGTGAGTTCCACCGGCATAATGGTTACCAAGAAAAATGATAGAATTTCACCCAGCTTCAAAGAGAAGAACAAGGGTTCTAGAGGAAAATAATCAAACATTTTTATACATTGCAAGTTTTGGTTTTTGGATGCAAACTACTTTAACATTTTCGGCTCTGCTTTGTTGATAGTCTAATTAAACTTCTGTTTTTGTCAAATGTATAAAACAACATGTTGAGCCTTCCATGCAATGTTGGTTTTACTCTTACTTCTCTTACCCCCAGCCCACCTACTTTGGTTTATTGGCGTGCCCCATTGGCTGGATCTACCAAGATCAATACTGATGGATGCGTCAGGGATGGATTTGCGAGTGGCGGGGGTGTTATCAGAGATCACACTGAGCGTTGTATCAGGGCCTTCTCTCCTGGCTACAGAGACATACTTATTTTGGAGGCAAAGTTGAGAGCCATTTTACAGGGCATTGAGCTTGCCCTACGGATGGCTCTTGTGGACTTATGGATTGAGACCGACTCTACACTTGCTTTGTCATTGCATTTCACGTGGTGGGGGCCGTGGGTGATTCACCAATACTCGAGCGCATCCGACATCTTCTATCATTCAATCGAGACAAAGTTTCCCATATTTTTCGAGAGAAAACCAGTCGTGACTCTTTAGCTTATGAAGGCGGGACCAACGACATTGTCGTGAGTATGGATCTTCGGACTTGCCTCGTCGTCGTCACGTGGACTACTTCAGGCCCCGATGATATAGCCTTCCATCGCTTAGAGGTCTTTAGTTTTTGTTAGTTTGGTTTTCATTTGCTTTTGCTTTTGCTTTTCGTAATTATGCACCGAAAGTAGTATCTCTTTATCTGCTGTGGTTTGAGGAATTTTTTCATTCGTTTTATGCTTGGAGGTCGTGTTCATATCCCCTCCCTGTACTACCATTTTTATATAAATACATGGTAGGGGCATCCAAAACCCCACCACCGTCCTAGTAGAGACCTAAAAACCATACCTGGAGCGTCTTTGGTGCTTGAATAAAAATAAAAAAAAAAAACACTTCAATATGTCTTCTAGTTAGCATACATAAGCAACAAACATAAGTTTAAATACAATAATTTCATACTTTAATACCTATATGCATACATAAGATCATGAACTTAATTGCTTCTCATTGTTTGCCCATTGACTACTGAAGAACACTATTCATTTAATTCCACATTTCTTAATTACCAAACAATTATGATTACTCCAACCATATCTATAATGTTACTTGTCAATGCATGCTAAAGAATTAAAACATGGGGGGCACCAGACGTGCAACACATAATCCTTGAACTAGTTTCATAAAAACGACCATTATAATCTTAATTTTAGTAAAGAAAAATTACAATTGGAGCTAACATTTGCAAAAAGTATAAATAGGTCCGATACTTTTAATTTTATAAAAAATTAAAAGAAAATGACTAGTTTTTTTTATTTAACATTTTATTGACCAAATTGATAACATACTAAATTATTTTGTATATTTTATAAACTATTATTAAATAACTAAAATTTATGCTCATAATTATTAACAAACATGTTAAATAAAATTATTATTTTTATTATTAAGTAATTACATTATTTAAAATTTAAAATTTTATTTTATCGTTATACACATAAAAAGAAAAATAACTCTGTCACGAATTTAATTAATTGAACTATTTTTTTATTAACTACAAATATTAGAGCTCCAAATGTATTTTTTATATTTTAATTTATCGTTTTATTATCGTTCAAAAATAAAGAACATATTTTTATGTTAAAAAAATATAATAGAATTGATTCAATATCATAAAATTATATATGCCATTTTGTTATTTATTTAACTTAATTTTTATTCAAGTTTTTCACATTACATAATAATTGCATATACTTAAAGTACAATAATTTTATATTTTTCTCTTATGAAAAATTTAATTGACAAGATTATAATGATATATTTTAATATGTTAAATTAAATAATATTAAATAATTTTATCGAAACTATTTGTACCTTTTGCAAAGATTAGGAAGCTAATTGTAATTTTTTCTAATTAAAACTAAGGATATATTTTTTCATTAAATAAAATTAATTACGCACCAAAACACATAAAGTTAAAGGCTTTTATGTAAAGTTGGCAAATGGGTTGGGTTGGGTCGGCCGACATCCCATCGTGGTAGTAGGGCCACACTTGAAACCCGGGCCAAAACATGCATCTTGGCCCAGCCTAGCCCAACCCAATGGGCCAAATCGGTCTTAATTTTATTTATTTTTTTCTTTTTTTAAGTAAATTTTTATACAATATAATACATTGCATCAAATACAATCTTAGATAAACTTAGACAATATATATTTTGAGATTTTTAAAGAGGTTAATTTATAAAATTAGGACTTTCATGTATTAGTCAATAGATTTAAATTAATTTTTTTTTGAAATAATAATATTGTTTTGGTCAATTGTAAACTATTTGTTGACACATTTTTTTTAAAAATATAAATAGTAAATACATGTTGGTCTTATTGTTTTGAGATATAAGCATGTTTTGCTTAAATTAAAAAATTTACTCATAAATAAATTTAAAATAAATAATTTACTTGTCACACCAAACATAATTTGTATTGAAATTTTAGTTAAACTAAATTTTAACTAAATCTAAATAATTTTATGTTAGAGCTTGAGATTATTAAACTAATGTTTCAAAAAAGACAATTTAAATTGGAGACTTAAGTTTAAATTATTTTATATTGATATTATTTGGATTATGTATTGAGACTATATACAAAATGAGCGATTAGTGTTAAAGAAGAAAAAAAAATTTCGGACCGACCTAACTAGCCAGCGGGCTAGACAGAGCAAGTCGGGCCGGGCCATATTGACCCGTTTTTATTTGGGTCAGGGCCAACCCAATCCAATAATTCGAGTTATATGGGTTGACTCGCGGACCAGACCGATTTTGCCAACAAACATTAGGAGCTAGTTTTACACTATAGGCAAAGGTTGGACTATTTGCGCCAATTTCCCAAGTACGTACATTTTGGATTAAAACCTCAAAAACCCGCGTGCCTTCGTCGACTCGGGAGAGTGGAGACAATAATCTAAGCAGTAAAATTAAGCATTTTCTACTGTTTCTACTTCCTACAACAATGGTGGTTTCGAATTCTGTAACACTGACCCAGAAATCCCTCTTTTGCTGCGTAGTCTTTTGTTTCGCTTTTCAGCTTTTTCTCGCACGCCCATTTGCCACTTCAATTGCCATAACAGGATTAACCCCATTCACATAACTCGAAGATTTACAAGCTATCACCGCAGTTTTAATCTGCCTTCTTCTAATGGGTTTAAGGTCTCAGGCGGTTCTGAATTGGGGTTTAGATTTTGGGTCACCGTTCTTTTCGGGTTTCCAGTGGTGGCGGCTCCGGTGGTGGAGCAGGTAGGTTTGGAGGTCCCGGTGGTGGAAATTCCGGTGGAAGAGGTGGAGACGGTGATAGGAGTGATTGGTCATTGCTTTCATGGTAAAGATTTTAACTTCTATATGTAGTTAATAGTTATTTTATTTGCTGTTCTGTGCATGTTTTTCTTTTTTTTTTTTTCTTTTTACTTAATAGTATGTTTACTTATAACAATTTAGTTTGTTTTAAAATAAATATTGGTAAAAGTTAGAATACAAATAATTTACTCATTAACTCCTACCTTACGCATTAAAAGCTACTCTTTTTACTTATAAGTAATAAAAAAAAAAAAAAGTAACCCATCCAACATGTTTGAAATAAACATTTACTTGAAGTAATTTAAGTTATTTTAAGCTTAGCCAAACATGCTGTAATTAATCTGTTTTTTTGTTGAACAATTGTAGTTTTTAAAACTAAATAGATGTAGTTTTCAAATAATGTGAATCATTCTAAATTATACATAATAAAAATTAGAAGTGTGGAATCTATTTGAGTGTGTTGGAGTTCAGTAAAATTATTTATTAGTGATTATGCGAAGGGTCCTAAAGGCCGTTTTCATACTAAAAAAGCTCCTCGCCATTAAGTCTAAATTTACAATTTAATAGCACTTCATGCCTACGTTGTTGACTATAAATTGCTGGAAAATTATTAATAAAGAAAAAATTGTCAAATCCCAAAACTATTGAAGGTGGCTTTATTGCATGTTGAAGGGTTCCAGTGACGCTGTTGCTGCAAGATGAATGCTTATACGAGAGTATTTTTGGGAAGCTAATCAAACCAAAATACTATTCCAAGAATTAGGATGAAGGTTTATTATCCGTTTTAATGTGTGGCTGCTTCTAGGACTGGCATGAACCTAAAAGAAAAATGGATGAGTTTAGGAATACAAAACAACATAACAGATGTTCGTTATAGTTTGAAGAGTCTAAACTGATGACTGGAGGATGCTGTGGCAACTTGGAAAGGTGTTATATGCATTAGGTCTTTTCAATTGAAGCAAAGATTCATTAAATAATATGGTCAATTGTAATTTGTTATTTTCTTATTTGGGCAGCTGTGGCTGTATTCTCTGGAGCTATTGTTGAATTGTTGAATGTCAACCCTTTCAAAAATGCAATGCCTAAATGTGTGACTGTTGTTTTCATATTATCATATATAATTATGCATTCTTGTCCATGTAAAATCTTTCATACTCAGCTTGTCAAATGTTGTTACATGTCTTTCTTGCTATATGTTGGAATTATGTAAATTATGTGGCAAGAGAATTTTTCTTCCATTATATTTTTGCCCTCCAGATAATTTTCTGCCAATCTAAAATCATTTTTCATATCTATGCAGGTATCTTTCTCTTCTTGCGGAGTATCCTGTGATGACAAAAGCTGTTACATCAGCATTTTTGACTTTAGTTGGTGACCTGATTTGTCAGGTAAACTACTATGCCCTTAAGATTGAGATCATACATCAGTTAAAAGGTAGAGACTTCCGATTAAATGATTTCATTTTTCCTCTTCTTGACAGTGAGTTGGTTGCCAAAAGCTGCAGGTATATTTGTGATTAGGAATACTGAATGGCGCTGTCTTCAGTTAATTTTAGCATAGATTAAAGTTTATATATCTAAAATAAGAGCTTTAATGTGTCAAACAAAAAGGGGTGAAAAGAGCTCATTTAAAAGGTCCTAGATATCTGACTGCAGACTCCAGAAAAGGAATTGTTGAATCTGAAGAGTGCATTATACTGACTTAAATTTTCAACTTGTTTCTGTAGCCCGTAGACAAGCTGAAAAGCTAGTGTCCCTGGTGGAATAAAGTACAAAGCATGAAAATTTATGTTGATTATTATGATCTTCTTCTTGCTACCTTTCATGATCAATGATACATGAGCTACTTGTAATCTGGTGCCTCCGGTGAAATTCATTTTATCAAAAGGAAAAAAAAAAAAAAAAAAAAAAGAACATTGGAAAGATTTAGTTAACTTTTTAGTTTGTTTGCTTAGTCTCATCATTTTCCTTAGCCTGGCCAATAGGTTGTTTGTCTTACCAATTCTTGCTTTTTAGAAGCAAAATCTTTCAGTTTATGACATTTAATGATATTCATTGTGCATATGTACTCCACACAGAACTTGCATTCCTTCCTTCCAATTGTTCCCTACATGAAAGAAAAAAGAAAGAAATTGTGCTTTAGATACATGTAATGGATTTTAATCCGAGGTGAATTAAGAAATTAGCTCTAGATACCTATATAATGTTTTGTTTATTACATTACTGCTTGTACATCATCAATTCGGAATATGATTTACTTAGTTTTCTGATGATTAAACTTGAAGATCAATATACAAATTTCTTATATAGATTATTGAGGACAAGTAGACTGATAACAATTAGTTAATAATGTTTCAATTGTGGAGCTATCTCCTTCATATTTAATTCCTTGAAGATTGCATCATATTTGGTCTAACAATTTCTGATTATCTTTTAATTATTTTTGTGCTATTATATGCCTCAGCTTGTGATCGATCAAGTACCATCTCTAGACTTGAAGAGGACATCTATTTTCACACTGTTAGGGCTGGTTTTGGTTGGTCCAACATTGCATTTCTGGTAATGGCTTCAATCACTTTCGCTTAAATATATTTCATGTGTGGATGTTATTTTTATGATGTTTACAGAATAACTTTAACGCTTCACTACAAATGATGTGCTTCATATTTTGCCGCCTACTCCCTTTAAAGAAGCAATCTTTGAGAGAACCAAGTATATGTATTGTGTATATATATATATTATATACATATATCCTTTGTCATGAAGTTAACTTCATTGTAATGATAATCAAGTCCACCGCCATGTCGTGATTTGTGCAACTGAGGGACCCACGTGTAAATTATTCTTCTTGGTTAATGAGAAATTTGAGTTCCATTCCACCGCCTTTTGTTTCTATCCGGTTGTACATATATGCGTGTATTTAAATATATAGCCTTGCATATTGATGTCTTGAGCCTCAATACACTATATATAGCATATCTATTCTGCTCATTGTAGAACACACGCACAAATGAAGGTTTACATATATACATGGTCTTTTTGCTCAATTACCAAGTGCAAATATAGGAAAGTCACCGCCCCTTCCTTTATTAAATAAAAAGAAGTCTCCAGCCTTACCCTAGTCTGCTACAAGATTAAACCAAGATTGTTGCATTAATATCCAGCATTTTCAAAGAAATCTATCATTTTTCATAAACTCCTAAAAAGCTGCATCGTTGATCCTTTCCAAGCGAATAAGCATCGCATCCAAATCAATAAGGTAAGGTTCTGTCTAAGTATGTCCATAATTAGTTTCTAGAAGGCACTTTTATTCTTATTAAGTCAGATAATCATGTTCAATAAGATAAAAATAATTTCACCATGTTTTCCAAGTCTAAATTTCCAGTCGGTTGCAGAAGTGTCGACCTCTTAAGCAGGTGTCGACACCCACCAAACCTCTGCTTCTAAGTTTTGAGTTTCTGCAGAAAGGTGTCAACATCCGTTGTTCAAAATCATAAAAGAATAATTTTTCCTCGTGGAAGGTGTTGACACCCATTCTTAGGAGTGGCCCAGCGAATTCAGTATTGTATCGCTCAGGATTGGAAAAGAAGCTAGTGAACTCTGTGATGAGGATCTAGCTTCAGTTTATTATTCTGTCTTTTTTTTTTTTTTTTTTTTTTGCTCAGTGAAGCTTGATGTGTCTCTACTCCAGCTGATTTTCATTTAATCTCGACGAGCCATTTTGGTATAACGGAATGCTCATCACATTAATAATTTGTTTCCTTTTGTTTTCTTAATTTCCTCATGGGTTGAGTTAAATAGCTCATTGCCCCTTGGAACTGAATTTTCCTGTTTCCCAAGCGAGTGTTTAAACATGATGGAGTAACTTGATCTAGCTTGTACAAATAGAATCCAAAATCTCTGTGATATTTCTCTCTTCAACTGATACAGTCCATGATACATGAAGGTATCTGTATTTAAGTAAATTGATCACAAAACCTGGAGCATCTGGTGCTTTATTGCGGCTTTTACTTGATCAGGTAACATCTTTCAGCTCCTTGATTATATTATCTAATATCTTTTTCATACTGTCACGATGTATCTCGATTTGACTTCTTGCGTATTTCTATTGAATTTGCCCTGATCTAATGCAGTTTCTTTTCGCTCCCACTTTTATTGGAGTTTTCTTATCTACACTGGTGACCTTGGAGGGAAAGCCATCAAACGTGGTTCCAAAGCTACAACAGGTGTTGCTAAAGATTTTTTCATCTTTATATTTGTACTTCCATTAAGCTTTAGATGCACACCCAATAGGAAGACTTTTCATGGTAATATTTGAACCTGTTTTTTGTAGGAGTGGTTCTCTTCTGTTCTTGTTAATTGGCAGCTGTGGATACCCTTCCAATTCCTCAACTTCCGATTTGTGCCGCAACAATTTCAGGTTTGGTTTGTATAATGGCATAATCAGGCTTCAATTGTCAGCTTTGTGTCTTCAGTCGGAGAGGAAAAAGTTCTGTGTGGTTCTAATGTCATGGACAGTTCAGGAGATATACTTGGTTGAAAATTCTATTTGGTTGGAAATGTACTTGCAAATTGAAAGGCAAATTCTACAAAATGGCTTTTAGACTAACTATACTTTATAGCATTGAGTCTTGGATGTTAGAAGACAAAATGTCCATAAAATGAATATTGTGGAAATGACGTTAAGATGGAAGTGTGCACATTCTAAAATGAATAAACTAAGTACAAAAATAAAGGTTTCAGAGTCAAAGAAAGTTTAGAGTTCAACATCCTTTCAGAACACATTTTACTCCTATATCTTGTTTTTTGGTGAATTTCAGCGGTCAAATGTCCTTTTACCTTTTTGCATTTCTGTATTTAGTTATCAGCTGTATTCTTTCATCGTTTGTACGTTTTGTTATTTGATCAATTGACACATCTTTTACAGGTCCTTGCTGCTAACTTTGTTGCCTTAATATGGAATGTAATTCTTTCATATAAAGCTCACAAAGAAGTCCTTGTCAAATAGGTACATGTATTTTTCTTATAGTACAGTTTAATTATATTTATTTGGGATTGAGGAATCAATACAGTTGCTTTAGTATATAAATAGAGTGATTTGTGTATTTGGACCAGAGGTTGGTTATGCATGTAAATAGTCCTCCATAGCGCAGAAAATTATTGGTGGTCTAGATACAGAAAATATATAACTAGATAGAGGCTTCCGTTCATTAGATTTCATTGGAGTGATGCAATCTTAATAAAACATATTAGAAGAGGCAGGGGTAGACCAAAACTAACATCGAGTGTTGTGGTTGCTAAGGTTCTAGTTGTAGCAATGAACTGATGAAGTGATGAAAAAGGGTCATGTCGCCGACCCAAACATCTCGGGATTAAGGCTTAATTGGTTGTTGATGACATTTCATGTTGAACACAATTATAAAAGAATATTGCTACTTCAAACATGAAACACTGTCACATTGAGTTGCTGCAGGTTCATTTTTTTGCTCTTTGCATTGGAGAGAGGTTGTGCTATTTAAGAATCCACGAACAGTTTTAGTTTCTCAAAGGGTGGGCTGTCACAAGCTTGTTTCAAGTGTTCTTGGCTTTGAAACCTGAAAGTTCAAAATTGAGCTTTTCTGAGATCATGCTCCAAAAATTCGAGTTTGTGAATTCATATTCGCACTCATTCTTCAACTTTGAGAATTCTTATATTGTGCTGCGGTTGCTCGCAAGTCCGATTGGCTCATTTGCACACCCCGACTATGTTGAGCCAATGAAATTGGGTTGCATCTTCTGTTCCCTAACATCAAACAAAAGGTTTAAAAACTGCTAAAGACGAGAGGTTTTCTCAGTTATTGAGCACACACCCTTTCTTGCAGGTACTCACTTCAATGACATAGGTAACATGGACTTGGGATGCTGCTGATCATGAACACAAAGTGCGTTGATATGTACTACAGTTTGGTTGTGCAACATGTGTTTTGGGGGAGAGATTATGTCATCTTTGGTCAAATTCTCATGGAATGTGATTTATGGATGAATAATGTATTCCCATTTAACTTGTATAACTTGAAAGAACACAGAGCATGTGCAACTGGGGTTTTGCAGCCATGGCAGTGACTCACTCTCTTTTGGCCTTTTGTAACAGTGAAACATAGTTATAATTTGCAGCCATGGCCATAAGTCAATAACGGTTGTGCAGTTGAAGGATTATTTCATTGCCAGTCACTCAACTTAGAAAAATGTCTTTTGGGTCATCGAAATTCAATTTGTCTCAAACAGACCACCTATCTTTCATTTGTTCCAACGATGGTCACTATTTTAACTTCTGTCAATGAAAATAACGGAATTATCTGTGGCACTTAACGGTGATAGAATGCTGACATGGCATTTTTTTGTGAAAAAATGAATATTTATTTTCAACGTGGCAAAATAAAGATGATAAAAATATATATATGATAAAAGATACGGCCAGGAAAAGAAAAAGAAAAATGAACCATCACCATCCCCAACACCAATGTGAGGTATTTTGGGGGGATGAGGGATGAGGTTTATTCCATCTTATCATAGTTTGGGAAATTATTGGGTTGAGGTAGATTGGGGGGACGAGGTTTATTCCATCTTATCATAGTTTGGGAAATTACTGGGTTGGGCTAGATTGGAACGAGTATACTACGATATTATAGTATGTCTTCATTAATCGTTGGGATGAGGGATGAGGTTTATTCCATCTTATCATAGTTTGGGAAATTATTGGGTTGAGGTAGATTGGGGGGACGAGGTTTATTCCATCTTATCATAGTTTGGGAAATTACTGGGTTGGGCTAGATTGGAACGAGTATACTACGATATTATAGTATGTCTTCATTAATCGTTGGGTATCGATTTAGTAAGAAGTTATTTTAAAAACTTATATTTATTTTTGTAGTACTTTACCACAGCGGAAATTTGAATTCATGTTGCTTCTTTGAAAGAGAGAATTCTATTGTGACGACTGTAGTTGTCGATTGTGTGATTAGGAAAGGTTGATCGGTGGTGGTGGTGGTGGTGGTGGTGGTGGTGGTGGTGGTGATTTCTTTTTGTTTTTAATTTTTATCTGTTATTTCTTTTGTTTCATTTTTCTATTTTATACTGTCTTAAATGGAAATTGAGGTGGACTATAATAAATACCCTCAAATTATAACACCTATGTACAAGACGTGAGGTTTTGATAACAAATGTACTAAACGAATTTCATTCAATCAACATGCATTGAAACTAGTGTTCTAAAAAGTGTAAAGTGTGGTTAAGTATGGAGGTCAAGGTTCAAGCTTTTTGGGCCTAGACGAGACGAGGGCGAAACATTAAGGTTACACTTCACACTTAGACGAACTTTTTAGAACAGTAATTTTAAAAGAGAGAGAATCTATTACTATAAGTTTCCTTTTCAAAAAGAGAGAGACTCATGCAAGTTCGTTTTTGTGTTGCTTTGCACTTAATTTTTTTTTTTTTTTAATTTATGAATTTCATGGGGATTTATATTTTATTGAATTGGGATTAATTGATGGTATACTATATTATTTTAGATGTTATGATCAGATCAAGGTACTGCAGAACTTGTAGAGTAAAATATATAAATTGCAAATTTCCCTTCCCCAACCTTCTAAAGGCAACAAGTCGGTGCAAAATGAAACCTTTGCAGCTCAATTCCACATAGTGCCAAAAAAAAAAAAAAAAAAAAAAAAAAACCATCTTCTAAATTGTGGGTGGGTGGGACAACAATAAAGGCAAATGGGTAGAAACCACTGTTTTCAAATCTTTCAAGTAATTTTACTCTATCTTCATTCTCAATTTTGACTAGGCATTCGTTTGCATAATGTCTTTTTTCGTTGTAGAGCCAACATATGCAATTCTTCTTTAGAAGATCAATTGAAATTGATCTTGAACAGCATAGAACTCTTGTAAAAGAACAAAGACCTTTACTTTTACACACCTCATCCATTAGAAAAAATCCTATATATAGGTGGAAAGAAGAGAATCCCGAAAGTAGCCAAAATAGGCAACTAAAAGAACTCGGAGATACAATCAACAAATGTTCGAAAGTGGAGGAATGATTGATTGGAAGGTAGGTCCTACCATTTTGTTTTGTCTTTCTGATTGGCACTCATTTCACCGGGAAACTCTGAAACTATTTTTTCTAAACACATGTATTTTTCATAAATGTATTTAGAAAAAATGGTATCAGAGCCACGTTTACAGTTTTATAGAGTATAAATGATTGAATGTCATTTATGTAATACATACATTATTACTATATAAAACTGTAAACGTGGCTCTGATACCATTTTTTCTAAATACATTTATGAAAAATAAGCTATAGAGTTTTATCTCTTTAAGCCTTGTAAAATAAAATTTCATGTTTTAGTTCACATCTTCTTCAATGTAGTGGTGATACACGATAGGAGTCACATTATAACTCTTTGGTTAGCTTGCTTGCCATATTCTCTAATGTTAGTGATGTACTTAAAATAATTATTGAAGATGAATCTAGTTCTTGTGATCAAAAAGACGAGGCAATCAATTTTATTGGAGTTAATGCAGTCATTTGATTTTGAATTTAATCTACACTTAGATGTGAAGTGTCTTGAAATTTTCAAATGAATTGTCAAAAACAAGATATTGTGGATGCAATGCAACTGGTGCAAATGTGCAAACAACAACTTCAAATTACGAGAGACGAGTGGGATTCCTTTTTGGAAGAAATATGTTCTTTCTGTCAACAATATTACATTGATGTTCTCAACATGAATGATATATTTGTATGTCGTGCACTTTGTGATCGCCCATAGCGTAATCCTCTAGAAATAACAAAATTGCATTACCACCATGTAGATTTGTTCTACTCTGTCATCAATTTACAATTTCAAGAGTTAAATGATCATTTTTCAAAGACAAATACAGAGTTGCTCATTTGTGTAGCTTGTTTATATCCACAAAATTCATTCTCTTCTTTTGACAAGAAAAACTTGATTCAACTTGCTGAGATGCAGAATTTTTTTCTAAAGTAGATATCTTCATATTTAATGATCAACTTGAAACTTTTATATTTAATAGATGCTCTAACAAAGCATTTGAAGGGTTGAATTGCCTTAACGATGTTGCAAACAAGTTAGTTATATATGACAAAAAAAATTAAAGTATATCCATTGGTTTACAAGTTTTTGACTTTAGCGCTAATTCTACCGGTTGTTAATGTTACTACAAAGAAAGTATTTTCTGCAATGAGCATTGTGAATGATAGATTGCACAATCAAATGGGTGATCAGTAGATAAATGTTGTAATCATTGTTTATGTAGAGAAATATATATTTTTGAAAATTGATAATGAAGTCATTATACAACGATATCAAAGTATGAAAACTCAAATGAACAATTGTAATGTATATCATTTTTTGTATTGTTGTATTATTACATTGTTTTATATTATTTCTTTTATTTAATTTTTATCTATACTGGATAAAATTTCTGGCTCAGCCCTGCTAGAGCCCTGCCATACGTTTCTGAAAACCGAAAGCCTTAGAACATCTCCAATGCTATCTTCTATTTTGAATGTCTCAACTGATGTGGTGATGAGGTGGATGAGATAAAATTGATATGACAACATTTATCAGAAAATCTTGGATTCTCAATGTTCGCCTAATTTTAGACATTCTGTTAGACACTTTCCACTCTTTTTTTTATTAAATTGTGTCTATCTCTCTCATCTATTTTTCTTTCTTTTTCCTCCTTCTATACTCTCTACTCATTTTTTTTTTCTCTCTTACCACGTAAATTTTTTAGAAATTGTTTAGCATTGGAGATGCTCTTAATATTACTTGTCAACTCAAGTTTATAATTTTTATTTTTTGGAAATTCACGTTATCATTCTAGTGATTCTGATTCTAAATAAACAAATTATGTATCTCCGCGTAAAAATTGTTAATTAATTAATTCATTCATTCATGTGGACACAATCTCTGTTTTAAGTCTTTAAGAAAAGTCAACGCGGATTCGACCCATAATTTACTCCAGATAGATTTTCCCACAAACACAAATGTTGATTAAATATAATGGTTTTATAAAGAAAATACTTTAGTTCATTTTTTCATTCGTAAATTTCATCTCCAGTCCCTGAACGTTCAACAAAATCTAAATTAGAAAAATTAAATTCTAATTTGTCTTAATTAGATCACTGAACGACAATTTAATTTTAATTAAATAATTAAACTTCAATTTGATTTCAAATTTCACCACTCTATCATCTACCATCTCTATTAAACAATCATACAACAACTTCTCTTGCATGTGATTGCTGTATAGCATGCCAACTACCACTATGACACGTAATAAAAATGTTAAAATATAAAAAATATGCATATTAATCTTTTAATTTAAATCCGTTGTAATTATTTTAATTTTATCATACATGGAAGATCAATTACAATATTGCTGCAACTAAACAATTTTCATCGATTTAGAATACAACGGGTATGGAATGAGATATGATGATGAATTTTAAAAATAAATTGAACTTCAGTGACCTAATTAAGATTTTGCCAAACGTTTAATGACCCCAAATGAAATTGTCCTTTTTCCCATCTTAGTCCCATCAAAAGCAACCCTATCTTGACTTTGGAATTTTTCGAGAAGACAAATAAAATTGTCTTTTATGTTTGATATTCTATTCCAAAATATGTATAGTTGAAATACATTGTCCTATTTAATTGTCCTTTTAGTCGTTTTTTCTTTATATTTTTGACATTTCAATACCAAACGTTAATATAGTACAATACAAATAAAGATTAATTACATCAATCGTCTCTATTTTTTTTATATTTGTAACAATATCATTCTCTTTTAATTTTTTAACAGATATCATCTTTATCCTTTCATTTATCTTGTGGATGGTCACTATATGATATTTTTTGATAATTTTTGCTTTTGATTTAAATAAATTAAAATAATAGAAAAAAAATAAAAAAATGAAGAAGATATTTGTTAAAAAAAAATTGAATAGAGTAATCTTATTATACAAACTCAAAAATACTAAAAAAAATTAAATATGAATAATATTATTACAAATTTAAAAAATCGGAAAGGATTAGTGTAATTAATCCTACAAATAATTTGAACTTTAAAACCAAGTCTTCCTATTTGACTATTTGTTAAAAAATCTAAAGTGACAACAGCCAAACGTTGCAAATACATAACTTATTTGAAACAAGTGTGGGGGCACCGGCCTTCCCATTCAATAATACCACAAAACTTTCCTCCCACTTTCCTTTTATTCTTCTCCTTCTTCCTCCTACATTGACAGCTGCAAATACCCAAATTAAGAATACTTTTGTAGAAATTTATAAAAAGATGAATGGTTCTCAGTTTGAAAATCATGGTTTTCCTAGAAGCCCTTTAATGAGTAGTGATAGTTCATTTGAAAATCCTCATCTGAACCTATCAGCTCTTCTTCTTCAGATGCTTCTCCTCCAACCTTCACATCAAGTATATAATTTATAAATTGCTACTCTTCATGCTACTCTGTGTGTGTGTGTTTTTTTTTTCTTGGAAAAAAAGTTAATATTTTCTTTGAAATGCAGATAAAGGAAGCCCTCAACTGCTAGGAATCACCATAAGAAGTTTGAAAGAAAGGCTAACAGTTTAGCTTACAGAATCCGCGAACACGGTAAAATACTTTAAGACATATTTGGTATACCGTATTAGATAGAATTACACTTTACAAGAGACTTGATATGTAGAGTATTTAAGAGCGTGTTTGGATTGATTTTTGTTAAACTCTTTTTTTTTTTTTTTTCGAAATTCATTTTCAATTAGAATCCACAACTTTTATCACTTTTCAACCACATATTTTATCAAATTTTTTTTTTAAGTTTCCTAAAAGACTACTTTTAAACTCCACCAATCACGCTGACTTGCTGACTTGGAGTTCCAAGATAAAAGGTTGACCAAGAGTAGCCCAATCCCTTATAATTATTAAGACTTTGGTTTCATCTAGGTTTGGTTATAATTTTGATTTTTAATCGATATGGGATTAACCCTTAACAATAAATGACATGAGAATTTATTGTTAGTTCCACCAAAAAAGGTTGACCAAGAGTAGCCCAATCCCATATAATTATTAAGACTTGGCCGGTTTCATCTTAAAAGGTTTGGTTATAATTTTGATTTTTAATCGATATGAGATTTATCCTTAACAATAAACAACATGAGAATTTATCGTTAACATGCCTCACAATGACGACTCATTTGAGAATGCCAGTTTTGTAATCCGATGGCTTGTTTGAGCTTCTAGACTAATCAAATTGCTCTTGGAGCATTATGGACCTGATTGAGTTCTATCTCAAGAGGTCTACCTTGTTAAGAGTAGTCGTCGAGCTTGTTTATTACTTCAATAATTAATCGATGTAGATTTTACCCTTAACATTCTTGATCTGTATATGGTAGATATGTTGAATTAATTACATTTTATTGATGTTGATTCGCAGTCAGATTGGGGCCTAAATTATCTGAAACAGTGAAGGAAAGCTGAGTGTTGGGGCCAAAATAATAAAGAAAGGAGGCAGACAAAATATATTTAGGGAAATATTTGGTGTTAGTGAGGGAGAGAAGGTGTTGAAGGCATCTCAGTGCTATTTATCAACCACAGCTGGTCCAATTGCTGGAATTCTTTTCATTTCCACAGACAAGATTATGTTTTGCAGTGAAAGATCCATTACTCTTCACTTGTCTTCTGGAGACCTTTTAGGACTCCTTACAAGGTAAATTTTCCGACCCCTAATTAATGATTCCAATTTTGCCATTTTATTGCAAGAAATAGATACTACTCGAAAGTATTGAAGAAGAAAGAGAAGTTAAAATCTCCTCTATTATATTGTTTAGTCTTATTCGATGTTGCACACCAAAGATGCACTTCGTGTTTTTCACGCAAAAGTTTGGGTCAACGTTGAACTAATTTATAGAACTCTCAAGAAATATTTACTAAGAAAAGTATATGTATTAATGGAAAGTTTTATTGACCAGACTAGTTAAGACTTAAGAGAATGAAAAGTCACTTAATTTCTTAGTTTTATACTTGGGTTTGGTGTTGTTTATGTAACATGATGCTTGAACTTAATCGGTCTTAACCTTTGAAAATGGAAGAAAGTTATGTTCAGAACTTTCTAATACTTGGAGGGTTGTATAAATTCTAACTTAAAATGTGATGAATACGAGTCTTGTTCTTTCGAGAGCTTTCTAGTTTTAAAAAAAATCGAGCAGTATCCTTCGTAGACTTCTTTGTTTGGTCACAACGTGTTATTCTCGGTCGAAGAACTTTGTTATCTTAATTACACTGTACTTCTTGATCCAATCTAAGTTTTTTCCCCTTTTCTTCCAGCCAAAGTCCAAATCCCCTTCCCATGTTTCTATTTCGCCTATTTACCATTCCTAATGAACATCTTTACCTTTTTAACCCACTCTACTATTTAATCTGGTATTGATTATGAGCTACAATCAGACTTCTATCGACGGAGCAATTACATGCACAAAATGGGAAATCTTTAGCCAACTTCCTGCAGGAAATCTTTTATTTTACATGAATTGTGTCGGGACTAGAAAGATTCAAGAACTCCAACAATTTCTTTGTTCTCAAAGCCTCCTAATTTCCAATTTCACTTGAGATAATGCAGAAAAAAAAAAAAGAAAAAAAAAAAAAAAAGTGGAACCATTCCATTTCATCATAACAATTGGTATTATACAACAAATACTCGCAGGAGATTTTATTGTCTATTTATAGTTTCATTCGTTAGATAGCAAGCAAGGTAATAAGGATATTTGTAGACTTACTACCAATCCGGGCGCTTAGTTCCCTTGTTGCTAGGGACCAATACCCATCCGTTCTATACGCTTCATGGGAGGAGAAAGACATTCTCTGGTCAGCTTTCCTTGGGCTCCTTTTTAGAATACTCCTGGAGGAGCTGACCCTAACTTAAAGCTCTTAATTACTAGCTCATGCATGCATATCTATCTAATTAAGTGCCCAGTTGATGGTCTTAACGTATATATCTGCTTTGTAATTTCCATTTCTGCAGCTTTCTGTTCCAGTGAAAAGATAAAAGAGCTAACAAAAGTGAGAATATCGACAATCCAGCACAGAAGTACATAGAAATAGTCACCGAAGACGACTTCGAGTTTTGGTTTATGGGATTTGTAAGGTATGAAAAAGCCTTTATAAATCTCCAGAAGGCCATTTCTTTGTCCAAATAGATGAATGCCAAAAATCTTTGAAGTCAGCAAACAGAAAATTATTTCTTTTATTTTTAATTATTTTCACTTTTTCTTTTAGGAATCTCAGGGAACTAAAAGTCAAAAACTTCACAACTTTGTACAAAACCTTTTTCGTATGTAGTAATTATAGTTTGAGGCTTTGAGGTTGTAGGTTTTGTATAATATGTTTGTATTCAGAAATTTTGATATTGTGGTATAATATGTATATTCCAAAGCGTTGTTCTACGGTCATTTTAACTGTTTTTTCCTTCTTCAATCTTGTCCAGTGCCGTCTAATATAACATATCAAATATGCAGTTAAGTGTGGATTTTTTACTCGGCTGCTGATCTGATGATTTAGGTCCCATTTGACAGGGATAGTTTATTTCAACTGTATTTTTTGATGTTTCAAACTAATTTTAACATCAAATGCTCATATTATCCTTAAACAACAAAATGTCATTTCAAAATAGAAAGGACAATTGTCATTTTACCTTAAAGTGACTTGAAAAGCAAACAATTTTGACTTGAAATAAAGTAATATTGGTTTATAACCTAGTTTATAATATTTGTCAAACAGGATCTTGATATATTGTGGATATAAATAATATTGCATGTGTCACATGTTTTGCAAGAAATTAATTAATATTAGAAAAATTTATAGAATGCAAGTCCAAGCCTACAGTCTGCAGCTTTGCATATGGGTTGCCAATTGGAAGAAAAAAGGCCTAGTCGAAATGTCAATGTTGGTTCTTGACTAGACTCCGCCTGATCATTGACCCGATCAAAGAGCACGCTCGAGTTTAACCTTTTTCCGCGTAATTTTTCAAGCACGAGTAAAATTTATCTTACTGCAGCTCGATGGAAACAGATTAATGGATACAGTACAGAGGATCAATATTTGAAAGAAATTCCAGCATATTAAATAGTACAAATATTTATATATATAGCATTGAATCAAAAGCTTCCAGGGGTCTTGGATCATGGTGATTATTGGCACCAGTCCCTGAATAGTCTCTGGTTTCAATCTCCATTTTTCTTTCTCTAAATATTTCTTTTTCCTCTCTAATCCCCAATGCAACCTACTCCACATTTAAATTACCAAGCTAAACATAAACACCAACAACAACAACAACAATAATAATAAGAAAAGGGAAAGGGAAAAGAATATGAATCAAGAGAAGGACCTGAAAATGATCCTGTAAATCTCGGCGTGATGAATATTGGGTTGGATCAGTGATCAAGTTGAGGCTTCCTGCATTAAGATTCAAGAGCAATATATATATGTAAGAAGATTATATATGCATATATATTATAAGAAGATTATGAAATGTTGGACTTACTCGAAGATGATACGGAGAAAGCAAAGAAGAAAGCTGAGAAGAATAGGAACAGCCAAAGAAAAGCCAGAGCCTTCTTCTCCATGTTAATACAGCAGAAACACTATATAGATATAGTGTGCATGCAAAGAAAGGCATATATATAATATATATAGATATACACAGTCACAGATAGTAGTAACTAGTAATGAGTAGTTTATAGAAAATAGAAAGAAATATAAAGTCAAAACATATAAGTGGAGGGTTGCCTAACATTATCCCCAGATGGACTCATCACTTAATAATTGGAGTTAGTGCTAAGTGCAAAACACATCCACCCACCCACCATTCACCATTGATTGATTGAATGGCAATGGTCCATCCTTGTCTGTCTGTCTGTCTCGCGGAGGTGCAACGTGCCAAAATACAATCATGTCACCATGTTATCAGATGGAATTCTGTTTCAGTTTTTCTAATTTGAAAAAAAAAATCTACTAGTTCTAAATCCATGAAGACAACTGGTATGGAACTTCCCACTTCATGTGTCTTCTGATAAGGGGAAAGTTCATGTGTCTTAGTCTTACATAGAAGTGGACCAGAACGGAAAACCCCCCATTGTGTTAAGGTAAGACGGCCTAACAACCACTACCTTAACTAGAATGGACTTCACCAAAAAAACAAAAAAACAAAAAAACAGGGAAAAATCATGTAGTACATCAGAAGCATGTCGTTTAGTTTAGTAAGTGACGCTGACAGAAACGTGTATGAATAAAACTAACACATACTCAACTCGTTGATTTGTGAATACTGAATTAAATTGATAAAAGTGGAGAAACTCCAAGAACAACAATATTAATCAACAACTACCCCTTACAATGAATGAAAAGACTCCTTAAATATTGTAACCGTAGTTGAAATAAAACCATAATTAATAAATAAATGCAAAAAGACGAAAATAGACATGACTAATTAAATATTGCCGTTTTAAGCTAAAGAGACGACTTCAAACGGCTAAAATCCATCTTCGTGAGGTGGCAAAGCGACTAGTCTTGACGGGCCTCACAAGACAATTCCGAAACATATTATAATAGAAATTACGAAATGTGTATGCGAATTTTATGCCCGCTTTCTTTGAAGACCGACAATCATTTAAGTCCCGTGATAAGCGAGTTCGATACTCTACGCCATCAAGAAGTTTTAAACATGAACCCTTCACCTTGATTGAGTTAGCATAAAGGAGGAATCGGAGAAAGATGAGCAAAAATTACCTCTTACATTAAAACCTAAATAAAGAGCGATGCTGCATTTGAAGAATAGATGAAATGATTGTAATTTTAAATGTAAATGGGCGTAATGCCACTTGAAAGTGTTTGGATAAAGTAAACGGCAATGTCTTGAAGAAGAATTTAAATACGGAAATGTGAGAGATGAAGAAATGCCTATAGAGGAAATGGGCCAGATGGCAGTGTGACAGATTAGAAATGTAGGAATGTAGGAATCCCTGGTCATATGGCATTGGCAGATTATCAGCTTCATTGACAAATAGAGCTGAGAGCAAGCACATAGACAGATATAGACAAGGAAGAAGACAAAATGCAGTTATATAAATGGATGCTTTGCAGTGGTATAAGGAAGTTATGCATCAATTAATTCATTGCATACATACTCCAATACATAGAAGAAAATTTAATTGTATAACGTCAACACGCTGTACTGAAGATAATCCTTAAATAAGCTTGATCATTTGCCTTGCACCTGTGAATCTCATGTTCAGCAGTCATGAGTCTCATGACTGACCACCAATCAGGTTATGGGCGTTCTTCTCATTTTTTTTCTCAGCTGCATCCTGGTATCCGCATCGTTAGCTAGTGTTCAACACTAAAAATAATTTATTTCTTTAGCATAATAAGGGCATTGTACTGGACCAGTTGAGGAACTTGCAAAATTTCATCTTTGAAAAAATTATAGTTCCCACATGTACAAGTTTCCTGTGTCATCAAATCATCTATCTTTCACAGTTACATGTAATCTTGAACTACAGTGAGCATGATACTTTTATGAAGACAATTGCGGGACATTGAACTTGTGCTCTCCAAGGGTGACCAGCTGACCTTGATGCTGTGACAAATTGTTAATGGAATAAGGATATCGTGACGGCTTGACACAGATTTCGATTTTTCTCCTCTGGCATCTACAAGCAAAGGAAATGAATACCTCCGAACACAAGAAAAGGCATGAAGATTAGAAGATATCACGACAGTAAGTTTTACTACAAAAGGCGGGTGCCTATCAACCTGTTAGCTAACCAGATTTGCTTCATTAATTAGATTGCTTGATTTTGGCTATTTTGATGCTATTATCCTTAATGAACCCCATCAATCTCCATGACCTCGTGTTCATCCAGAGAAAGTGAGATTAGTATCCAGTTTTGAGTGATTAATCACTCCATTCAGAACCATCAGTACATTATCACTAATATAGAGTGGGGAAGCTTCAGCAACGAATTCATGAACAATGCCATTCACTTCAATCCAACTACACCCAGGTGTTTTCTTGATTCTTTGATCTCTCATAGTCTTCGCTGTCCTTAAAGCATCATCCCACCTATTCACGGAACGATATGCACTCCGTAGGAGTACATACACAGCATCATTATCAGGTTCTAGCTGAAGTACTTTCTTTCCTGCCACTTCAGCTAATTCCGAGCCCCACGCCCAAAGAAGCACTCAGAATCGATCTCCAGATAACAGCATCTGGTTTCATGGGCATTCCTCAATCAACTCTATGGCTTCCTTTAATCGCCCTGCTCGACCAAGAAGATCCACCATACATCCATAATGCTCAATCTTGGGCTTCAAATGGTAGTTATTTACAAATATCTCGAATAATCTCTCTCCCTCGGTAACCAATCCTGCATGGCAGCAGGCTGATAAGACTGATAGAAATGTAATTTCATTCGGGATCATCCCGGAGTCCAACATTTCATCAAAAACCTGAAGAGAATGCTTTCCTCTACCATGTAGCGCCAAACCAGAAATCATACTAGTCCATGAAAATAAATCCCTGTTCTTCATAGCATCAAATATCTTCACGGCTGATTTAAGATGTCCACTCTTTGCGTACATATCAATTAACCCATTATTCATGGCAACATCCACAACAAATCCAACACGTTTGTTAATGTACCCATGAATCGAGCTTCCACAATCAAGTGCCCCGATATCAGCACAACCAGAGAGCAGGGCAACGATAGTGACTGTTGTAGGAGAACAATCTTGTCCAAAATCTTCTATTCTCATCCTCCGGAAGAACTCCACTGCCTTAATTGGACTCTTCAGTCGCACGTACCCCACAATCATTGCAGTCCAAGAAAACACATTTCTTTGCGGCATTTTGTCAAACAACTTCCTAGCAGAATCAATATCACCATTCAAAATATGCCCATTTATCAAGCTAGTCCAAATAGCAACATCCTTAAAATTCACTCTATCAAACACAAATTGAGACAAGTTAATCCTTCTATTTTTACAATACATATCAATCAGCGCATTATGCACCACGGGCCTAGGTCTCTCAAGATATTTATACACCATCCCATGAATTGTTTTTCCATTTACAAGGTCTTTACAACGCGCACAAGCAGAAAGAGCAGCCACAATGGAATGGGAATCAGGTTTTACAAAATCCGATACCACCAACTTCGAAAACAGCAACAATGCTTTCATGGGTTGACGGATATTGAGGTAAAGGTTCTGAAGAGAAGTCCATGATACAATGTCTGGATTCGGAATTTGATCGAAAATTTTCTGGGCTTCGATTGGTTTCTTGAACTGTGCATATGCGTTGAGTAGTCTGCAGGCGAAGTTCTGGTGGGTATTGAACACACCAAGAGTGAAGCAATGGGCATGTAATTGATTGATAACTCTGCAATTGCTTCCGCATTTGCCTGCAACAATTTTTATCTGTTCGAAAGCTTTTGATAATTTTGCTACTTGGACTTCATTGATACAATTACTTTGTGTCATCCCATCAGCCAAAACAATATATTGGAATTTGCTCTTCTTTCAAGCAAAGATTTTCTAGTTGAAGCTTTTCCGCCATATTTCTTCTGTAATTTCGTGTCTTTTCAATTTAGAGCTTGTTAGTAAACATTTTTTTGGCAAAAAAATAAGTTTTTATCAATGAATTTGACTTTTCAAGCACAAAATAGTACCGAACAAGCTTTTATTTTTTTGGGTAAAATTTTCAATAAATCCTTAAAATATGTTTTTAACTTGTTTAGTCACTAAAGTTAATTAATGTTACAACAATGGTCCTTAAATAGTTTTCAACTAAAGTTAATTAATAATATACAATTGGTCATTTTGTTAGTAAAGCACGACACCCATAAATTTATTCCTAGGGAGTGTAAGAAGATTTAAAAAAAAAAGGATAATTTATTAGAAATCCCTAAGATAATTTAAAGGATGGAACTTATTGTGGATCTGTTCCTAAGAATGTGTATCCACCTAGTCTTCATTTTCATATTTTTTGGAAAAAAATAGATATTTGATCTCCAATTTTTTAAAACAGTTGGGAATATATTTTAAACTTTTAAAAATAGTATCGATATTTCAACGTTTGAAAAAAATTAACGTGATATCATTTACGATTTAAATCGCTTTTTCTTTTAAATAAACAAGAAAAATGAAAAAAATGAAAAAAATGATTGAAAAATAACTAAATATACAAGAAAAAAAAATTTTTATCAAAATCCAAAATCCACCGACACCCCCAAAAATCCAAATCCACCTCCACCTCCACCTCCACCTCCACCTCCACCTCCACAATCGAAATTGAATTTCTAGTTTTTCTCTTTTTGTTCTTTTACTGAGTTTGGTTCATCTTCACTATTACTTGCATTTGCCATAACATTGTTCTTCACATCTTTATGTTTTTTTTATGTACATGAATTCAACTTTCTTTTAGATTAGGAATAGGGGATTTATAAACCAATGTCCTCCCTATTTGCACGACTTGTTGCGTTCTTCAGATTCAAGAAAAAAATTTCCCATATTTGTTAGATCACTTCAAGTTGACCGTGCACCCTCTACCTGGCATAATTAGGTCAACTATTATGTTGAATCTTGTTTCAAGCTTGTGGTTTGGAAAGTCCCAAGTATAAACCCACTTTTGCAATAAATTGAAATTTTCGATTGAACTAGAAATTGGATTCTCGATTTTCGATTGTGGTTTGGGTTGTAGTGGTGGATTTTGGGTTTTTGGATTTTTGAGAGTGATGGTGGATTTTAAATTTTTGAGGTTTGATAAAGAAGTTAACTTCTTTATTTTATTTTTTTTTAGTACATTTGGTTATTTTTCAATCAATTTTTTTATATTTTTGATTGTTTATTTAAAAGGAAAGGAAATTTCGTCATAAAAGATATATCATACTTATTTTTTCAATCGTTGTAATATCTAATTCTATAACTATATAAAGTGACAACTGTCATCACATATTTACTTCTAATTTCTCAAAAATAAAAAAATCATTCAGTTTGGTTATTTAAATAGCAAAAAGATCTTTAGTTTGGTTAGTTATGAACTAACCACTTAATTGTATGTAAAAACATATGCTAATTGACTTGACTGGAGCCATCCTTTTGTTCCATAATGCTGCCTATAATTGTAGAGGTAGCAATAAAGGTACACTTTGTTCCATAAAGTTCTATTCACCTATTATACTTAGTTTGATATTGATTGACAAAAAAAAGTGAATTATTTTTTCTTTTGACAAAAATTTCCTCCTTTCACACTAAAAGTACCCTATTTTACTTTTACCTTCTCCTATTAACTATTATACAAAGCACCATCACGTAATGATCTATGCTTCATCTCTTCCACAAATAGCCACCAAAGAATAAAGTTCTTGAAAATAAATACTTCTTAGTTCTTCTAAAATTTGTATGATATTACTTTCTTCTTTCATTCTCTTTACAAATTAGAATAAAATTATATTAGATTATACTAAATTTGATTAGAAATATAGTTGTTGATAATTTACATTTTAAAAAATAAATTCTAATCTACAGAAAAATTGTATCTTCTATCCAAATTCAACAAGATGGATGAGAAGTACAAACTTATACCAGATATTATCCCACAGAGAACGACCGGACTGCAAAGGTAATTGTCATAGAAAAATTGGGGCATGTTCTTTTCTTTATTTTCAAATTTTTGAGTTTTTAGTTTTGCAAAACATCCAAAACTTATTTACTATATTTTTTCGAAAATTCATTTTCGAAAAAAATGTTAAATTTATAACATAAATCTTAAAACAATGTTTTTGACGCTCACTCGAAAACATGGAAAACACTCAAAACAAGGAAAACAAAATTTATTTAAATAAAATTTATATAAACAAAATTTTTAAAAAAATAAAATTTTAAAATATAAAATTCTAAGAAAATAAAATTATAAAAATATAAAATATAAAATATAAAATTAAAAAAAATTAAAAATAAAAAAAAAATTATTTAAATAAAATTTATATAAACAAAAACTCTAAAAATATAAAATTCTAAAAAAAATTCTAAAATTCTAAATTCTAAAAAATAAAATTCTAAAAATAAAATATTAAATATTAAATTCTAAAAAGTAAAAATAAAATAAAAATTGTATAAACAAAATTCTAAAAATATAAAATTCTAAAAAAAAATTAAAATTCTATAAAAATGAAAATTCTAAATACTAAAAAATAATTCAAGCCATTTTTTTATTATTTAAATAAAAAATTTAAAAATTATTTTAAATGAAAATTGATTAAAATTCTCAATCCATGTCATTAATTTTTAATTTTTAATTTTTTAATTTATTATTTGTTTGTATTTTATTTTTGTAAAAAAAATATTGTAAGATTCATTGACTTTAAAATGTATATATTATCTTATCATATATTAGCATAAAATTGTTCTATTTTATTGAATAATCAAATTTATTGAATAAAATGATTTAAAACAATTTCTTAAATTTCCAAACAGAATGTGTTTTCCAATTTTCTATTTTCAGAAATAGTTTTTCAGAATGACAAACAAAATGCATTTTCAGCAAGTTTAAAATAGACCCTGAAAATAGAAAACTGAAAATGAATTCAAAATTCAAAATTGAAAACTAAAACGCAAAGAGAACAGACCTTTAGCTTCAAAAAACAAAGAAGGCAAAATCACCAAGATATCAACATATGGTGCACATGGTGTTGACCTATGATTAACTTTAAACCTTAATGTTTTTATTATAACAAAAAAAATTAGTTGTGTTTTCTAACAATCTATTTTCAAGTAATATTTAAAAAGCTACAAATCGAACTCTCATGCAATGTCAAGATCAAGTCAAAATCAATACAAGAGTTCAAGTATCTCAATATCCGAAATTCAAGATTTGAAAATCAAGATTGAAGAATAGATTTCTAGATAAAATTGTAAAAATATTAACTCTTTCATTTTTAGCAATTAAATGAATGAAAACTCAAAAATATTTTTATGCACAAAATGTATGTCATTATCACTTGCATAAAATATTTTTATCTAAGCCAAAAATTAATTTTTCAAAACTGTAGAAACGGTCAATCCGTTTAAAAAATCGGTTGAATCGATCGACCGTTTGAACGAACCGATGACCGTCTGACTGTCACTTTCTAAAAAGTGTCCATTCTGATTTTTTTTAGTTCCAACGGCTAGTTCTAACCATCCGACCGATCGATCGCTTGGTCATCCGTTTCAACAAAAATTGACAAAAATTCATCTCTATAAATACCACTTCATTTATTATTATTCAACAACACTTACAAGAGCATTTATAAAGAGAATCATATTGAAAACGTCATTCAAAGCTTTATTGCATATATATATATATATATATATATATATATATATATATATATATATATATATATATATTCAATATCATTCATTTAAAAACTTTGTTTGATTAAATCAAACTTTTGATTCATCATTTTCAACAAAGTTTTTTCTAACACTTGAGCTCTCCTCATCTATTGATATTCATTAAAGTGTTAGTTTCTCTTAGAACTAAACTTGTATTTATCATTCATCAAGAGAGAAATACTCAAATCAATTTCTTTACATTTTTGGGTCATATTGAGATCCCTTGAAAGCTCAATATTGTATAAGGTTCGGTATTTCTTGTTTGTAAGTCACCGAATATATTGTAAGGGTTTGGATTGCACCATAAGTCAATCAAAATAGTGGAAAGACCGTGCTCGTGTTGGAGAGCTTGGTAACGGGGGACGTAGATCATTGGTTGGATCGAACCTCCAAAAAAATATCGTTTGCACTCTCTCTTCCCTTTTATTTACTTATATTGTGCTTATATATTTGTGGATTAATTTTTATTTCTTAAATATCATATTTTGAGAATATTTTTCGAAAAATTTTGAGAAAATCAATTCACACTCATCTTGGTTAGTTGTTCTTGGGCTATCACACAGATCTTAAGATAATTACTTAAAATTAAGATACACGATTTATAAATTTTATTCATTCAATTCAATAGGTGTATAAATATTAACAGAGTGCATATTCTAAACTTTGTTAAATTTTCATCTTAAACTGAAATTTTAAATTTCTGTATTTATACATACATACTACTTACAAACTTCAACGTTATCTTTTGTATATGCTTGAAGAAAAACAAGGTTTAATCAACGTTATATGACGCTAACATTAATGCTTTTTGAAGATGAACTCATTCTCGAGCAAAACATATCATTCTCGAGCAAAACTCATTCTTGGGCTATCAATTGGTATCGAGCAAGGTGCTCATTTTTTTTTTTATACTATCTTGAGTTATGGCTAACTAAAATATTCAAAGTCTTAAGGGATACTCTACAAATCATCCTCCCTTCTTTAATGGCACACACTACAGTTATTGGAAAACTAGAATGATGATTTATATTCAATCTATTGATTATACCATTTGGGAAGTCATTGAGTTTGGTCCATATATGCCAACAAAAATTATTAAAGTTGATGATAAATCGGACCAAACTATTCCTAAGCATAAAGAAGAATATGATGAAGAGGATAAAAGAAAATTATCTTTGAATGCTAGAGCCAAAAACTTACTCTATTGTGCTTTACATAAAAATGAGTTTAATCGTATTAGCACATGTGATTCCGCATTTGATATTTGGCATGCATTAGAGATAACTCATTTAGGTACTAACAAGGTTAAAGAAACTAAGATAAATCTATTGACAAAAGATTTTGAAATTTTTTTTATGAATCAAGATGAACCTATTGTCGATATGATTATTCAATTTATCGATATTATTAATGGTCTTAAAGGTTTTGATCGAAAGTTTACTAACGGTGAACTTGTGAGTAAAATGCTTAGGTCTCTTTCGAAAGATTGGAACTCCTTGAGGATGTTGATAGAGAATACAAAAGATGTCAACACTTATCTATTGGAGGAGCTATATGGAACATTGATGACGTATGAGCTCAACAATGTCGAAACAAATGAGAAAACAAGAAGAAGCAAAGAAGAGATGAAGGAGCCTCCCAAGAGGCAAATTGTTGCATTGAAATCAACAAACGATGAAGGATCCTCCAACACAAACATGAGTGATGAAGAAATTGACGACCTAGTTCTTCTTGTCAATAAATGGAGAGGATTTAAAAATAATAGACGATTTCAAAAGAAGGATGATAAAGGTGAAGAGAAAACAAAAGATCATATGATATGATTGTGACAAACCCGATCATAAGAGGACCGAATGCCCGAACAAAAAGAAGTTCACCAAAAAAAAAAGCTCTTCAAGCTACATGGGACGATAGTAATGAAGATGATCTCGAAGAAGATGAAGTTCAAGAAGAAATCGCCAACATGTGCTTCATGGCTATTGAGGACGAGGTAAGTACAAATAACAATGACTCGTACATTGACTTATCTACTTCTTATGATGAATTTTTTGATGAATTTGAGAAACTTATTTCAAAATACTCTATTCTTAACAATAAACACTCATTACTGAAAAATGTAGTCTTTACTGCACAAAAGGACTTTGAAAAGGAAAATAATGATCATAAATCTTTAATTAAAGAAAATGTTTCATTGAAAGAAAAAGTTGTTGATTTAACAAGCATTATTCACAAGTTTACCCAAAGAAAGAAAAATTTTGAATTAATGCTTAATGAGCAAAAATGTGTGTTCAACAAAGGAGAATTGGATATAAACCTCTCTTGAAACAAAAATTCCTTAAAACCATATTTGTGAAATCATCCAATTTTTCTCAACAAAACATAACATGTAGTTTTGCAAGAAAATTGGTCATGTTACTTATAATTGTTCAACTAAAAAGAGACTATACTTTGAAATGAAATATAAGTGGATAAAAGAATCTACGAACACTAACTATCAAGGACCCAAACTTATGTGGGTACCAAAAATTAAAAATATTTTTGTAGGTACTACGAAAGGTCAAGAGCAATTGGTTCTTGGATAGTGGTTGTTCAAAATACATGACGGGTGATCGATCATTACTATCAAGTCTCAAAAGAAAAGATGGAGGTCATGTGACTTTTGGAGACAATGCTAAAAGAAAAGTCATAGGTATTGGAAATATTGGTAACCATTCATTTCCTTCCATTGAAAATGTTTTATTAGTTGATAATCTTAAACTTAACTTACTTAGTAAAAGTCAATTATGTGATAAATGTTATCTCATTAAATTTGATTCTTCCAAATACCTCATTAATGATGCTATATCTAAAGAGGTATTGTTCATGGGGAGTCGAAGTAAAGATGTTTATATCATAACTATTGAATTTGAACTTGAAAAAAAAAATGTCTTTCAAGTATAAATGATGATTCTTGGTTATAGCATAGAAGATTAGGGCATGTTAGCATGGACTTACTTTCAAAAATTTCCAAAAATAGTTTTGTAAAAGGTTTACCAAATATAAATTTTGAAAAAGATAAAATTTGTGATGCTTGTCAATTTTGAAAACAAGTAAAGAGTTCTTTTAAAGTTAAACAACAATCTTATACTACAAGACATTTACAAATTCTCCATATAGATTTATTTGGTCCTTCTAGAACCGTTAGTTTAAGTGGAAAACATTATGCATTTGTTTTCGTTGATGATTTCTCAAGATTCACATAGGTCATATTTTTAAATTTAAAAGATGAAGCTTTAAATGCATTTAAATATTTTTGCAAAAGAGTTCAAAATAAAAAAGAATACACCATTACCACAATTAGGAGTGATCGCAGTGGAGAATTTGAAAATATAGCTTTTGATGAGTTTTGCAAATCAAATGGATATGAACATAATTTTTCGGCTCCTAGAACTCCTCAACAAAATAGTGTAGTAGAAAAGAAAAATCGAACATTGCAAGAAATGGCTCGGACCATATTAAATGAAAATAATTTACCAAAATACTTTTGGGCTGAAGCCGTAAATACTTCATGTTATATTTTAAATAGAGTTTTGGTTAGTCGAAAGAAAATCAAAACTCCATATGAGCTTTGAAAAAATAGAATTCCCAATATCGGATATTTTAAAAAATTTTGGTGTAAATGCTTTATATTAAACACAAAAGAAAATTTGGAAAAATTTGATCCAAAATCCGATGTTGGAATTTTTCTTAGATATTCATCTACTAGCAAAGCTTTAGAGTTTTTAACAAAAAAACTTCAATAGTTGAAGAATCCATGCATGTGGTCTTTGATGAAACTAATTCCATTAAACAAGAAAAAGTCATTGATGATGAATATTTAGAAATCTCATTTGAATAACTAAGTGTTCAAAATCAAGACAAAGGGAATCCAAATAATGTTGAAATTCAACATGAGAAGGAAACGATTATGCAACAAAATGAAGATATTAACACTTCATCATTACCTAAAGAATGAAGATTTGTTCCTTCTCACCCAAAAGATCTCATCATTGGTGATCCATCAAAAGGGTAAGCACAAGAAATTCTTCTAGAAATTTTCATAACAATTATGCATTTCTTTTACAAATCGAGCCAAAGAATTTTAAAGAAGTCGAGTTTGATGAATTTTAGATTCTAGCTATGCAAGATGAACTAAATCAAATTGAAAGAAATCATGTTTGTGATTTAGTTGCTAGACCAAATTCACAAACCGTAATTAGCACAAAATAGATTTTTGAAACAAACGAGATGAAAATGGTATAATTGTGCGTAATAAAGCTAGATTAGTGACTCAAGGTTACAATCAAGAAGAAGACATTGATTTCAAAGAAACTTTTGCACCGGTTGCTAGATTAGAATCAATTTGCATGCTTCTTGCTTTTGCTTGTCATAAGAATTTTACTCTCTTTCAAATGGATGTCAAAGTGCATTTTTGAATGGAGTCATTCAAGAATAAGTTTTTATTGAGCAACTAACCGCTTTTAAAAATCATAAGTATCCAAACAAAGTTTTCAAACTTAGAAAAGTACTTTACGGATTAAAGCAAGCTCCTAGAGCATGGTATGAGAGATTAAGTAAATTTCTCTTATCTAATGGCTTTTTAATGGGTAAGGCGGACACTACACTATTTTTAAAAACCAAAAAGGATGATATGATTGTTGTTCAAATTTATGTTGATGTTATCATTTTTGGTGCTACTAATATTTCTCTATTTGAAGAATTTTCTAAGTGTATGAGCAGGGAATTTGAGATGAGTATGATGGGTGAATTCACGTTCTTTCTTGAGCTTCAAATCAAACAAACTAATGATGGAATATTCATTAGTCAAACCAAGTATATCTTGGATATACTCAAAAAGTTTGAAATGGAAGAATTGAAGCTAATGAATACTCCAATGAGCTCATCAATCAAATTAGATAAAGATGAGCAAGGTACTTCCGTTGATATAACAAAATATTGAAGTATGATCATATCTCTTCTTTATTTAACCGCTAGTAGGCCCGATATTATATTTAGTGTATGCTTATATGCTAGATGTCAATCTATTCCTAAGAATTCTCTTCTTAGTGCCGTAAAACGAATTTTTCGTTATCTTAGTGGAACTAGATCCTTAGGTCTTTGGTATCCTAAAGAAACTCATTTTGATTTACTTAGTTATTCGGATGCCGATTGGGCCGGTTGCACAATTGATCGTAAAAGCACTAGCAGAATTTGCCACTTTCTAGGCTTTGCCTTAGTTTCGTGGTTTAGTAAGAATCCAAATATATCTCAACCGCTAGTTTTTGTGCTCAAATCCTATAGATGAAACAAACTCTTTGTGATTATCACCTATCCTTTGAAAATGTTCCTATTATGTGTGATAACATTAGTGCCATCCACTTATCTAAAAATCTCGCTTTGCATTCTCGCACCAAACACATCGAGATTATACATTACTTTCTACGAGACCATACACAAAAGGGAGATATAACTTTGGAATTTGTAAACACCGAAAAACAATTGGCCGATATTCTCACAAAACCATTAGCTCTTGAAAGATTTTCATATATTCGAAGCAATTTAGGCATAATTGATGAATGTGAAGTTTGTGGCTAATTATGTTTTCTATAATTGATTGCATTTCATATGATAAACGTGTTTCAAAGTATTTATCAAAGGATCAAATTGTTAACCTTTTTTTTGGAAATCCGCTTAAGCATTTAATCGTATAGACAAACGGACGTCCGTTTGATGCTAAACGGATAACATTTTATTCATCCGGGTAATCATCCGCTTAAGCAAAACATTTTGTATAAATTTGATCAACTAAACCGGAAGAACGTTTATTCCCGCGCTTCGATTCGCTTGAATGTAAAAGTTTTCAACGTAAATTGGTAGACTCAAACGGATGACCGTTTAATAACATACGGTCGACCGTATAATTGTCCGTCTTCTCATCCGTTTGAACAAAAAGTTCTTTTTCAAAATTTAGTTCAAACAGTCGACCGTATGTGGTTTCCGGTTGACCGTATCAACGGAAATCAGAGTTTTAAGTTAGAAAATATTCAAATTTCTTCATTCCAACTTCGTGTGACCCACGATTTTCTCTCTCAATCTCTTTCCATTCAACGAATCTTTCTCAAATCTTTCAAATTTGTGTTTGAAATCAAAAATCCATATCACTTTTACACTCAAATCCGGAAAATCCCCAATTTCTATCCACAAAAATCGTGGAAAACCACTCAAACGGACGAACACGAACCCTAGTATCTTCATCTGTTTTCCATCACAATGCATCGGGTCAAAATGGCTGCCAAGCGTTCTATGAGAGAAAAGCCACCATCATCATCATCCTCTTGTGAAGAGGACCCTCAAACGAAACGGTTTGACCGTTGTCCCATCCTCATAGGTAAGAACGTCGACCTTGCCTCTTTCACTCACGATGCTCCCTCATTTAACATTGAAAACCTTTTCATGGGTATGGGTTGGGTTCCTATTCTTACGCTAAATGATAAAGTTTATCCCTTGATTGTCAAAGATTTTTACACCAAAATGATTTTTTCTCCAAGACCGGGTATTATGTGTCTTCTTAGAAACAAACGAATTAAGATCACTTAAGAACTTATTCGTTTCATTCTTCATCTTGAGGATGGTGGTATTCGTCTCTATACCACCAAAATAATTCATCACACTAACGAATACAATCTGTCGTCGAGGCATGTTGTCACACACCCAGAAGCACTTTGAGGTCAGTCGACGCCCAAGTACGAATCAACTCACTCTCCCGTGTCGTGTCCTACACAACATCTTCGCCCATATCATTGTTCCTCGAAAAGGTCATTTAGATGAGGTTAATCATTATGATATCTTCCTTCTCGACTCTATCCTCCGTGGGTGCAAACTAGACTTTCATATATTATGATCCAGCATATGAACTGCGTTCTTAGCGGCACTATGGTTAAGGCACTTCCCTACGTCATAATCCTCACTAAAATCTTTCAACACTTTGACGTTTCTTTTCGTGATTCGGTCACCTTTCTTCCTAAAGCCACCGATACCATCAATATCCTCACTCTCAAACGAATGAAAATTGTCAAAGAAGACGGACAATGGACGGCGAAGTTCAAAGGGTTTAATGATGAGTCGGGACCCTCTACGTTACCATTTGAGGGTGAAGACATGAATGTTGATGAAGATGAGCCGCCGTCTCGACCACGATCACATCGGCCGTCGTCCTCCACCTCCAGCTTCAACGAGGACAATTACAATCTTCTTAATGGCCGGATCAACTCACTCACATCTACCGTCGATACATGCCGTGAGTGACCTACAAAATACGGCGGCTAGCATACAAACTACGGTTGGAAGATTACAAAACTTCGGTGAGACAAAGATAACTTCATTGCTTCACACTCTACATTCCTGCTTCGACGTTGTGCTCCCTCCACATTCTCCACCAGAAATTTAGCTTATCTCTTTCTTCTTTTAGTTTATGTGTTTGCTCTAATTCTTTCATTTTTGTTTTTTGAACTATAGTTGTCTTTAACTTTCCCGTTTATCAATGTATGGCATATTTTAACTTTCAAGTTTTATCAATGAATGATTTTACCTTAATGTTTTGATTTTGCCTTTTTGTTTATGCCAAAGGGGGGAAGAATATGTGATATGAAGAAATTGGTAAAAGAATATGAATATGTGATGAAATTGGTAAATCAAATAAAAATGGTATCACACTACAAATTCATCAAATTACATATTCATCAAACCATGTTTACTTGAAAAGAAAAGGGAATATATATATGCTTTATTTTATCTCATTATTCTATATTCTCACATTGTTTGTCATAATCAAAAAGGGAAAAATTGTTGACAAATGGTTAACTTTAAACTGTAATGTTTTGATTATAACAAACAAATTAGTTGTGTTTTCTAACAATCTATTTTCAAGTAATATCCAAAGCGCTACAAATCGAACTCTCATGCAATGTCAAGATCCAAGATCAAGTCAAAATCAATACAAGAGTTCAAGTATCTCAATATCCGAAATTCAAGATTTGAAGATCAAGATTGAAGAAGAGATTTCTAGATAAAATTGTAAATGTATTAACTCTTTCATTTTTAGCAATTAAATGAATGAAAGCTCAAAAATATTTTTATGCACAAAACGTATGTCATTATCACTTGCATAAAATATTTTTATCTAAGCTAAAAATCAAATTTTCAAAACTGTAGAAACGGTCAATCCGTTTGAAGAACCGGTTGAACCGGTCGACCGTTTGAACGAACCGGTCGACCATTTGATTGTCACTTTCTAAAAAGTGTCCATTCTGATTTTTTACAGTTCTGACCATCTGACCGGTCAACCGTTTGGTCATCTGTTTCAACATAAAGTGACAAAAATTCATCTCTATAAATACCACTTCATTTATTATCATTCAACAACACTTACAAGAGCATTTATAGAGAGAATCATATTGAAAAACTTCATTCAAAGTTTTATTGCATATATATATTCAATATCATTCATTGAAAAACTTTGTTTGATTAAATCAAACTTTTGATTCATCATTCTCAACAAAGTTTTCTTCTAACACTTGAGCTTTCCTCATCTATTGATATTCATTAAAGTATTAGTCTCTCTTAGAACTAAACTTGTATTTATCATTCATCAAGAGAGAAATACTCAAATCAATCTATTTACATTTTTGGGTCATATTGAGGTCCCTTGAAAGCTCAATATTGTATAAGGATCGGTGCTCCTTATTTGTAAGTCACCGGATATATTGTGAGAGTTTGGATTGCACCATAAGTCAATCAAAATAGTGGAAAGGTCGTGCTCGTGTTGAAGAGCTTGGTAACGAAGGACGACATCATTGGTTGGATCGAACCTCCATAAAAATATCGTTTGCACTCTCTCTTCCCTTTTATTTACTTATATTGTGCTTATATTTTTGTGGATTAATTTTTATTTCTTAAATATCATATTTTGAGAATATTTTTCGAAAAAGTTTGAGAAAACCAATTCACCCCCCTCTTGGTTAGTTATTCTTGGGCTATCACATGAATCTTAAGATAATTACTTAAAATTAAGATACACGATTTATAAATTTTATTCATTCAATTCAATAGGTGTATAAATATTAACAGAGTGCAGATTCTAAACTTTGTTAAATTTTCATCTTAAACTGAAATTTTAAATTTCTGTACTTATATCATAAATACATGCATACTACTTACAAACTTTAACGTTATCTTTTGTATATGCTTGAAGGAAAACAAGGTTTAATCAACGTTATATGACGCTAACATTAATACTTTTGAAGATGAACTCATTCTGAGCAAAATATATCTAATATTAAATGAAACCGTAAAGGATACAAAGTATGAGTATAGATCTTCAATAGATGAAAAATAGTGGACAATCTCTCGGAAGGACAATAATTCAAGAAGTCCTCGAAGACTACATGACTCTCCTTTTTTCAACACATAAAAATATTGTTTTTGATGAAGTAGAAAAGTATATTGATTCATACAAGGATATGAATTAGTTTAAACTACATCTAACATTTTCCCTACCCTTAACCATCCATTTCAGTACCATATTTGTCCAGTTGAACATCTACAGAAAAATATACTAAAATAAGCTACTAATGAAGTAACTCATACTATATATGTAGGCATTATAGCACTTTGTATTGACATGAGGCCAAAAAGACTCATCCAGACACGCAATGAATCAAGCATATGTTCAGGACATAATACTTATCAACAAGAGGTTTAGACCAATTATCTGTTTCTCACTAAATGCTTCTTACTAAATATATTCTTCCTTAATATGAAAATAAACCTATATCTATTTTTTGTAGTTTTTAGACCACGATGTTAACAATGTGGGATAGTTGCATTGATAGAGAATGCATGCTAAAAGCAGAAGATATAGCCAATAAACCAGTGATTGTCTCTAGCCACTTGAAAGTGTCATTGTTCAACGGTAAGACTCAATATATTCTCTTAACAAAAAATTTATATAGATGTTAAACATATACTTCTTTAATATGTGTGTGTGTGTGTCCATGTTTGTATACAAACACACGTTCAATATCCATCTTTAATATAGGTATACATTGTCAACAAAACCTAACACAACTTCTTCATCAATGCAACATTCAACGAAGTTGTCAATATAAAGCATGTTTAGTATTTAAAGAAATTCATTAGTGATATCAATATGTATTAGTTACATCATAATATAATATACACGGTAGTAATCATTTTCTAATTATTAGATATAATCAGTACTTAATATTTTCTCCACATGATTTCATAACGCTTTTCTAATTATTGTTTCACAAACTTCACTTATAATTGTATCATTCACGACAAGGAAGTATGCAAATATGGATAAACTAAATGAAACCATAATGGAAAAGCCTTACCTAGTGCTAACACCATCAAAGCTATCTCGTCCACTATAAGGTCAATTACACCAATCAATAAAGTACATAACTTACTTGTGAGGATAATATTTCCACCTTTCATCATAGTGAATACTTTATTATTTTATTTAACTTGTGTAGTGTACAATCTAGTTTTCACAACAAATTTTTTGATGTAATTTACTAGCAAAATCTACACATATGAAGTAGTTGAAGTACTTTTAGACAATAGCAATAGCTTATATCAAAGTGATCAAACAGTCTTTTGGTACATATCTTGTAGCAATTGCAACAAGGTTTCAAATGCTAATTTAGGTGACATTTATCAATGTGTGGTACTACAAATGCTCCCACATTAAAGCAAAGTCAAGATAATATCAAACGTTTTCCAATACATCAATTAACCATCACTAGACACCCTATTCCAAAAGTTAACTTCTTCATTTGTAAATAACACGATTCAACAGCTATATCCATCATTTTTTAATTTGTTACTTCTATTTTTGTAGAGCAAAGGCATACGTACAATTAGAAGATTCAACAAGATTTCTCAATGCTCATATGATTGGTGAAGCTGAAAAACTGCTCAAATGTTCTTCTGAGACTTATAATGCAACATTCCAAAGCAATACACACAAATATTATTCTTTTGACTCATTTAACTTTTACAAAGCATCAATATTAATTGAAATACTAACACTTTCATTTTAACAAGAGTTCAACCACAAACATAGATTATGCTATCCGGATGACACTTGATAATAAACAAATTTTCTACATCAAGGTGACACAAATGCAACGAAGACAAGTGGAATATAAGTTCAAAATCATATTTGTCATGGATACATACTTAGCCATCACAAAAGTGAACATTTAGAAGATGACAAGGAAAAAGTTTACTCAACTCTGACTCAAACAACAATGTCACCTCGCATTGACGAGGGTTTCCCCACCGTCAACAAAAACAGCTCTATTCCAACTACTAGATGAGGTCGTTATCGCTATCGTAACCTTCGTGAGTAATGAAATAAACATCAAGCAAAAATTAGAATATAGCACACCATCAACTCTCGAAGGTGACAATAATGGCCCAACTCAACACTTTTGTTTTGCTCTTTTGCTAATCTCCAGTTCACAATAAAGTCGATAAGTGCATTCAAAACCACTGTTTTGCATAAAAATAGTGTTTCCGATTATATGACTTATAAAGAAGTTAAACTACATAAAAATATAGATTTGACTTTATGATAATTTAGTTTGTATTGTTGGGTGAAGGAGTAGATGATATAGTAAAAAATGTAAGCAAACAAAATGTACTTGTTTTGAATAAAATAGAAGCTTATTGTATTAAAATGTACTTTAGTTTTCTAACTTCTCTTATTGGTGTTATGTGTTATTAGCTTCAGATTTCACATATGCAATATCTCATTATTTTTAAGTTCAGTCGTGATCACAATTTTGAAGACATATGACATGATGCTTTAATTACAACTTCCCTCTTTTTGGTTTTGTTCCTTTTATTTTAACGAATGCGTCAACTATAATACTCTCTTTACGAACCCAAAAGTTCCTCTTTGACTTACATGACAAAGGAAAGTTCCATTGAAATACTGATTTTAAGCTTTCAGAAGGAACTTCCATAATTCAAATATGCAATGGTGTGGTGTGGCACTTAGAATTGAGAAATGAGTTTGAGTTGACATTACCATGAAATTCGTAATAATTGTACAAATAAAATTGAGAGTGCATAACTTGCTCATTCTTAAGATCGTAATTTTAAATATTCAATTTTAGTATTTGTAATAATTAATTATGTAATTGCTCATTCTTAAATAATATGTATTTTTTTCAACAATTTTTAATACATGTTTTACTTAGTCTCATGAGCAAAAAAAATAATTAAAAATAACTAACAATAACTACGCTATTAAATACTTAATTAAAATACAACACAATGTGCACCTCATTGTTTATGTACAAAAAAAAAACATGAGATATCCCCTGTCAAGGAAATTGCACATTTAAAAATTAAAAAAAAATAATAATTGATTTGATTCAAGTCACTATCTTTAGAGGATTTCCAAAGTTATTAATAGAAAATAGATATCTAAGAATCGAAGAATTACAAATTAATCTACGCGTCATTTTCAAAGTTCAAGTGCAAAGCAATGAAAACAAAATGCATAAAAATAAAAATAAAAAAGTAGATCTAAATTTTTCTCTATATAAAAAAAAATATAATGTGCATATTATGGCTGTTGAAATGGATTACTAGCTCAAATGCATGTAAAATTTTATTCTCAAATTCCTTCTCTACTAAAGTTTACTACAATTTCCTTTTATTTTTATTTTTTTAAAAAATAGATATTTCCCGTTTCTAATTTAGCACGTGTTTAGTAAAATTTACTACAATTTCTTAAATTTTTCTAATCGATATTTAGGATTTAGCTCGTGTTTCGATAAGTGCCTTAACAATTGTAAACATCACTAACAAAAGTGATGAATAGTGTAATGTTGATTAACTTGAGCGATTAAATGCGTCAAAACTTATTTTAAAAATCAACATTATTATAATAATCACGACTAAGTTCGTGAATCTACATGTTCAATCTCTGTATCAAATATCAAATTAAACTCTTCCCTCAAACAATGAACAATCTTCTTCTTATTTTACTATTTCATTCCTAGAATAATAAGTACTGTAATTCAAATCAATATTTTCATCCATCAAACCTCGAAAAAAAATTTAAATCTCATTCTCATATATACTAGTTAATTTTGGTGAAAAAATAAGTGAGAAAAACATCATAGTATGATCACGACCGAGAGTTTTCTCGAGGAAAAAAAAGTGCGTTCAGTGTGTTACTAGTCTTCACTCTTCAATTTCATTTCTTCTAAAATTTAATTTTCAATCATATTCTTCAACCGAATTCTAAAATCTGCTCATCTTCTTAATCAATATCCCACAATCGATTTACTTTTTCTAATGATATGTAAAATCTGTTAACCACGTCAATCTATTATTATAATCTATTATTATAATTGAGCTCCGCTCGAATTGCAATGCTTTTTAGCATTATACTATTATTATTGTCGTATTTATGGGGTTATAGGAATTATCCAGATATTTGAACAGCCGGAGTGTAATGACAAGCTTAAATCTTGGCCGTCCATTTCACTCCGCCGCCACCGGCGGGAGTCTCCGACGGCTGCCCCAGAGAAAAGCCACCCGGCTGAGAATCTCGTGTTCCAGTTTTCATCACCCAAACAAGGTCAACTATTTTAATCTCTGTATTATTAGTGCAGTGCATCGTGTAAATGTAGTTAGAAACTGAAAATGGTAAAATTGAGTTGCCTTTCTTCTTTTCTTCTGATTATTGTATATTGGGTGTTTTCCGAGCAGTTTAAGAGGGCATATACAAGTGTGTTGATAGTGCCAACCGGCATCGGAGCAGCCATTGGTGGCTACGCCGGGATGCGTTACCGGTGGCTCGCGCCCTCCCTCCTCGGTGGTGGACTGCCTCATATCTCATCCCAATGTATGCTTCTCTTTTGTTCTTTTCAGCTCAAAACTTAAATGCTCGACCAGTTTCAGCAGTATAAGTTGCAGCAAGCCAGCAACATAAGCATTATCTATATTAAGATTTGGGATTCCATTTTAAAATGTCAACCTTCTTAAGACGTGTAGCCCAAGTCTATGTAGTTAATATTTTCATCTTTATTCAATATGGGATTCTACCCTTAACGTCTCCTCGCTAGATGGTGGTACATTTGAGAACACCAACCTGGAATCCATGTTTGTTTCAGTCTTAGTTGGATCGAATTGTTTGTTCCAACTTATTGAGCTCTGACACTATATTAAGACGAGTTCCATCTTAAAAGGCCAACCTTGTTAACAAAAGTAGCCCGAGCCTATTTTCATCTTTATTCAATATGTTATCTGCAGCATGACTTCGAAAATGCATATTTATTTTTCTTCCCATGAGAAAATAATAGTTCCGCATCAATCAGATGAAGGAAAAAACTAGAATGATGGATCAAATTTAATCGTAGAGTTTACAGGAAAACACGGATTACAAATGCATCACAAGGCATACACGTTGATCACCATATATGTTGGCACTTCGATGTGTTCACTGTTGTGCGATTTAAATCACGCAAGTGGACGGATCGCTTACAAGTAATATAATGATAAATAGAGTGTCGAACCCACGAGGACCGATATCAATTTAACCAATTAATTTATAACCTAAATTTTAACAATAAAAAAAACATGATTCAATTTAGTTTTTGTGATTCTATACTATTCTAATTAAAACTAAATTATCAAACAATTAACTTTAAAAAGGTAAGAACGAATTCAAGATCTACTAACTCTCAGGATTTGCGCGAATCCACCAACACTTTCTTTAATCAAATATCCGCTTAACTGCTTTTAGCTTATAATTACCATAGATTGAAAATCGGCGCCCTAAATTAATCAAAAGCTTCTCTCGATGGTCAATCAATTCTATATGTTATGTGAACTTCATTATCTCTAATTAAGCTTCAACATAAACACATGCATTAAAATCTCAAGAACACCTAAATGGATTTCATAAAGCATAATAGTAATCTCTATCTATTATTGGACCCTATGTTATTCAATACCACGTGCTTAATCTATATTGAATCTCTCGACTTCAATATAGATCACAATATATTCTAATGGTGATCAGGCATTAAAATAATAGAAAAACTGCATAAAGAATAATCAACCCAAGAAGTAATTAACTACTAAAATGGAAAAACATCTAATTAATTAAAAATCATGAGGTTTCATCGTTCATCCTAGAAAAAGTAAACTAGCCAGACATGATTTCGTCAATTATGACAATAATTGACTTAATCATGATCCCATTAAAGAAAAAGAAGAAGAAGAAGAAATAAATACAACCCGTGACTCTGGTCAAGAATCCTCAATCCCGAGCACTCGAACTTCAATTCTCCTCAGATCTTGTTTCCAAAATTCATCCCCAAAATTCTTCCTTTTGTTATGGCTATCATCCGCTTTTATAATGCTCTCCAAAGACTCCAAGACGCGTGGTTTAGGTAGTTGTATTGAATCCGGGTTGTAGAATTTTAATCCAAACAAGTTTCTACCAAAATCGCCCGTTATGCCCTTGCGATCGCATGGGCTTATTCCCCGCGATCGCATGGTATAACGTATTAACATTCTCGCCAAATTTTTGTGGACTTGCGATCGCACAATTGTTAACCATGCGATCGCATGGTTAACTTGGTCGCAGATCCGGTTTCCTTTCCTCGATATTTGCTCGCCAAGTCCCTCACGCCTCTTTCTTTGTTCAATTAAGTCTTCTTTTCTTCGCTTGTCCTCTTTTCATCCGATTGATACTGACTTTGATTATTTCCTAAATTGATAAGAAAACAACATGCAATTAAATTGAAAACAACTAAACGACTCATAATCATCCCTATTTATGAGCCCGTATAAGTACAAAATTGTACTTATCAAATACCCCCAAACTTGAACTTTTATTCGTCCTCGAATAAACTAGCTAAAAACAATCATGCACATACTAAAAAAAAATCACAATATAAATAGCTTGCCGTTCCTTTGCAACAATTTATAATTCATGACGAGTATCCATGTATTACTATTGCAACAATTTATAATTCATGACGAGTATCCATGTATTACTATTGCAAACGTGATTCCACTTAAAACATACTTGAATCGTGTGTGAGGGCAGTTCATCTGATCAGCTTAAATTCTATGGAGGTGATAGTCCAACCACTTGGTCAATTTTTCCTTTCCCTCTTGTAAGATACACTTCTCCCAAGATAATTGTTTTCTCTCACGATTCCGAGATTTCGGGTTCAAGGTTTTGGTTCACATTCTTTTCTTGCTCGAGACTGGTTGAGAAGGCTAGTAATCGCGACAACTGGGTTTATGAAGATTCTCCAATTTATGAACACTCTCGACCGAAATTTTCTACTAAGTAAGTCAAACCCATTAGTCATCTAATCCTCATGTTTACTTTGCAAAGGATTTCATCATTTTTTTTTCGAAAATTAAATCTTATGTGCGTAACTCAATTCTTTAAGCTTTCTAGATGACTCATGTAACGAGCTTTAGGTCGATGACTCCCAACAGCTTTTTTGAACTTTAGGGGCATCTAAGTTTGAGAAACCCTCACGCCTTTTCACTCAAGTCAAATAGGCTACGAAAAGAGTTATAAGATATTAATAGTATGCGAAACTCATTCCATTGCCTTTCTAAATGACCCATGTAACGAGCTTTTGGTCAACGACTTTATCACTCGAGTCAAAAAGGCTACTTAAACGAAGTTATGTAAAATAATAGTCAGACTTTTCATGGGCAATAAGTTCATGCTTGGGGATTAGATTCCTAACATTCGATCATTACTTAGTTTCTTCTAATCGGTCTAAAGTGCTCCACACGATTTTTCAACACACATGGAATCAATCATAACCTGGATAGCCACTATCACAAAACAACTACCACACTTACTCACTCTATCGGTTACTTGTCGAGATACAATGATTCTTAGATTCAAAACGGGGTATCCTATTGTTTTCAACATAAGTGCACCAACATAGCTAAAATTATCTTAATCGGCCGACATAACACGACATCGGACATACGTCAAATAGCCTTCACATTTAGACAAAAGTAATAATATGTTTACAAATCATGGATTACGCTAAAATTTAAAAAAAAATTCATTATTAGTCGGCAAAGCTATTCATATCACACAAACATGCAAACAAAAATAAATTTTTTTTTTTTTTTTTAAACAATTATTTACAATCAATATCAAGTATTATCATCAGATCAAATATTTTTCTACTACCCCCAAACTTGAAAGATACATTGTCCCCAATGTAAAAATAATTTAAAAGAGTATATAAAGATCGAGACTACCCGGATGAGGATCGGATGGTCTTTGAAGAAGAAGTATGGTATGATCAATTGGTGGAGAAATCATGCATGTTGGTCGACAAATCTTTGCTTGAATGTCATCCACCACTTTGGGTTGTAACCCTAAAAAAAAAAAAAAGAATTTATTAAATTTTTTTTTTTTTTTTTTAAACAAGGCGATCGCAGAGAGACAAAATGTCCTGCCGATCGCGACAAGTAAAAATCCGCAGAAAGCTTTACGCCTGTGCCATGCGATCGTAGGGGTTATACCATGCGATCGCATGGTACAAAATTCGAGAAATCGAAAGTTTTTTTTTTTTTTTTTTTTTTTTAAATAATGGAAAACGTACTTATGCAAGATGGCGATGATTGTAGCCTCAAAACCTAAGAATTAAAAACTTACTTTAAATGCTAGAAACCTAAAACGTGTAAATTGTCAATTGAAATCCTAAAATTGAAATAATACTGAAATTTAAATAAAAGGGAGAAAAATGGGTCAGCTTCCCATCGAGCGCTTCTTTAAAGTCATTAGCTTGACTTTGTCGTGGTGATCGCCACACACTTTGAATAAATCTTTGGGCCCTGTTCTTCTCGCTTTGATCAACTTCATACAATTTTTGTTTACCTTCCGTAGCTTGATTTTTCCTTTATCATACCGATATGATTTTGTTTTCACGCCTACCGCCGAACTCAACTACGAAAATTTTCGCCTCATCATCGCCTTTTTGATTACGTAAGACGGATGAAACTCCTCTTTCGCACATATTCTTCTTCTCGAAGTGGTGCCTCCCGGTGTCAGGTAACAACTTTATCATCTAAGCTCTCTCCCTTCCGGGTCAATGACATCAATCTCAAGTAGGAATCGAGGAGCTTGGAAATTTAATCGCTTTGAACACATTGAATGTAATGTGTTCATCATTCACTTTCAAAGATAAGTTCTCCTTTTGAACATCAATTCTTGCCCGACCAAGAGCCAAAAAAGGTCGACCCAAAATGAGTGGTACATTCCTCGTCTTCGCACATATCCGTAATAATAAAATCGTGAGGAATATGAACTTGCCCACTTTCACCAATATATCTTCAACTATTCTCCTTGGGCGCTTGATTGTTCTATCCGCAAGTCAAGTGTTCTCGTTGTTGGCTTTGCTTCTCTAAACCGAAATTTGCTTAAAATATAGGTAAGGCATTAAATTCACACTAGCACCCAAATCACATAAAGCTTTATCAAAAATAAACTACCAATAGTCTGAGGAATATTAAAACTCCCCGGATCTTTTAATTTCGGTGGTAGTTTGTTTTCGCAATACGGCACTACATTCTTCTATTGAGCGCCGATTGCTTCATGCTCCTCCAACTTTCTTTTATTCGCAAGAATGTCCTTCATGAATCCGCATAGCTAGCATTTGAGCTAAGGCATCGGCGAATGGTATATTGATGTGCGACTTTTGAAAACATCTAGGAACTTCTTGAATTCTTTGGTCTAGCTTATGTTTTCGCAACCTTTGAGGAAATAGAATTGAGGGACGTGGCCGCCGGTGGAATATAAGTCGGTGGAGAGTCCCGCTCGTGCAACCTCTCTGCATCTAATTTATTTTCTCTCGCTTTCACGGACACGCTTTTCTTTTCTACACCGCCTAGTCACATGAATCTCTGTAACCGAACACCGCCCTCGTGGTAATTGCATTTACTTGCTCCTTTGGATTGACTTGGTATTGCTTGCCACATGCGCCGGTTGTCTCTCGATCAACAATTTAGCCAACCGCCTAACTCGATTTTCCATATTCTTGATAGCAACATCCTGTCTTTTCTCGCATCTCCTTCAATTCAGTGACGCTTCTTCCATCCTACTTCTTTCTCTTGTGGCCTCCTCGATTTGGCGATTCTTGATATTTTGAGTGTCATTATACGAGAAGTTTGGATGATTTCTCCATCCGTGATTGTAAGTCCGTGAATAAGATTATTCTGGCCGTCACCCGAAAGTTCCGAGCATATGCAATTTGTTCGAGAGATGACATATCAACTTTGGTCAAAGGACACTCGATGATTGATGGTTTGCTCCACATGTTACACAGATTAGTAAAGGCGGTTTGAACCATATTAGTTTGAATGAGAATATTTCATCGATTCTATCCGCTTTGCCAATGCATCAATTTTTGCCAATAAAAGCGAATTGGTGCCCACTTCGTATCCCCGTTGTTTTCTTCGCAATCCTCTTTCCGCCACATAATAAACTGCTCACTCATGGTTTCAAATAGATCGTAAAGGTCACCGTGGATCTATTTTGAATAGAGCCACCGCCGCAGAATCTCTCAAGAACGACCGGTTGGAGCTAGTCCGTAGTAGAAATAATGATTACGAGTCGCTAAAGGAAACCACGACTTGGACACTTCCCGAAAGGTTGCTTGAATCTTTCCCACGCCTCGTGAAAATTTTCTAACTCGATTGTTGAAGTTGGATATTTCATACTTGATCTGCTCACTCTGGTCGGAGGAAAATATTTCAATGCTGAATTTATGGATCGATCCGTCCAAGTAGTAATGCTCCCAGCAAGAGAGAATCTAGCCATTTTCTAGCTTTGTCCTTCAACGTGTGGAAAGAGCCTCATCTTCGTTACTTCTTCATTAACACTGGTATTTGAAATCGCCATGTAATTCATCGAGCGAGAAATGTGGTAATGAGGATTTTCATCTGTCAACCCATAAAACTAAGGCAGTTGTTCGAGAATAAATTCATCACATCCGCCTCAACCGGAAGTTGTCGTGTCCATAAGGCGGATAGACTATGTTGGACCGATTCTCAACAATCGGTGGCATCATATATTCACCCATAAGAATATCTCGCTCACTAACTTCAACCGGTCGAGCAATTGGTGCTTGATTATTTATCCGATCATGTACTTGATTGTGCGCCATTGTGTCTCATTGTGTTTTCTTTTCTCGTTTTCACGCTGTCGCTTGTGAAAGCTTCGCTCAATTTCGGATCTAAATCAAATAGATCAAGATCTTTTGTGACGCGGCGTACACACTTAACACACGAAAAATTAGAAAATATATACAATTTAGAAGTATCACGAAAAACTAAAAGTAAAAATTAATCTAAAATAAAACTAAAAATAAAATTAAAAATAAAAATAAAATAATTAACAATAAAAAAAATTGTTAAAACTAAACTATCAATTAATGTAGCAATTAATAAACTAGTCCCCGGCAACGGCGCCAAAAACTTGTTGTGCGATTTAAATCCCGCAAGTGGACGGATCGTTTACAAGTAATATAATGATAAATAGAGTGTCGAACCCACGAGGACCAGATATCAATTTAACCAATTAATTTATAACCTAAATTTTAACAATAAAAAGAAACACAGATTCAATTTAGTTTTTGTGATTCTATACTATTCTAATTAAAACTAAATTATCAAACAATTAACTTTAAAAAGGTAAGAACAATTCAAGATCTACTAACTCTAGTGGATTTGCGAATCCACCAACACTTTCCTTAATCAAATATCCGCTTAACTGCTTTAGCTTATAATTACCATAGATTGAAAATCGGCGTTCCTAAATTAATCAAAAGCCTCTCTCGATGGTCAATCAATTCTATATGTTATGTGAACTTCATTATCTCTAATTAAGCTTCGAACATAAATACATGCATTAAAACCTCAAGAACACCTAAATGGATTTCATAAAGCATAATAGTAATCTCTATCTATTATTGGACCCTATGTTATTCAATACCACGTGCTTAATCTATATTGAATCTCTCGACTTCAATATAGATCACAATATATTCTAATGGTGATCAGGCATTAAAATAATAGAAAAACTGCATAAAGAATAATCAACCCAAGAAGTAATTAACTACTAAAATGGAAAAACATCTAATTAATTAAAAATCATGAGGTTTTATCGTTCATCCTAGAAAAAAAGTAAACTAGCGGGACATGATTTCGTCAATTATGACAATAATTGACTTAATCATGATCCGGCTAAAGAAAAAGAAGAAGAAGAAGAAATAAATACAACCCGTGACTCTGGCTGAAGAATCCTCAATTCCGAGCCTTGAACTTAAATTCTCCTCTTGTATCTTGTTTCCAAAATTCATCCCCAAAATTCTTCCTTTTGTTATGGCTATCATCTGGTTTTTATAATGCTCTCCAAAGACTCCAAGACGTGGTTTAGGTAGTTGTATTGAATCTGGAGTTGTAGAATTTTAATCCAAACAGTTTTTACGCCCAAAATCGCGTTATGCCCTTGCGATCGCATGGGCTTATTCCTCTACGATCGCATGGTATAACGTATTAACATTCTCGCCAAATTTCTGTGGACTTGCGATCGCAATAATTGTTAACCATGCGATCGCATGGTTAACTTGGTCGCAGATCCGGTTTCCTTTCCTTGATATTTGCTTGCCAAGTCCCTCACGTCTCTTTCTTTGTTCAATTAAGTCTTCTTTTCTTCTGTTTGTCCTCTTTTCATCCGATTGATACTTGACTTTGATTATTTCCTAAATTGATAAGAAAACAACATGCAATTAAACTGAAAACAACTAAACGACTCATAATCATCCCTATTTGTGAGCCCAGATAAGTACAAAATTGTACTTATCATTCATCAAATGAAGTTATTATTCGCAAGAATTAAGTGCACACTTCCTAAGTTTAGTAACTTTGGAATCTATATGTATTTAAGGCTAATTAGAGCTAGGACCAAAATAATTGGGAACTATAATAATCTGATGGCTTAGATAACAATCTCCTATTGAGAGCTGTGTTAAGATGTTGTGGTTTGCATAAGGTGTCGTTTCTATTCTGAATTTGCAATCATACAGGTTCTTAATGCAGCATCACTGTACTGGCCAATGCCAAATGTATTATATGTTGAGGGTTATGCTCTCGATAGATTTGCCGAAGGACTTTGGGCACTACAACCAGTTCATCAGAATAAGGTATATTTCATGCCTGATGGATCCTACAACACTTGTCAACAATTTGCTGATGACCATACTTTTTTTTCAATGATAGCATGGGACCACATAATGTAGTTGCAATGTAAGGCAGGTGGGACTGGTGCTTGATGCTGGAATAGAGGAAGATCTCCGGATTCGTCATTTACAAGTGGTTGATGCAACAAGAGCTTCCCTTGGTTTACCTGTTGTAGAATATACTGTGACAGATACCCCTTTACAGGTACACAACCGCTGATGAATGAACTATTTAACAGACTTGAGAAGGATTATTTTACATGGACACTTCTTCAATATATACTGAGATTATAGTTCAATTGGTTTTCCTTGTGGGAACAAGGAAGAAAGTCTTGTAAATTTTTAACTACGGTACTATTCAATATATTACATTCATTTTAGCTGTTATTATTGATTGTTTGAATGATTGCCTGTCTTCATGCAACGTTCTAGTGCCAGAGTGGTATCCATGAATTTAGGTTTTGAAGTGTGGAAGTTTTATGTATTGATATAAATATGTTGTTCTTTCATGAAACTTTCAAGGGACTGATTGAACGGTTTACCCTATATACCTTACTCATTTCAAGGTGGAAAAATGGGTCAACTCAAAGAGTGGACAATCCACAGGGAGGATACAGCATTCTGATTCTTTATTAAGGGCTGTAGGATCATTAATAAAAAGATCTGGGGTGAATGCAGTTGCAGTAGTGGCACGCTTTCCAGATGATGATAGTGATGACGTTGATGATTATCGGCAAGGGATGGTATGCTATTTTGATCTGCTCTGATGTTTCTATTCCTTTAGTACTTCCACTGTCCAACCTCACCCTACTCCTAGGGTTCATTTATGGTAGAGTTGTATGATAATTAAGTTGATATGTGACTCGTAGATTGTGTTTCCAAAACATTTGTTAAGTGTTCAGTTACATGTTTCCTTTTTCTAGTGTATGGAGGCATTTATATGGATCGTACCTATTTCTTTAATGAGTGGAAATACAATGAATACAATGCAAGGGTACAAGGAAAAATATATGAAGATCCTATAGTCAAGCTTCAAAAATCCTAGATTACATTATTAAACATCATTTTTGGATTCATGTAGCCACCCCCAAATGTATGGGGAATAAGGCTCAGTGTATCGTTGTTACCAAACATCATTTTGGCTGAAAAGATTAGATTCCTGAAAGATGTGTACTGCAAACTAGCCAATGCATGTGCTGCCTGGTTGCATTTGCATGAAGTGAGGGAGAAAAAGAAGTTTCTGCTTGGATGGCGTGGGCCATCTTACCTTTAGGATACTCGATTACCCTTAAGATATATTAGTGAATTTTCACCAATCAGAGAGGAGCAGGTTATTGATCTGAGAAACTGGTGATTGCTGCATCTACCCTTCCCTTCCTTGCATGCTTCTTCCCCCTTAACATATATACTATGGTTTCTGAGGAACTGAAGTCTTCAGTGCAGCAATTGAAACATCCTATTTACTCCTTTCTTCAACATCCCCCCAAAAAAAAAAATACATACACACACATGGGTGCACAAAAGAGAGATGGAGAGATTCTCCTGGTGGCAATTTTGTTTTCAGCATCTGAAGGATGCTTTCTTATCTTTGCTCTTAACTCAACCATTTCACTGCATGTTATTCTGCATTCAGATTGTGTTCTGAACCATGGGTATCTCAGTGTAAGTCCAATTCTTTTAGCCATCTCTACAAACTGAATGCGTGTGTCACTAATCTGCAGCAATAAACTAATAGCCATCATCCAGTAGTATAAGCTTACATCTCATTCTAATTCATGCTTTTATGACTGCAGGGTATAGATCTTTTGGCAGGTGTGGAGGCGGTGATAAGCCATCTAGTGGTGAAGAATTATGGGATTCCTTGTGCTCATGCTCCTGCATTGTTACCTCTTCCACTAAGTCCTTCTTTATGTCCAAAATCAGCTGCTGAAGAGGTGAGATATCATTGGTACTAGACTATCCTCCTGAAAAAATGAAGATGCCTCATATTGTAACCTTTTTGCTCTGTTCGAATGTGTGAGGATTGACAAGCAACTGGATTTTAGGACATTGTATTTACATTTTGGTTGGGTAGCGATGGATGCTTTTGTTCAAATTGGAACGTGGTCAAGAAAATCAAATCGTTATTTTACAGCCCTTAATTTCTGGGTTAGAGAGAGGGAGAGAGATTAGAATCATCCTTCTGCAGCCTTTCTTCTTGATCAGACCGTAGCAGGAAATTAGAGCACGATATATAACATATTTGTGTTGGTTTAGTTCAGTGAGACCTATAAGAAGTTATCCTTTTGTTTATAGCCCAATAGTTGTTCTATAGAACTGCGTAAACCTTTACCATGACTATTCCTGCTTGCCTTGTGTCTTCTGGTTATATGATTGATTTCCTCTCTTGAATGTTTCTGACAGATAGGCTATACATTTTTGCCATGTGTGCTTGCTGGGCTTAGTACAGCACCACAGTATTTGATCCGGAATTCCGAGTCTTCGGATAAGGACTGTATATTAGCCAGTGATGTTGATAGTGTGATTCTACCATTTGATGCATGTGGAGGAGATGGTGCTCTTGCATTTGCTAGTGGAAAAACAAGCAGGGTATGCATTCTGTGCCAAATTTCTCGAAACATTATTCTTGTGATCTAAAACAGATATACTTGCAGAAGTGGTTCCGCCCACCAGGATAAAAGGCTTTATCTTGCTCATCTAGTCTTGCTGACAAGTGTAATAATTTCGAGCAGCACTTTTTAATCTAGGTGACTCACAATTGATTTGCCACAGGCACTTCTGATTGCCGTTGAAGAGAACGAAACTGTTCTCAGTGATACACCTGATAAACTTGGGATTCATGCGGTATGCTTTAAACAGCCTATCAAACTTCATCTGATTTCATTATCCCATCATTTTTTATGATTTATTTTCAAATTCTTTTAATGTCCTGTTAGCTAAATGTGATCTTTAGAGTAATTAGCACATTTCGTCCCTATCCTTTGAGTCTATTGTCCAAATCGTCGATATCGTTTGAATTTTGGTATTTGAGTCCTTAAATCCACTATTCTTTGCGCAAAAGGTCCTACCGTCCAAATCTGTCAATTTTTACCGTTAAATCAACGCGTTCAATGCACTCTCTCAATTTTTGAAGGGCAATTTCGTCAAATCATAAATTCTACTATTCCCTCAACACATACAAAGTTACAGCCTCATCTTCTCTTCTTCATCCCATCACAATTATCGAGCAAAGCGCTCATTTTACTGCTGCCATTCCTCCTCTGCTGCTGCATTAGCTCCAAAATTACTCACACTCATTTTGGGTGAAGGCATCTCATTCATTCCCCACAGTGTGGCTGCAAGTTTCGGGCTGACACCGGCTGGGTAGACTTCCCGCTCTGAGAATACCTGGGAGACTCAATGGTGCTCCTCAAAGGAGTAGTTCTCCATGTGGGCACGGGAGTATCCTCCTAACCTGATCCCAAGCCCAACCCAATTTTTGCCCACCAAAATTGCCCGCTTATTCAATCTGTAGTTCTGAATTCTTGATGAAGAAGACGAAGGGGATGAGCATTCCCTTTTCCGGGTCTTAGTGGGCACCATCAAACCTCTATAACTATGACTTGGCATTATCACTTTTCCCTTAATTTTTCCACTTCTTGCTAACGATATATGCACTCTTTTGCTCTAAATTTCAATGATCTGTATAAAAAAAAAAATGAAAATTCCAAATAAATAAACATGACCAGAAAGGTCTGACATTAAAACACAAGAATATGAAGTAGGTTTGAAGATTTCCATCTTAGTCCCCGTGGGTGCCTTGACATTATAAATTCACTTCTTGTCAGCATCAATTTGTTTTTTAACTGCAAAGCGTTCATGCCTTTTCCAGAAGAAGAAGAAAAAGAGGCTGTAACTCTGTACAAGTGTGTGTTGAGGGAACGGGAACAGTAAAATTTATGATTTGACGAAATTGCTCTTCAAAAATTGAGAGAGTACACTGTACGCGTTGATTTAACGGTAAAAATTGACAAATTTGGACCGTAGGGACCTTTTGCGCAAAGAATGGTAGATTTAAGGACCCAAATGTCAAAATTCAAACGATAGGGACGATTTGTGCAATAGACTCAAAGGATAGGGACGAAATGTGCTAATTACCCTGATCTTTAATATCACAAGCATCATACAATTCTAACCAAGCTAAATACATGTCTGAACTGCTCTTGATTCACTATATGCCTCTAAGTACTTAATCAGTTTGCTGATAGAATGTCCTCCGATCCTCCAGTTAGTATGATTTTGGAGAGCTTTTTTGTTGATGTTGAGTTATTCTTGACTCGTGATTCACTATATGCCTCTAAGTACTTAATCAGTTTGCTGATAGAATGTCCTCCGATCCTCCAGTTAGTATGATTTTGGAGAGCTTTTTTGTTGATGTTGAGTTATTCTTGAAATTGCATAACATAAACTCTTAAATTCAATTTGGAATGAGCTTTTCCGGGCTTTTTCTCTAATGATGCTTCATATATTTTGAAGTTATAGACTTCGAACGCCAAGTTAAATAGATAATGTATTTCTTATTCCAGGTGAAGGTGTCAAATTACTGGGAGGCTATAGGAGTTGTGGCTGCTCATAAAGCAGGATTAGACCCAAATTCTCTGAGGAGAGACAGGATAAAGGACATACAGCATACTTCTTCCATCCCTTCAAATGGTTATGCCTTTTCGGGTGCCAAACCATTTCCCTGATGGATGGAAGTCGTCAGTTTTTTGCTTCTTTTTACATAAAGATGTCGTGTATGTGTAAAATAATTTCTGTGGAGTGTTCTTCATTTTTTATTTTTAGATGCCTCTCTCCTTCAAATTGTGAAGTAAAAGAGCACACTTCATGTGCATTTTTTAGCTAATTGAAGAAATATCTTTGTACGAACAGTTGTATTCTACTATATAATCCAGAGCATATTCTTAAGCTGATACATCTGTGCTTACTTAAGTTACTGGTGGCTTCAAGTGTACATCCCAAATTTCCAGCGGATAAAGGTACTTGAAACACACATGGTGTTTTACTGTTTAAGTAGAGCAAAAGGGACAGTTTAGCTAAATATCAAAATTTCTCATACCTTTCATCGTGCTCCAGTATTATATGTACAAGGAAGAGAGTTGCAATTTCAAGTATTACAATGTATTGGGCCAGTAGGGTCACCAAATCTGGGTGGAAAAATATCGGCCAATACCATCCAATCCCGTTAAAATTTGTACAATACGAGTCCGTGGCTATAAAAATAACTGTGATGCACAATCTGCCTCTATAATGACAGTAAAATTATTTGTGACCTTCACCATGGCAGTTAAGTTCATTTAAGTCACATATCATTGTTAACTTCCACAGATCATTTGATACATAAAATTCACATGTTAAATGTTTTCATTATCCATCCAACTTAAGCATCTGAAATAGCCCTAGATTGAGTGAAATACCCTCTGTTAATGATTCTAAGAAAACAGTGTTATACAAAATTTAAAAAAAAAAAATGATTGTAGGACATGCTTTGCAATTCTGGGTCTAGAATCGATGTTTCCTTCAGTCTTGTACGCCATTTTCGCCACCATCTTCTTTCAATCTCCTTTTGCTTCTTCTTGCTCTGCAAAAAACACGGTTTAATACACGTCAATTGGTTCACATACAACCGTTCATGTAAATTTGTAGGATGGTTTTACATCCAACACTATTCCCAGGCATGCTAAGATAAGAACATTTTCAGGATGGAAACATTTACTGGTAGTAAAGCATGATGAAAACTACAGACAAAGATCATATTATCATATACAAACAGAAATCAAATAAAAGCAATCAAGTTCATGCCACCATGGTCGTCTTGAAACACAAAACAAAAAGAAAGGATAAGCTCAAGACAATATGTCTGCCAACAAAATATCTCACAATTGTTCATTAACAAACATCAGAACTGATGTCGGCCAAGTTTATTCTCCAGAGGCAAACAAATGGAATTGTGTTATGAATTAGAATGGGTAACTTGGTCCTAGTGTATTGACCATATCCTTGTCATAAATGCTGGAAACATAGCACAGTAAAACTTGCATATGCTGTTGGCCATCGAAATCAGAAAGGTGCACAAAATATCAGTTCAAAACTATTAAATGCCAATGGCAATGAGAATGATTCAATCTGTTAAGCATTTATGAAAACATTAATGTTGAGAACCTTAATGTTGACTTCTATATGGAGCATAAATTGCAGAATCTCATGAAAAGAGGAAGCTGGCCACAAAATTATGACTCCAATCTTGTAAATAAACATTGCTAATGTGATCTGATCTGACTTAATTTGCATTAAACACGGTGGATTCAGCTGCTGCTGTATATATAGGAATCAAGTATCTCCAATAACAAGTTAACAAATGGGCCCAGTCTAGACCATGTTTGGATGTGCTTAAACGTAAGTCAATGTTACTTATTTTTCCAAACATGATTTTTCAAAGCTACATATTGTAAATAACAAGACTTACTTTTCTAAAAGTAAGTCTTAACTAACTTTGTAGAACAGCAACTTTCAAGCACAGCCAAGCATGATCATATTATGATTAGTTGCAATGAAAAAACCACCAGGGATACATTTTCATTACGAACCACGACCTTGTAGCCTAAACAAAAAGACAAAGTTGATGCTTTCTGATACTACATATTAAGAAAATGCTGATAAGCCAAAAATCGACAGAATGCAACTACAATACAAATTGCGGTTATTTTTACTACATTTTCTCACGAGACATGCAGCTGTTTATATGTGTGTGTGTGTGTGTGTGTGTGTGTGTATATATATATATATATATATAACATATATTAGTGCAATATATATCAAAGACACTAGAGAACTAAATTTCTGACAAACCGAAATGATTAATACCACAAAATTATCTTCAACAGAAACAGCCGCATACACCCTACTACATTACGTTACTGTGTGAAAATATTGTTTAAGGATCATATAATACTAAAAAATTGATATAAAGTGAGCCCCTATATAACCAAATAACAGTGTGCCCTTTAGTGAAGTCCAAGTAATCATTTGTCTTTGTCTCGCTTTAAACAAACTATGATGCACTGATACGAATATGCGTGTCCGACACAACACGTATAAGATACATCGACATGCGATTTTCAAAAAAAGTACCGACGTCGATACGTCACGACACGTTGATTATATTTTTTATTTTTATTTTTAAATTTTATAGTGTAATGAAAATAAATATTTGTATACTTATTGCATAAAATATAGTTAAAAAAAATGATTGACCCATTTTAATATTAACAAACAAATAATTGGCCTATTTAAAATTTTGACCGACCCATAAAGATTGACCTATTTTTTATAAACTCCAAACAAATACCCGGAGACGTGTCTCGACATAGTGTCGGACACCGACATCAGAGCCGGTGAAGTATGGAGTCTATTTTCAAGCAAGTAATGCCCAAAGAAACAATTTTAACCTTTTTGCTTCCTCGGATTGTAACCAATAGCTAATTAACTAAATTTAATCACAAAACAGAGACATAATAGCAGAATATGAATGTATGCCAAATACATCAAGATACAATTTGTCTAGCTAATCAACTAGGCACATCAAGGAAGCAATGTAGGCACGCCGAAAGCAACAACGTAGGCACACCAAGGCACACCAATGCAGCAACGTATGATTAATGTAAAAGCAAAAGATAAATTCACGCACCCATTAGTGTAACCATTGCTTTCTGAGTGCGCCTTTCAAGCTTGTCGAGTTTTTTCTGTACATCCCTCCGCAAGTCCCAGTTTGGTTTCTTTGGTGCAATGTTTAGAAATGGATCCTGAATTTTGTTCCCAAAATTAGTATCATAAAATAAATTTTATTCTTCTTAACGAAGAGGATAGATAATAGAAGTTCACAAATAAAAAATCCACCTCTTTCTTCTCTTCAGGTGGAGGTGCCATGAGGACAGGGTCTTCAAATTTTGGTAGTATTGGTGGGGCAAGTTTGCCCTCTTGAAGCTGCTTGTCATGAGGAAGATAATTTCGGAATTTCATATTGACATTGCTGCAAAAAAGTAATTTCATTTTATTTGTCAAAATGAGGAAGCTTCTTGTAATACTGATGTTAAAATTTAAATCAAAATACATGCTCGTCTTTACAATTGATAAATTTAATTTTAAGCAGCAATTTCTTCTTGCAAAGAGTTCATTAGCATGAAGTAAAATTAATTGGCAACAAAAGTTGAGTGCTTGTTACTTCAGTGGTGTGAGTTAAAAGCCAAATTTAATCAATCCTTGGAAAAATCATACGAAATTTCACGGTTTCACACTTTAGCAAAGAAGCATACTTAAGATAAGTTTTTAAGATGCTTCACCCAACATTGATCAAAACCAATGGATCAGAATTTAACAAAATACATGTATGTCCCTTAAAACCTACTAATTCCGTTTCTACACCCTACAAAGGTCTTAAATGAAACGGAATCAAATTCCCATTAGAAATCTTTGAAATTGACAAGGACAAGTAATTATGAAACCAATTAAAATTATATAATTTTAGAGAGCCGTAGAAGGATCTTAGTCGAAGATTCATAATATTATCTTAAGCTAAACCAAAGAAAGGCCTATATTTAATGCTTGTTGCAACTTTTTCATCAATTTATCACTTAATTTTGATTGTCATCCAAAATTTCATCAGAGTACCATATTTCAGCACCCAGTAGTTAATTATTTTGTTATAAATCAATCCATAAAAAGACAGATGAATTCACGGTAATAGAACCCATATGTCAATTAAATTAATTTCATCTTAAATTTCTTGTTAGATGATTGGTAAGAGTAAACGAACAACATAAATTCTTTTGCCTAAACAAAAAAAAAAAAGGGAAAAAGGGAATATGGGCCATGAGAAAATTACTCAAGCTCCTCTTCTTCTTCTTGTTCTTGATTATCAGCATCAGCATCTGGGGTATTAAGCAGTTCCTGAGCCGCTTTGAGCGCTCTCAGCCTCTCTCGCCGCGCGGCCGCCACCGCCTCTATTGATTCCTCTCCTCCATTATCCATTATATGGGTAACTGAGTATTTACCAAAGATTTGGAGCCCGTAAAAGACTCAGCGCTCCGCTGCTTTGAGTACAGAGTACGATTCTGGACGGGTGACAAAAGGCCTTTTCGTTTTATTTCTAAGAAAAATTAAATATCGCGGCTCTATTTGTGATCCAATGTCAATTTAGAGCTGTAAGGTGTTGCACGATTTTTAAAAATAGTATACCACTTATTTGGGTTGTAGTTTGATTTAGAGCTGTAAGGTGTTACACGATTTTTAAAAATATTATACCACTTATTTGGGTTGATATTTAATTGTAAGTTCTATTACGATGACGAATTAAGGTGGTGAATAGATTTTAGAGATGATCGGTAAAGGGATGATCGATTGAATAAGTGAGTAGATTTTGGAGATGATCGAATCAGAGATATGGATTGTAAATATAAAGGAGATGATTTTGTAAATGGAGAACTTGAAGATGTAGTGAGATACGAACATTTAAGTATTTTTTTCTTCCTATAGTTGAGAAAACTCTTTATGGTCGTGACTATTATATTGCTTATCGGTGGAATTTGACTATAGAAAAATAAATGAAAATTGATATGAAGAATAATGTTGAGGTTGAGAAGAAAGATTTAGAGAAGAATGGTGAGAGAAAGAGAATTGACGAAACTTCCCAAAAAAAAAAAAAAAAAAAATTGGAAAGCATGAAGACACATGTATAGTGGGTTTCTGGCCCAGCAGATGAGAAATTATCTACGATCGTAACTACTGCTTACACGTGGGGATCCGACCGTATGGATTCGACCGTAGAATTTCAATTTAATGACAAATGAATATCATGAAACAGAAGAATGAGATAGATTTAAGAACCTGATTTGAGAAGATGAGATTTGATGAAGGGGGGAGATATGATGAATAGAACAATTCTTACCTTATTTTTTTGAAAACAGACGTACAATAAATTTTAATGTGAGTGGAAGTGAAAACTCCTAACAGTAGGATATATGAGAATGTAACACTAAGATTTGAACCTCTTTGATCCTGATAAAGTCTTGATGGGCGAGGATGACGATCTGATTTGCAGTGGTTATGATTTTAGGATTAAGGCAGTGAGTAGTGTAAAGAGAAGATCGTTTGAGGGAGAGTTTTGTTTGAGAGTGATATTGAAGACGTAGAGACACACATACAAATATATTCGCTTTTTCTTCCAATAGCGGAGAAAACTCCATATAGTCATGATTATGTTTCAAAGAAACTTTTAAAATAGAGAGTAAGTTTGGATCACTCTTTATAATTAAATACATTCAAAGAATTCTAATTTTCAATATTTATAGCTTGACTAAACTAAATAATATATACAAAATAAAATAGACGAAAATTATATATTTAGATAGAAGGGTGTCAAAATAAATATCAAAAAAAATATTAAATACTTATTGGAAAAGTAAAATGAAGTGTTAAAATTAAAAAAACTTGTTGACCTCGGAATCTGCATTATTCACATGTCAACAGATCTCTAGTCAATCATTTGTTAGCATGTATATTACCTGCACATTAGGACAATCGTTAGGCACCAAGATCACCAGAGAAAAAAGGGCCGGTGATCGTTGGTACTCCGACGATCAAGTTAACTACCGGTATATGTAAAAATATATGGGAAAGGGTATATTTGGGTGTAGGAGAGACAAGCAGACATAAATTTGAGCAGAGTTTAAGAGTGAGAATAATATGTACTTTAGAATAACCAGAGATGTTGATTTATAGTTTCGATTTCTAATTGATTTAGGTAAGCAATCAATTAGACCTCTGATGAGATTCTCCTTCCTTATGGGATAAAGGATGATTGGTGTCAATGCAATCTCCTAGATTTCAGCCCTTATTTGATTTGATCCCCAATATCACGACTGTCTAATCATTAGGAGATTGAGATTTGGTTTCTTTGTGAGAATCAGTCGACAATCAAACGCAATCTTTCTTCAAATATCTCTTTGGTCATTCTGAAATATCACATTGTTTGCAGTATGATGGATTCGAAGAAAGCGAAGCGCCCAGGGTTGGCAACGAACGTCAAGGCATTTCATGGGCTTCGCTATACTTGATTTAGGAGTGCTAAAATGTTGCTTGGTCTTCAACGCCTTCTATAAATTCAAGAGGCCCTTGCTGGGCTCATAAGGTATTCCCTAAGCCTATGAGATCTTTGCTGACATGGAGGCCTTACCAAAATTAGGTGGAAACAAGACTGTTGGAATACTTCAAACAATTTATTCTCTAAATTTATATATGTTCTTTAAAATGTAAAAGATGATTCTATAAATAGAGAGCCTCTCGAAGAGGTTATAAATAAACTATCAAGCCATTAGATTCCCCACTATCATTGCATCCAAAGTAAAAGGTGAAACTCGAAAACTAATATAGGGTTGCCAACAAGCCGAGTCACTCATGGCCACTAAAGTTCAGTCTGGCTCTTCCCATAGGCTAACAAGATGGGCTTAGGCCGGCTGATAGGTCAAAAGGCTAGTCTCTACTCGACTCTGCCCAGGTAGGGTCAAGTCAAGTCGTTCCATAAGCCCTCGTAACTTATTTTGAAAAAAAATTAATTTACAGAAATTTATAAAAAAAAAATAATGATAATATAAACTTCTTTCTTTTTCCTGGCTTGGAACCGACTCGTAGCCCGAATCCAAGGGGGCAACGAGCATTGTACCTCGGGCTCGTCAAGCTAAAAATTGAGTTCAGCTAGGCCTTTAGCTCATTTAAATGTGGGCTCGAGTCTCCTATGAGCCGAGCTATCACAAGCAGACCCAAGTCCATTGTCACCCCCTTAAATTAAGGTAAACTTATAAAAAAAAAAATTGTATATAAGTAAGTTGTAGGTAAATTGTTCCAAATTAGGTCAAAACACTTTTCAAATTTGCCATTAAGTTAAACTATTTTAGCCATATTTCAATTGATTCCATATTTACCCTATTAATTAGAATTAAATCTATTTTAAACTTCAATGCAGCAAAACACGTGGCCACCATCTTTTCCCGCTCCTCCTGCTAGCTATTGTACCTAATCGTTGGTGTTTCACAACTCGCCGTCGACCACCCAAACATTTTCCACTATTTTCATGTGTAATAATAGTGGATTCAAAGTTATTTCCTATTCTTCTTTTTTCTAATCATGTAAAATATAAAATATTAAACTTTAACAGCCTACTATTGTTATCAGACAATGACGTTGATTCTAAGAAGTATTGGGCAGTCTGCTAAGGATGAACAAAAATCCAGAACTCTGATTCACTCGGATCTTGTTCTTGTATTTTGCCCTAGATACGCATTTTCTACTATACCTCCATCCCTCTATTATTAATATTCATTATTCATTTAATTAGAACTTGAACCCGAGTCTTGCGGATGTTGGATCTACTTTTATTCTATCTTTCTCCCTTATTTTAAAAAAAAAAAAAAAAGAAAAAAAAAAAAAAAAAAAGTCTGGTCCGCAACGAGCCCTTGTGTTAAGTTGAGTCTGACTTTCCTCTTTTTCGTGCAACTATCCAAGTTAGAGCGCATGCCCCGGCACCCTAATTAATTGGTCTCTCTCTTGTCATCGCCTTTGATCTTTCAAAGGAAAACGAGGACCTTTACCCGATGACATTACCTCCTCCTCCTCTCGAAAGCCATCCTTTTTATCTAGTAGTTGACCCGCCACTTTCGGATCTCTCTTTAAATCTCCTGCTTTTTGACCTCAATCTTCTTATGGAGGAACCCTACTAGAAAGAGAATAGAAAGGGCCCGATGCTTCTATTCTATCGCCAATATCGCTTTCTTAGGGTTATGGTTTGACTATGTTGAAACTTCTTTATGCATAGATAATAATCTGTAAGTACATGCTCCTTAGATTGCAAATTTTTGGAAACAATTGCTTCTTGAATGTTAATTTGTAGGTGGATACAGGTTTTATGAATATTTTTCTTATTTTTCTTGAATTATGTTGCTTTTGTTGGATATGTTTTTTTGATATATAGGAACACAATTGTTTTGTCATTATTTTTTGGTCGAATAAAAGAAAATAGCATTTGTTTTACATACGGCAACATTTTTATGTGTTTCGGGATATTATCACACACATTCATGTGTGTTTTTTTGATAATGTATCATAGAAAAGCAAAGATATTAATAAAACAGTATAAAAAACAATATATTATTAAGAACAATATTTGTCAATACAATATCACAAATAGAATCTTATTATCTTAATATAACAGTGTCACAGATAAAAATATCTTAATATTTCAGTATCAGAAGCACGTTATTATATTAATATAACAAGCACATTATTATCAGTATCTTTGTAAACAATGACATTATTACACACACTCAAAATAGAAAATTTCAACTTAACGGAAGAACAATATCTTAATAAAACAAAGATTATCATTAAAAACAATATTAGAATTACATTTGTATCGATTATCATAGATAACAATATCGTATGATTAAAGGTAGCAAATATAATAGTATCAAGAATATATTATCATCAAGCACATGCTTAGGTGAGCATAAATGTTATATTTTAGCATAAAACCATAGCAAAGTATTTAAATAAAATAGTATCACATTAAAAAAGTATCATAGATAAAATTCTTTTAATATATCAGTATCATATATGACAGTATCTTAATGAAACAGTAACACATGCACAAACTACAACCCAATAAATGAACATTAGCATTTTGAAACAGTATTAAACATTTTGAATGAAAACGGTATGAATGATATTGTACTACTAATGGAATATTTTGAAACAGTATCATTACTTCAATCATAAAATATTTAATTTTGAATGTGCTTGTTTTGTAGAGTTTAAAAGTATTTTTTTTATTTTGAAAAAAGTTGGTAAATTGTGTAGTTGAAAAATTGATAAAATTTGTAGGTCCAAGAAATGTGGTTGACAATAAGTAAAAAAAAGAGTTAATAAACCTGGTCAAACATATTATAATATAACAAAAATTAGTGTACAATATTCAAAGTAAAACAATATCAAACATTTTTCATAAAACAGTATCATAGAAAACAATATCTTAATAAAATAATATCTTAATAGAACAATATCTAGAAAATAATATATTAATAAAAATTATCATAGAAAATAGTATTTTAATAAAACAATATCATAAAAAACAATATCATAATGAAACACAATTATATTTGAATTAGCGATTTTTATAATTGCGGGGGGCATGTTGGTCTTTTAGAGCTGAAATATGATTTTAATAAAATTAAATTTTGATCATATAACTTTGGAGCTCATGAGCGCATGATCAGTGGCTGGCCATGAATTTTCTCAACTTATAATACTATTTGTTAAATTTAAGAAAAATTTAAACTTTTCGTCTCCAATATTTGTAATTTGTTACTAATCAACCATCAACCTTTTTTTAGTACCAGCCATCTTCAACATTTCACTTAATTAGTTAATTAAAAATCACGTCCCTATTAACAGATAATGACTAATCTACCCCAATCTTTAAATAAACAAAATAACCAAACAAAAAAATAACACAAAAAAAAAAATTACAAAGAAAATTCTCATAACTTTTCAAAAGTTTAAGATCGTGTATGAGGATTGCACTAAAAATAAAAAGGTTCGTCTTTATAAGTATAAATTGAAAATTCTGAAATTCTATTTTTTTTTCTTTTTTGGGAATTGCATTATATTTGCATGTTTATGTTAAATTATTATTTTGTACTTTTTTTTTGTTTTTAGATGAAATTGAAATTTTCTTTTGTTTTTGAGGCTTCAATTCTGTGTTTTGGGTTGGGAGAGGAGGTGAAGGTGGTGACCATTGGGGTTGTGGTGCGGTGTGGTGGCGAAATTGATGAAGAAGATATTTTTAAAATTTTTTTTTTTTTTTTTACGAAAATTTAAAGGGTGTGTGGGAAAAAAAGATACTTTTTACTTTTTGAAAATTTAGGGGACTTTCTTTGAAAATTTTCCTTATTTTTTATTTTTTTTTATTGCTTTCTTTTATTTTTATTTATTTATTTAAGAATGAGGACAAATCCGTCATTTAATACCAAAAATATAGAGGAAATGATGAGTTTTACTACATAATTAAAAGGTTGAAGTTGGATTATGATAAATTAAAAAAAAAAGAGTTGATGGTAGATTAGTAACAAATTGCAAATATTGAGGACGAAAAGTACAAATTTTCTTAAATTTAATTTTAGTTATTCTTTTTAGATAAAAGTGCACCATGAACTTTAAAAACTTTTTACTTCCAAATCTATTATTACTCTATTTTATTCCACAAATATTGATTTTCTTTGAAAATACATGCATACAAACACACATGAACACAAACAAATCTAACAGAGATATAAGAGATCTAGTAAATTTGTTGTGGTGGTGTAGATTGGCGGTGGCATGGTAGAATATTCAGATGTTATTTTATGGGGATGGGAGATGGTGGATTGGTAGTGGTGTGTAGAATATTTCAATGATGTTTGTGGTGGTGGGAGATGGCAGTTGCGGCAGTGGCGTGGTGGAATATTCTAAAGCAGTTTTGTGGTGGTGGCTGATTGCAATGATGGTAGGTGTTCATGAAGGTGGTGGTTTAGATTGGTGACGGTGGCTTTTGTGGTGATTTTGTGATAGTGGTGATAGCGATTTTTATTGTGGTTTTTTATGGTGGTGAGATAGGGTGAAGATGTCGTTGTGTTAGTGGTAATGGGGATGACGGTTATGATGGTGGTGCGATCTTGTGGTGATGGTGGTGGGAGCGTAACAACGGCATGTTACAAATGACTACTATAGCAACATAACACTACGTGTTACAAGTGTAACACGCTTTGTTGACGGTGGTGGTGGGAGTTCTTTGTGGTGATATATATTGGAGAGTATTTTGAGAAATAATTTAATTTTAGGCTATTTGTAAAATTTTCCTTCTTTCTTAACATTTTTGGTATTTGATTCGGAATTGAAAAACAAAAACTTATATTCCATGCCTACTCTTCTTTTTCTCTTCTTTCTCTCTCGATCTTCACTTTTTTTTTTCTCTCTTCTAATTAAACAACTTTAATGAGTTACACAACTTTGGAGAACTTTTCATCATCCAAGTTATTGGTAGATTGAATTAGGAAAAATAGCGTATTTGGTCTCCAATATTTCAAAAATATAAGGGATATACTCATAACCTTTAAAAATAGCACAAAACGTCCTCAACGAAACCATCTTCTTCCTTCACTCCAACCGCCACCTACCCCATCGGTCATCTTCTTTCACCCCAACTCCCAACATTTCCAAAACCCACCGCTACCACGACTACACTCACCACCACCACCACCACCACCACCACCACCACCACCACCACCCAACCCCAACTTCGGATACGCAAACATCACCCATTACTATAGTCTTCAATAGTTGTGGTCACGACTTTAGTCTTCAATTTCACGTCTTCTCCATCGTTTTGTACTGTAAAATCGTACTTAATAGCTCCCTCTATTGCTAGAGCGTTCATCTATCCATTGTTGGATCTCAACATCTCCAAAGATTGATAAACAAGAATCCCATTATATAATTATATAATAACAATGAAATTTTACCATATGATGTCAAATTCTTTTATTTTGGCATGAAATTGTTTATAGTTTCATCTATTGGGCAAAAATTGTTAACCCATCTTCAAAACTTTGAGAAAAACTATCGAATGCACCATAACATGTTAACATATCGGAAAATGCTTTGCAGCCATGTTTCACCATTAATGAAGTCACGTTCAAATCTTTGGGTCTACCAGCCGGAGCTTTAGCTTCTAGCGACAACAATACATGGCTGATTTGTATTATATCAATGACATAAGGGATTTCATCAATTGACTTAACGAATGTGGATGTGGGTATGTCTTCACTGTTTATTAGTGAAAAGTAAACTTTATCTCATTTGAATTGGTGATGCTTACGTAGTCGGATGTTGGGGGTTGGGTGGTGGTGGTGGTGAGTGTAGTAGTGGTGATGGTGGATTTAAGAAATGAGGTGGTTGGGGTGGAAAAAGATGATCTGTGTGGTAGCTCGTAGTTGGGGCGAAAGAAGAAGATGACATATTTGTTATTCTTTATTTTTGAGGGTACATTTGATTATTTTTATTGTCTTTTGTTTTTTTTTGTTTATTTCAAGAGGACGAAAATTTTATTATAAAAGACCTACGATACCTATTTTCTCAAACATTGGGGGATGTCTGATTCTATTTTTAAAAGTTATGGGATATATACCTCACTTTTTTGAAAAGTTGGAGACCAAATATATTATTTTTCATTGAATTATTATCCATAATGACATATTTAAATACATAATAAATCATAAAAATTACATATAGCTAAATTACAAAAAATAAAAGCTAATATCTAGAAACATATATTTTCGTTCAAATATGGCCATAATTTTGATGGTTCATAAGGATCCAACATTACCACTTAAGTCCAAGTTATCATGATATTGTTCTATGAAAGCGAGCGGCTAGAAGGTCCCTTATTTTTGGTATCGTCAATGGTGCAAATATAAGAAAAGATTAAGGACGAATTTGATCTTTTTTAGAAAATAGAGACCAACAATAATATAAATTTTCCTTTCTGCTGGGGTATTTGTTTTCAATGAGTTTTGGTGACTTGCCCAAAAAACCCTCTTCAATTTAAAAGGCTTTGAAACGTGAAAAATCCCAAAACTCTTGTAGAAATTGTGAAAGTGTAATTGTATCTTGCCCATTCGATCACAACCAGGAGCAAACTTCAAATTTTTGAGTTTCTACTTGAGTCGTATTTACAACCAAGAAGAAAGCTCTAGAAGTCTGCATTTGTCGAAGATTTTGAGCAAACTTCAAATATTTGGCTTGTACTTGAACGTCTTTCTCTATTGTTGTCTGAATTTGTTTAAAATATGTTGAAAATGTGTTGGAACTTGTTTAATATATGTAGAATGGGTAGAAGTGATTGCAAATGAAGCAATGTACTAATTGAAATGAAGCATGGAATTGTTAGAGAACCATAAATGAACTAATGTCTGTTAGGATTTCATTTTTTTAATGACATTTGTTATGTTTTACGAACCGTAATAGAAATGACTCTTGTTAACACAAAATCCAAATAGATCCAAGCTTAACAAAGCAATGATCTCGTTAAGCAGAACACTTTTAACCGAACAAAGTGTTCGGTTAATCTAAACACTTTGTTTGGTTAGCACAACAAATTGTTCTATTAACAAAAGACTTATGCATGTTTAGAGAACACTTGCATGTTAACATAACATAACCATAACACAACTTAGATAGATATGTTAATAGACTTGTGTATTTCCTTTTTGATAATGTAAATTATTTAAATTTATTTGTTATTGCAGGATGGAGTATGCTCTCGATCATAGATTATGTGACGTCCTAGAGAAGGTGAATGTCGATTGTAACATTATACACATCAAGAAGATTGAGGATGCTCTTGATGACCATCATAAAGAAGAGTTGCGACGTTCATACTTATGAAAATTTTATCACGTAAGGCTATGCGCTTCTCGGATAGATAATCAAAAATTTATTGCTTCGACTGGTAAAGTCAGTGAATACTGAGGAACTCTAGTTTCGGTTAGGGAATGAGAACATAGACCAGTTATCCTTATTGGATTGTTTATTGTTACGTGTCTGAATGCCGGTAATGAAGAAGAAATCGTGCCAAATATTCATCGGTCCAAAAGACTCGTTGAATAAATATTTTGAAGGCAGTCCACAGTTACACCTACTCAACTTGAATCTGCATTTGATAGATGCAATGAATTGAGGATAAGTACAAACTTGGCTTGGTATACATCTTGGAGATCGTGTTGAGATGCAATCACCATAAGATCGACATTGATATCTTTTACTTGGATGTAGTCGATGTTGTTGAAGTATTCAATGCATATCCATAGGGTCGAAGGTGTTTCTAGACATAGTGCATGCATTTAAGAAAGTGCATATACTGAAGGGTTCAAGGTCGATTGCAAATATGATGTCAATGGATTTCCATTGGTCGTGCACGTAAGTGGTGAAACCTTATTATTTGTAGTATTTTATTAATATTCTATATGTAATGTCAAAAATAATTTGCAGGTTTGAGCTTATGAGATTATACATGACTTGGAAAATAAATGGGCTATAAGAAAGCAATGGACGAGGGTTCCGAGGATGCTGAATTTAAGCGACGGACATCCTGAATACAGTGGATGTTACTGCTATCCTTGACGATCCTCATGTGAGTATATATGTGATCCTTATCTTTTTATTTATATAGTACGAGATGTTATTGGTAGAGATGAGAATTAATTTGAAATTTAAATACTTCGGCTTGAAGTTCGTATATTCCTGACTCCTACAATCGGGAGATGAAGACTGAGTACATTCACGGATTGCACATTCTGCCTAGGGTAACAGATCGAATCCTTGATGTCTATCTTATTGGAGAAAAAGTATGCATATTTATAGTTATATTCTATAATAGTACTTTGTGTGAAGATTGTCTAATTGTGTATTTTTTTATTTATGTAGGGGAAGTCTCATATTGCATAGAGGTCAGCTACACCCGCCTTGACCTTTCCTTCGACCATCACATCTTGTATGATAGTTACCTACATCGACTCAACGTGTTACATTGCCTCGACCTCCACCTCTAGCGTCTCCAGTTGTACGTCGGTCACCTACACCAACAAGGTCTGCGACACCGTTTTGGCAATCACCTACAAAGATTTTGGATTAAAATGTCTTTGACGATTTATTTGAATGTTTGAACATGTAGCTGATATCGATGAAGACAAGAATTACTAGTCGACTAAAAGGCGCGATATTAGGCATTTAAACAAGAAGGTGAACAAAGTAATTGAGTTGGTGAGAACATATCGTCAAATGGATGCAGTGTTGAAGATGGTTCTGGATAGGGTGCTAGTTGTGATTAAGGGGGTGACAGATGTGCAGACGGATGGGGTTGACAGAGGTACAGTCAAAAGGGGTGATGAAGGTGCAGCGGATGGGGTAACGGAACAATAATCATCGTACCTTCGTATTTTGCTTTCAAAAACATTTCGTCGATGCAAATTGCGCACCGTATTGAAGATATAAATCCTCATATACGAAGTCCCAGAGCCATTAAGAAGTATTTGAAACTGTTGCCGGGATCAGTCTCAATAAAGAATGCAAAGCCCCAGTTTAGTTCTTTCCAAGTTATAGAAATATAAGGCCAGTTTAGAATAACTATACTTAGGTGAACCCATTAAGTCCTCCAGAGCACATTCTTTAGCCTTCCAGGCCTTCTGATAGCTCATAACCACTCGAACTCTTGATAGATGTCATGAATGATGTCTGCATGTTTGTACATTGTTTTGAGGTCTCCAAATTTGTGCATTATACATCTTCCAATAACCCATGATCATGCTTGTCTGTTATCATTGGAACGAGTCACCATATTTGCAAATATGTTCGTGTGCATACTTTCGAACAACGAAAAAATCAGATGTGTTAAACTTCGTTGCTCGCAAATGCCACTTGCAACTGTCATCTACACAAACAATTGTGTACATTGTTTTATTTGATTTCTTCACTTTTAATTCAAAGTTATGCTTCAATGCAATCAAAGGCACATATTCATACAGCTCTTTCTTCTTATCAAACAATTGTTCGACTTGCAAATCTTCACCATTGGGAATCACATGTGTCGTATGAGAAGATCGTGAACTAGGTCCAGCCTGGTTTCTATTGGACTCCTGTCTATGTGTAGCTGAGGCAACGAGTCCTCGTTCGTAAATGGAAATTTCTCATCATTATCTTGCATTATTTTAGGAAGTTACTCTGTAGCATTTGTTTCTAGAATAACTACATCATCATCTCGAGCTATCTCCACTGTATCCCAAAAATCATCCTTGTTAATTCATCTCCTGCTTTATCACATGCATCATGTTCATTCATAGGTGAATCCCCCTCCAAAGACTTACACATAGAGGACACATAGTGGAGCATGATACTTTTCGTTCAGATCAATTAGCCATTTCAATTGCAAATCTGAAGTCATCTTTACTGGTGGAAGTGAAAAATGTATATCGTAGGAAAAAAAATACGAACTCCATATTGTATTCTGATGAGTCAACACTAATGATATTTTGCATATCACGATAAAAGTCTGTAAACAACGTATTCACAGATACATGAAGTGTAGCAGCAAATTCTACATCTGGTATATTGCCATGTCCATTGACCTTGATCATTATTTTCAAACTCATCGAAGTAACAAATAGCGATGAGTGCCATATTTGCATTTCAACAAAAAATTTAAAATGAAGTTAGTTGAGTATGGCTAGAAACCTATATGAACTATTAACGATGATGTTGCATGGTGATGGTTGGTTATGTCCCGTTATGTTTGGTTAGTACATGTCGGTTATGTTCGATTCTATTGGCTCATTATGGTATGTTAACCTACATATGGTAGGTTAACCTACGCTCTACTTTGGTAGGTTAACCTACGTTATATCTCGGTGTAACAAACTATTAGCCTACATTCTATCTTTTTCAATTTGAACACAACATAGAAACAAAGATCTTTCTAATAAATTTGTATAATAATTGACTGATGTGTCCAATAATTCGTGTCCATTTACATATTTAGCTAAAATAGGCCAACATATTATTTAACAATTTAATGAAATGCATGAAATTGGGAATGAACTTATCAATACAAAATGTCAAATTGTTGGCTTCTAGCTTGTTCACGTGATGTTTGTTTTCAACTTGGAAGATAAGTATTAACGTTACTGCAATATGAAGAATTAATGTTGGAAGAGTCTAATATTCTAAGAAAAACACGAGTTGTTTACGAAACAGTTGCTCTGTGTTTAATAATTGAATTAGGTTAAAATAGTCTATCTATTTGTGTAATTAAAAGGGTATTTATATCTTTTGCCTTTAACTATTTTAGTTATTCTTATATCTTGAAAATGGTATCAAAGTTTTTACATTAAAAAGACATTTGCAACTTAAAATTTGAAAGTTAGGCTAGTTTATTGTTTGGGCTCTCTTTGACATTGCTATTTAGCCAAATCCCCATCTTTGCTTCACTGTAAGGGCTTGCCTGGGAATTTTTTTTCCCCACCGGTTTTGGGTGATACTATTTATGAAGGATTGAAAAAATCGGTGCTTGTTAGTTTTTTAAACACTTGTTTGGGCAGTTTTTAAACTGCACAAAGTCGGTATAGTGTAATTTGGAGTCTATCTTCCAATCTCCAAATCGGTGGTTTTTGCCGTTCTTCAAAAAAATTTCTAATTTTATTCTCTCTCAAACAATTATTTTTAAAACTACTCTAAATTTAATATTTGTAAAAATAAAAGAATATGCAAAAAACATAATTTAATTTTATATTTTCAATAATAGGTAGATATACTAGTATACCGCTTATGCATAGTGAAATTCGACCATAGGGTTACAATTCAAATTCAACAGATGAAATTTTCAAAAGAGAAAAGAATATAAAGTTGAAAAGAAGAGATTTGAAAAGATGGGTTGTTAACATTTAATTTTAATGAAGAGAGACATATGCTTTTTTGTATTCGTATGACCGAAAAATTTCTTACGATTGTTGATAAAAAATTAAAATTAATTTTTTTTTTATCACGATTATAAGAAGTTCTCTCTCATTACAAAAGAAAAAAGTACTTAAACGTCCGTGTGTCACTACATCTTTAATTTCTCTCCTTACAAAATCATCTCCTCCAAAATTTACTGAATGCTTCAATCCATCTCTCTGATTAGATCATCTCTCTCAACCGACCATCTCCAAAATCTGCTCACGCCTCAATCTATCGTCATAATAGAACATATGGTCGCATCCCATAGCAAGGAAGTAGTATACTAGTATATAGATATTCACGTGGTATGGAGTTTTCTCATTACGTGAAAAAAGTACTTAAATGTACGTGTCACTACGTCTTCAATTTCTCCCATCACAAAATCATCTCATCCAAAAACTTGAATCCATTTCCCTAATTCGATTATCTCCCATAACCGATTATCTCCAAAATCTGCTTACTTTCTCAATCCATCTCCCTCTCTCAATTGTTCATCTCCCTCTATCGATCATCTCCAAATTTTGTTCACTACTTCAATCCATCATCATAATAGAGCTTACAATGAACTTCACTTAAAAAAACTCTCAAAAAAAAAAAAAAAAAAATTTCTGCCAGAAGTTTACTAGTATATATTTAATTTAATTATTAATAAAGTCCCCAAAATTGAACCATTTGAAAATGGCTACCCAAAACCAACCATCCCTTCCTTGCTCCAAAACTCCCAATCAACGTAGAAGGATACAATGGAGGAGGAAAGCAAAGACAGAGAGGCCATGGCAGCAGTTGAAGATGCAAAGAAAAGATGCAGTGATCTCACACAGCGAATCATCCATACAGAGAAACTCTCAAGTTATCATCAAAACTACCCTTCTTAGGTTAATCCACCCGAGCTCTCTTTTCTTCGTCGCCTCTCCCTCACTCATCCCTTTCCTTCTTCCTCTCTCAGGTATAATCTTTTTCTTTTAGCTTGTAATAATTGCACATATGACGTGAAGAAGAAAAATACATGCTTGAATTGGAACAATTTTCATGAGTTTGAATTTGTGGCAGTGTCAATATTGGGCACCTGGAGGCCGTTGTGCACGTTCTTCAGCATCCACTTGTAACTGGGGTATCGCGTGTTTGCAAGCCAATTGTTCTGTCGCCTTCAAAAAGCGTCTATGTTGATATAGTATGTAGTTTGAATGGAAACCCCGTGTGGTTTGTTGTCTCGGATAGGAACCCTAAATATATTTTTTGGGACAGAAACAAGGGTTTAAAGACACGAATTCGACAACTTCTTGAGGCGGCGAACAAATCCCCTGTAACGCTAAAGCCATCTTCTATCATCTTCTTCTTTGCTAATGGACTCGATGATGGTGATAACCAGAATCTTAGGGATGAATTTGGAGCCACTGAATTAGAACTTGAGTCGTTTTCGTATGAAGAGTTAGAATTAGAGGAAGACTGGACAAATGTGAATCTAATTGGAAGGTCATTCCCAAAGTCTCGTGTTCTTCAAATATGGGTCGACAAGAATGATTGTGGGATGAATGATAAACATCTCTTGGATTCTCAGGGGAAAGATATCTTGATCTCCTGCAAGAAGCAGATTGAGTGCTGTGATTTTAATTTAGGCTTGAGTTTTTGTTCTCTTGTTTCTGGAATGAAATGCGGCTGCTGCTCTTTGGACGACGCAGGGCTTGAGGTTGTATTATCGAAGGAGTTGTTGGATGGTATTGGAGCCAAATTAGTAATTTTGATACGACAGCAATGATTGCTATCGTGTCGGGATCAATAATGGAGGGACACAGAAACTTTTGGCTAAACCAGAGAATGAATTAAGGGTCGATTTAAAGGCAACTATGAGTTTGTGATTGCACAGGTAATGATCTTTATGGAAGTTGATCTGAGAGAAACAGTGTTGTAATATTTCAAAAATGGTTTCTCATCTTTATAAGAAAAGCATTCTTTTTCTATTATCATGCTGTTTGCTTCTTAGGCAAAAACATAATCTTGATCTAAAGAGAATCCATTAGGGGAATCTACTTTTACATTCAGCATGATGTGAGAATATTTATGCATCTAAATTCATCTTCTTATGTTCACCATCGAATTATCTTTCTAATAAGGACTAGACTATTGCATTATATTTGTTGAAGTTTCTAACTGTGTATAGAGAAGTATTTGAAGTCTTTAGTCCTTCACAGGATGTATTTTCAATAGATGAATGAGTTTATGAGGAGGAACTAGCCAGTTGAGAATACTCATAACTTTTTTGCAAGGCGTTCCATATATCTATGATGCTACAATTTTTTATAAGCCGGCAATAGCAAAATTGTGAACTAGAGCAATGTCATGCAACAATCATTGTTAAATGACTTTGAAAATTAAAATTAGCTTGCCATAACAGCCACTTATAGATTTTCAGTTTTCTGGAGCAAAAAGTCTAAACAAGTGAATATCTCTGCTAATGCCCTCACACTCATTTTTCACCGCAAGAGAATATTTTGTGATGAAGCGGTGGTAAGCTATATTAATTTAATACAAAGACTTGAGTAAATCACTTCAAAGACTAAAGAATCGAAAGTCAAAACATGACTAAATAGAATACATATTCACTCTCTGAGCGCTGCTGCCGGTGGTATATAAGTTTTATTTTAAGTTTAGTAGTTTACAATTGGTTGTAATTAATCCCACCTCTCTTGTGTGAAGTTAATGTTTCTCTTCTAGGGATATAAAATAGTTCATTTGATAAATTGACTACAGCGAAGAATAAAGTTGAGGAAACAATTGTTCTTTCATTAACTATTTATTTTATCCTTCAGTATTACTGACATATGTTATTGCATCGTAGTTGAAATTTGTGAGATGGAATTAGTGTTGTCTTCGTATTCTTGTTTAGTGATCTCAGGTGCCACAGAAATTTGATGAATGGTATAATCTTGATGTCTTGCTAGGTCAACTCCGAAATCCAGAACCCGATCCATGAGGAGCTGGCTGGTGTAATATCTGGAAAGATAGGAATTATATGTGAAAGTGTTCATTCAGAATTTCAGGAGCTTATGTCAATGTGTGGTGGTCCTAATGAGATATCAAGAGCCAACCACTTTCTGAAGTTCCTCAAGTGAGTTCTTCCACCACTTCAAGTTTATAGCTTCTTTCTTTTTAGTAGACATGATCATTTCGATCCCTCCCGAAAAGGGAAGATTAAGGAGCAAAAATTTCTCATTTAAAAACTAGCAAATTTGAGAAGAAATATATGTTCCCTGCATCGATGCAAAAAGAAAATCAAAAAGGAGGCAGCAGTATGGTGATTTCTTCACCCTGCCCCCAGTTTGCATTATATTCATATTACCACCTGATGCTATTGTTATTGCCTTTTTCATCTGTATTTGTCAACGAGTATCTTACATATAACTGGGACAGGGTAGTGCCTGATTGTCCTTCAACACGACTGATGAGCCTTCCATCGACCAGAAAACTGGCCTTGAAAAACAAGGTAGTTTTTGGTACTGGCGATTACTGGCATGCTCCTACTATAACTGCAAACATGGCTTTTGTCAGAGCTGTTTCACAGACAGGGATGTCTCTGTTTGTAATGGAGCATAGACCACGGGCACTAATTGGTGACTAGCATCTAACGACTATGCAAATGGAAATTATTATTTGCTGGACGAGCAGTAAATCACATCCCCGTCGCTTCCTGCATTATATGTTGTACGTGGAAATTATGGTCCTAATCATCTACCATCCTCATGGAATCATTTGTTTTTCTACCTTCATTGACTGGATATCTCCTTGCAAAGTGTTGGGGTTATCACTTGGTGCATCTAGCCAGAGAAGTATGCTGTACTTTTTGACCAGCATTACCTACTTTCATTTCTTTGTAACATAGGGTGGTATCTTTGTAACTTTTTATGGTAACATGGGCAAAAGTTTCTGAATCGTTGAATAATTTAGCTCTTCTGGAGTTATAGCCGCAATGGAACTTGGTATGTTACTGATTTTTATTGTTTTGGTCTTTCCTTTTCTCCTATGCATAGAATTACTCCATGTCCCCTTCTTCTACGTGTTTACCTTGTACTAATAAAATTTCACTTTTCAGTAAGGGCCCCTTTGGTAAGCTGTCAATGGACAAAGATAATGGATTAAATTTATTTTATCTTGTTTGGGTAAAACTAATATCCGGATAAACTTTTATCTGAGTTTATCCAGATAACAATTTTAAGTAAAAAATAAGGACAATTTTTATATCATATAAAGGATGACAAATATATTTATCCGGATAAAGAATTACTCTATTTTTTAATAGACAAAAATATTTATCTATTATTGGATCCATGTCTCAAGAAACGTATTGTTTTAATCTCTCCTCCTCCAATTCAATTTCGACATCTCTCCTTCTACAAATCAATTTCGGCTTCTCTCCTTCTCCAAATCAAATTTTGTCTCTTGGTCCACTTCTTCTCCCCCTCATACATTTGGCAGTCTGCAAAAAATCTAGGTATGCTCTCACTATTTTCTTTCTTTGGGTTTTTTTTTTTTTTTTCCTTCTACTCCTTTTGTTCTGTAGGTTTAATTCAAAAGATTACAACTTTGGGCTTTGGGTTTTGGTGAAAACTTGTGGATTCTGATGGTGAACATGGAGTACTTCTACCCCCTGTAGATTTGCTTTCACATACAAGTCACAAAGATTGATATATACAAGTGATTAGACGTGTGAAGAAGAGTTACGTATCGATCAGCACACATTTAGTAAATTGTGTCATATGCTTTGAACAATTAGTAAGCTTAAATATACTAGAAATGTGACAGTTGAAGAGATGGTGGCTATGTTCTTATATCTTATTGCACACCACGAACGATTAAAAATGATTTCATGCGTTCGGGTGAGACTATCAGTAAACACTTCAATGCAATTTTAGAGGGAGTTAGAAGAATGCAAAGCCATTTGCTGAAAAAACCAGAAGCAGTGGCCGAGACATCAACATATTGTAGATGGAAATGGCTTAAGGTATTTATCTACTTGGGCGTGATAGAATTTCATTCAATAGTTGTCTTAATTATGAACACCTGACATGTATAATGTATTTTATTAGGGGTGCTTAGGGATTTAGATGGGACTTATATTAGGATGCATGTGCCGAAGGTTGACAAACCTAGGTATCGCACAAGAAAGAACGAGATTGCTACAAATGTTTTAGGAGTATGCTCTCAAGATATGAAATTCATAAATATTCAACCTGAATGGGAAGGATCTGCTGCAGATTCTAGAGTACTTAGACATGCAGTGACTAGGAGGCATGGGTTAAAAGTTCCACATGGTATGTCTGAACTTGTCAAGTACATTTACAATAGTCATTTTATAATAACTTTTATATTGATATATGGTTAATGTTATTTGGTTATTATTATCTTGTTGACACTGGCTATGCTAATGCTAGAGGATTTCTTGCACCATATAGAAGTACTCGATACCATTTAAATGAATGGAGAGATGGTAATCAACCTACAAATCGGGAGGAGCATTTTAACATGAGACATTCCAGTGCAGGAACATTATTGAAAGATGTTTTGGTCTAAGATGGGCTATTTTGAGGAGAATCTAATCATTATTGCTTGTGCACTTCTTCACAATCTTGTAAGAGAAGAGATGCCATATGACCTTCTTGAAGATGAACTGGATAAAGAGCATATGCAAAATTACATTGAGGCCGAGGAAGAAGCAATAGAACATGTGGATGCGTCAGATCAATGGGATATTTGGCGAAACAATTTAGCAACCGAGATGTTTGAGGAATGGATAACACATAGGAATGTTTAAATATATGTGGACTTAACATTACTCCTATTTTCAAGTTTTATAGTTTTGTAAGTGCGAATGATATATTTTGACCTGTTTATTTAATATTTGAGTTTTATTTATTAAATGTTTTATTTAGCACTTGTGAAGTATACTTTTATGCTTGAAGTATGGTTGCATCTTTCTTGCCATTTGATTTTTCAATTACAACTTAAAGGATGACACATCTTAAAGGAAAACATAAGTGGACAGATGTAGAATATGAAGTCCTTGTTGAAAGTTTGACTGAGCTATCACATGGAAAATTCAAATGTGACACTGGTTTCAAAAATGGGTATTTAGACCATGTACAATTTATGATACGTGCCAAGATACCAGATTTTTGTAAAAAAGCAAGCCCTCAAATAAATTCACGTGTTAAATAACTAAAGTGGCAAACAATGGCTATTCATGATATGCTTACTATCGGCATTGAATCCTCGTGGAATGATGTTAGGAAATATGTTGATTGTGACAAAATGTCTTTGATCAATGGACAATGATAAGCTCATACATACCATTATTATCGGAATGTGCATAATTTATTTTTTAATATTTATTTATTTTATAATTATAAAATAGTAATTTTTTTATTGCAGAGTCATCCTAATGCTAAAGAGCTATGGAGGAAAAAAATTCAGAATTTGGATGCTTTAGTCGCAATTTTTGCAAATGATCAAGCTAATGGTGAGGAGACTACAAAAGCTGGTAATGCTGAAGAGGAATATAACAATGCAGATATTGCTAGAGAGGAGAGTATTGATTTAGGTGAGTACGAGTCATCAGAATTTCTTTCAACAAATGAACAAGAGATGCCGACTAGTTCACTAACTACTACTAATGTGGCTATGAAATCTAAGAAGCGTGTGAAAGAATTAAATTCAATAGTTGAATTGGCTAGTGGGATTAAAGAGTTTGTCGGTGCAACTGTATCATATTTGACTACTTTGACCAATGTTTTTTCCAAAGAAGATTCCGATATATCGACAAAGGTGGCCAAGGAATTATACAAAATTGAACGTTTATCCACTCAACATAGGATAAAAGCTGCGAGATCTATATTTCCGACTCCTCTATGACAATCTTATTTATGGTGACACCAGTAGAGAGCTGAAAATTATTATTGGAAGAGATTTGCGGCTTTCGTAGTGAGTAGTGATAATATGAGTGGATTTGAGGAGTATTATTAAAACGGATGGACGAGTTATTTTGTTTAATGAGCACTTTCATATTAGTTTTGGAAAACTTGTTTGGATTTGAAATCTTTTAAATTTATTGTTTCATAAACATTATTAGCTAGTTATTGTGTTTTTTTATAGTATAATTATATATTTTCATTAACGTAATAATTACGCACGAATACTCACTAGGACTAAAAAATAATATAACTCATGTTATTATTTTGAATTTTTTTATAGCAAGAATGGTATTTTGGATATTTCAACAATTTTATCATTTATCCAATGCTAATGAGCCAAACATGATAAAGATAAAATAGTATTTTTCTATTCTTATACCTTTCTAAATCAAACAGCATAATAATAAATTTGTTATCCAGTAACAGACTCTAAAAGATAAAAGGGATCGTTGAGTCTTGTTCACTCCTGGCGAATTTTGACAGGTTTAGTTGTATAAGTTTCTTTTGAAATAGATCCAATGAGAAGACTTAGTTTCATGAATTTCAGGAAAACAAATTAGAAGTAATACATTGATCTAAATATAGTTCCAGCTTCTCGACATGCAGATCAGAGATCTCTGAAATGAAGCAAACACTGTGCGAGTAAACTGTTTATACTGAAACAGAAAAATTTGTCTTCAATTGACATTAAAAAAGAAAAAGGACAGAAGAAAAGAGATGGAATGATGTTCAGAGCTTGACGCCAAAATTACAAGTACTGGCTTTGATGCTAATCATACTATTAGTAGATAGGCTATCAACAATCAACTTGCAGGTGCCGACGATCTTCACCTTCCTCAGTTTCAGAGTCTTAAGTTTGATGCTGACTGGCACTTTAATCTTGAGATCTAATGGAATTCTTCCAGTCTGTTGCTGCTCCTGCAATGCCTCCAGGAGAGTCCTCCCATATTGATTTTGGCCACTCAAAGCCACATTCAGAACTGTCCTATTCTGGTACCCTTGGTAGAATCTGGGGATTGATCCTTGGCACAGATTTGTGTTCTTGTACCATACACTCAAATGGCTCCCTTTCTCGTAATATATTCCAATATTTTTATTCGGGTTATAGGCGGTGATCCTCACGTTGAACCTGGCGTAAAGGCTCATGTCGAAATTGAGTGTCAGATCTGATATTCTGAGATTGTCAACTGAGTATTTGGGAAGCTTGGGTTTGAAATACAAGGTAAAGAATGCCAATAGTAGCTCCAATAATGATGAGTAGGATGAGGACTAAGCTAATTGTCCAGCAGATGCATTTGCACAAACAGCTTCTCTTCTTCTTAGGTGGTGATGGTGGCATTACTGGAATGGTTACGTTGCGTCTCAATGGAATTTGATGCTGCCCCCAGGCTCGCCTTTTTCTGCTCGAAGAATAGAACCTAGAGGGCCAAAGGGCGGGTACGTGGAGCTTCTGGGTCGACCACCACTGGATGAATTCTTTGGTGGTCCGTCATTGTTCTGCCTCCTTTTCTGTATCGTAATTTCTTCAATCTCAGTGGTTAATAACTTGTAATGAACATATCAAAGATTCAAACAATGTCGAATGCAATTAGTATTTATGTAAATGAGTCTGCTATGAAATGGTTTGTTGGTAGGAAATGTCTAACCATTCTTACCTAATAACAACATGAATGCATGCAATGTGGAGGAAGTAGGTCAGCTACACGTAATTAACTCATTTTGATGTCCCATAACCATATTTTTGTAGGTAAAGTAATCATCTTCATCAAACACTATACACAAACATAACTAGTTTCTTTTCACTTAGACACGTGCACGATGTCCGTTTTATATATGTTCAGATGTTCTTTTTTTGGACAAATGGCTTCCATTTGTTGACCTAACTCTAGTTTTTCTGTCAATAGAAGGTGGAAAGGCCTTATTTGGTCACTCAAGTTATGCGACATAAGAAAGACCTGCAGGATTGAAGAATAAATGGATGGGCTCAACCACCGTAATCCTTGGAACCCCACAAAAGTAATGTGAAAAGCAATTGAAAAATTAGTAACATAACCCTCAATGTAATATTGAACATATAAACAACAGTTAGGTTATTAAATATGTATATACACCAGTTTCTCCTAGGTCTGTCCTTCAATAAAAAAAAAAAAAAAAAAAATGGTTCAAATGAGTCCCATTCCATGTGCTTGGTTTTAATTGGGCTGGAAATGACTTCAGCTTATCAAATTTTGAGAGAAAAGGAGGGGGGGGGGGCATGCATCACCATAACTAAATAAACACAACAATTTGGAAACTTATAGTAACATTACAGCTGCAGTAATCATAAACTAAAACAGTTTCTGGCAATATCAGTCTAAAGCTAGTGGCCTCGTCATACCAACATCCAAGCTGCTAAAGTTACAAACACATGGAACCTATAAGTTGGCCTTGCATGAAGCTTTGTTATGCCCGAGTTGCTTGCACTTCGAACAAGTGACCGTCCTCTTGTCTGGATCCTCTATTTTGATCTTTTCCTTGTGTGGATTTGGTGACAGAGGGGGAGGAGGAAGCACATGCATGGTGTCCGAATCAGCCTCTTCTGTTCCCACCGGTGCTCCAATTCCAGGAATATGGTTTATGGACTCTGAATATGTTGACCGGTAACTATCAACATTGAAGTATCTTGAACAATAATCGTACAGACTCTTCCCTGTACTGTTGAAGGAAGCAATAGCATGTCGACATGGTAACCCACATTCTTTCCATTCTAGGCAAGTGCAGTCCCATTTCTCGATATTCACTACATGAGTAGATTCATCATGAACCTCAAATAAAACATCTGATGCCATAAACACTTGAAGACTTTCTGCTTTAAAGGCTTCTTCCTGGATCTTTTTCTCTTTGGATGGAGTGAGTTTTGTAGTCCATTTACTTGACTCTGTTCGACGAGTATTTATCAATTCGCTCACCATGTTTATCAGGCCTTCTATCTTCTGCATTATAGTTGATTCCCGTATTTCCTCCATCAGCTTGGCATATGGTTCTGCGACATTTTGTGTGATATAGTTAAATGGCTCACCTTTGAATAGCGAACTCGTCCACTGCTCCGGCTCAATTTGAATAACCCAATCATAAGCATTTGGAGAAATCTCTAATCTGCTCGGTGAACTTTTTGAAAACATTGAGTCGAGATGCATGCCCAGCAGCCAGAAACAGTCCAGGTAAAGCACCCTCCTTCTCCATTGAATGGCCCCTTCGAGTTTCTCCTGAAACTTTCTACAAGGTGGTACATTGAATAACCATGATGAGCATTCTCAAATACCTTCAGCACAGACTCCTTCAATCCCATCTCTCTATCTGAGACAAAAGTTATGGATTGTGATGTTGATATTGCACATTTTAGTTGCTCCAGAAACCAATGCCAGTTATCATCATTTTCAACGTCGACTATTGCAAATGCAACAGGGAAGAAACCATCATCTGCATCAAATGCAGTCGCTGTTAACAAACTTTCTTGGTACTTCGATCTCAGAGAAGTAGCATCAAGAAAAAGAATGGGTCGGCAACCATTCCGGAAACCATGTATGCAGGAATGAAATGAGATGAAAAGGCATTTAAGTCTTTTCTCATCATCAGTGATCAGCTTGGCAAAACTACCCGGATTTGTCTCCACCACCTTTTCGCAGATCCAAGGCAATCGATTGTATGACTCTTTATATGAACCCTGAAGTTGCTCCCTGGCATCCTCAATTCCACGCCAAACTTGTGTGTAGCTCAATTCAATTCCAAAGTCCTTTGAAATGCTCTTAGCAATTTCCCTGGGTTTGTGATGCGGGGAATTTCGTAATTTGTCCTTTATAACATTTACCAACCAATTTTTGGATGGATGAGCATTCTTCCAAGATTCCCCTCCACATGTATGTGAATTGTCGAACTTTTTGATCCTAAATGACTGAGAAGCAGGAACCCAAGATGCATGAATTTTCCAAGAACAGCCCTCTGCAACACATATATGCTTTCTCGCACGATTAGTGTCACTCTTTTTCAATTTGTAAACAAAGCGGTGAGCAACAGCAAACTTCTGCAGTGCCTCCCGAAATTCTTTCACACTTTTGAAATCCTGCCCCACACCAGTAATACAATCTTTCCATTCAGCAACTACTTTCTCTGGCAAGTCATCATCAAAGAAAGCAATACTAGAGACACTATTTCTTTGCTGTTCTAAGTCATCGTTTACAGAAACGGTAATTTGACTTTGGTTTTTCTTTTTCCACGATCTTCTTCCCCTGTCATTATCCCTAACCGCAACAACAGTTAGACCCTGGGCACCACTCCTCCACGAGGCAGTGCGCCTCCGCTTTTTAACTGCATCTGCTGGGCTATTACTTGTATCAAAGCCAGCTGAGCTTGGAGAATTTGCATCAACAGGAACAGATACACGCGGCTTATAATCAGAATCATAATCAGAATCATGTTCAGAAGATGGAGATGAGGCAGTCGATGCTTGACTGCCACTTGAGTTGTCTGCAGTCCCATCAGATGCTGCCGCAGAACCAGTAGGTGCATGAAGAGGAGCATAAGCATCAAGTTCAGCAATAGCATGGGCAGAGAGAGGTTCAACATCAAGGGCAACCGTATTGACAGCAGTTGAGGGTGTGCCAACATGATTTATAGTCGCAGCCAGTTTTATAACATTTTCCTGCAAGTGGCATTCATGTATTTACATGCGCCACATGTCAAAAAATATTTTAGCAGCAAGATGCGGTAACCAATCACCACATCATGGAATAGAGAGTTTCTGAATTTCACTATATTGAAAAGTTAGGGATAATGTTGGGGTTTGACAACATTTTTCTACTGAAATCTACTCTAAGGTGGTGTGCAGTGGCAGGCAAGAGGCTGGAATTACAAAAGAACTCATACCAACAACAAAATAAGTGCATGGAAGTACTTGATAAACAAGATGCACCTCAGACATATACCTGGTAGAATGTATTTTGATGGCATCACGGTCAAATCCTTCTTTACCATTGACAAAAATATCAGCAGTCACTGAATGCCCATGAAAATCTATCATTCTTTTCAAGTCTTTGTTATTTCTCAAAGTGATGAGATTTCTCCTGTTTCCTGGGAGGAAGTACTTGATCGACAGTGTTCTGTGATCCAAATTAGACATTTCAGCCAATTTTATTACCAGATCTTCAAAAGAAGTATCTTGATTGATATTCACAGCATTTGCCTCTCCTCCTTCGTATGATAAGTTCCCATCATCATTGGTAATAAACTCGCCACCAGACTGGCAAATCAATATAAGCTTCCTTTTGTCATGGAAAGTATCTTCAGCAGATAAAGTAAAGAATTAGAAGAAAAAAGAGTATACCACCTCCAGTTTTTGTACTTCTAAAAGACCTATTACAGTTTTTATTTCATTCCAATTCTATAAGCAGATCCGCTTTCCTCTTCATCCTTTTCGGGGTATGTGCAGACAAGAAGTTGGTGAAAGCAATTATAACTCCAATATAACCAAAACTATCAGAAGTAACATTAGAAGCCAATCTTCAATACAATGCCTATTTGTGGATACCAATCGAAATTGGTTACTGTGATTTAAATGGTGAGTATGTAAATATGACAATTAATCATTACGATATCAAGAGTCATTTAATACAGGTTGCCACCAAGTTCATTTCTCATGTCCCAGTATAAGACTTTTGGATGTTAAAAACAATCAGAAACATATCTAAGGCGACATAAGCACAATTACTTATCTCAACAGTATGCATAATACAATTGAGAAGAAAAAGAAACAAATAAGGAAACCAGTCTTAGCTTTCTGTTCGATATGGGGGAAAGGAAAAGAGAGGTAAAGAGATAGATTAGGAAAGGATCCCATTTCCACAAAATCAAGCACCAGGCCTCTATTAGATGATATATCCAAAATAGTTAATAAATAAATAATATCTTTGTTCAAGAAAATTATGGGATATTTTAGAGTTGTCCAGAACACTTTGAAACTCTAATCTTTGTTTCCTGGCATATGAATACACATCTAACAATAGAAAAGGCATTGAAACATTTCAGGGGTACAAAAGAATTATGTTATTTTAGAAGTCTATGACGCTGGAGAGTCATTTTCAATGGTACGTATATAAAATCAGATATTATATGACACCCTGTTGTTTTATCAAAAGTAACTGAAACTATACCCAAATGTTTCCAGTAGCAAGTCTACCAAGCACCTTCCTCTTCTCAAATATGAAAGCACGTGTCATAAGAGTACTTGGGATGCTTTAAAAAAAAAAATCATTCGCGTATGGCATGACACATGAAAATGATTAGATAAGACATTCATAGGAATGGTTGACATCATGTTTAACAGTCATATTGCATAGAGTTATCATTCCAAATAACAAAAATGAAAAGCATTAAACATTTAAACTGTCACTCCAGATTAAGAAAGGATTTTGTTATATCAAGCCACAAATTACGTAATTATTCTCATCTAAGCATCCTTTGGGGAAACTTTTACATGGATAAGAACTGACTCATATGAACTCGCCATTCACATATATTTGTAATGTCACTGGCTATGGACTGTACTTTTAAAGCAACGAACATATAGCATGTTGCCCATTCATGATAAAACATCATACGATCACAATAAAAACATTAATCCAAAACAAGAAGCTAATCCACTGTTTTGAATACCAAAATATTAATAAAACAGAAAAATAATTGGAGAATAAGATCTCCCTGTGAAATCATAATTCTTTATCCTATATCTGATCTGCAAGTCATGTGATGGAGTTCTAAGAGAGAACTTAACACTAAATCATTCGAAAGGAAATAGCCATCTTGTGTATCTTTATACATAAAAATGTAAAAGAGAGAGAGAGAGAGAGAGAAAAGAAAAGGTGAAAATAATCATTAGTTAAGAGCTTGCTCCTTGAACCAGGCAACCAGCAGTTGAATTGGGAGTCTAATAGGCAAAATGTGAACACAAGGGGTCCACCACTGCTGCAAACTACTCTTCTGGGATTTATTTAGAAACGGCAGTAGTCACTTGTTTAAGATCAGTGCAGTAACAACCCAAATTGAAATCAGCTTCAGAATGATGAAAATCAGAAACGATGACAAAGAATCGTAACTCAACGAACATTACTATAACCGTCCATGGAAGCTGGCAATTTCTAGTTAAGAAATCAATTAAAGTCAACCAATAACACAGGATTTCCAATTATTGATTGCAACACACCCGCAACCACAAAAATGGCCATGAATGAACAGTGCATGCAGAGAAATGCAAAGACAAAAAAAATTAAGTAATCAACCACACATTTACAAAAGCTACAAATTAGTTAGTAAAAGTGAATAGTCCAGTTGAGAAAAGAATTACCCGAGTGAGTGGAGAAGGTTGGGTGGGAGATGAAGGAAAACCCTAGAATCGGGGGCTGAAATAGAATTTGGGGATAAAAGCGAGACCGATGGACGAAATGAAGGATGTGGGCCAAAACTAGCTAAACTTTCAATTTTAATTACAATTATTATATTATGTGCATAAATTGGGGTTCTTTCCAAACATTTACATTAAAAAAATAAAACAATAAAATTATTTATTATTTAAATTTAAATTATATATATAAAAAAAAAGAGTAATTTATATATTTAGGTTTTACTGTAAATACTGAATAGCACTAAAAATTGTATCAAAAAAATTTGAAGAAAAAAAATTTTAAAAAGTGAACCCTCATCTACCAAGAAAGAAAAGTAATTTGTTTTCTTTCATTAATTATGGGTTCAAATGAATTTTCCCTTCTAACGTGATTTTCAATATTAAGGGTAATTTATAATTTGATTGATATGAATTAATGTTTTTAAATAAAAGTGTGATCTAAATGTTTCTTCAACATCCCTCACATTTTTTTTTTAATATATTGAAGATACTAGATTGATGGTAAGTGTAGATATTGTGAATTTTTTTCGTGTTGAAATTTTACCAAACCAATCAAATCGTCCCACTACCCTGGGTCACTTGAATTAAGATGTTACAAACAACCGCGCAACCATGCATTTGATTCAAGAACAATAAAATTGATCATGAACTTATGAAGAGAGGGTCGAGACGACTTAGTTATGAGGGTTAATGTTCTAAAAGTGAGGATATTCAAGATAAGTACTTGAATTTACGTATCGAAAAATATATTATTCGACGGTATGTAATAAGTTCAAGAACATTGAAGATAAAAAGAATTGAGTTTTGCTTAAAGTTATATTAAGCACTATTGCAAATGATTTGTGTTTAAATTATAATTTAAGTTGGTTGAATATACTTTTTATCTACATATTTTATACAACTCACTACTTACTATTCATATCTTATAAGCGTTTAAAAATAATTTCAAAGACTTTTAGACATGCTAGTGTGGATTATCGATACATTTTTGGTGTCTTCAAGTTTTGCAAGTTTTTGGAATTTTAATTTGTATTAATTTTGAATGTTTGCCAATATTAGGGGAAATTGTAAATTATCAAGGTTCTAAAATGCGAATGCGTGATTTACACGGCGGCGGTGAAGCATCAAGAATTATAGACCTAAGTTCGCATAAGCGTCAAAATGCGTTTCGAATTTTAATTATTTTTAATGCTCAAATTTTAAAATGTAATAAGATAGCCTACAATTTATCGATTTATATTACAAAATTGCAGGTATAGTTTTCAAAAAACAAATAAAAAATACATGAGTTTTCAAAATTAGATACACTTTGTACAATAAAGAAAAATTAGATTAATATTAAAGCAATATCATGGTTGAACATATCATATTCAACGTGGTTCAAAATTAAAATTGCAGGCCTAATTTTAATAACATAGCCTACGATTATATTACAAAATAACAGTTCAGCATAGTAGTTTTCAAAAGTTAGTAAATTACAACTACCATAAACATAAACACAAATTACTTAATAATCTTCTACAATTTGATTACATGCCAACATAGCCTAACTTTTGTCTAACTCTTTATCGAATTCTAAGTCAATCTCTTCTTTTTCATCTAACACATCTTCCGTGCCATCCGATATAAAATCATTTTCGTCGAGCTCCCTTATTTCATCTTGAGCATTTCTAGCACTTCTTGTAGATTTAGAAATGGTTTATTTTGGTTCAATTTGAAAATAAATTTAAAAATAGGCTTGCTTGCTCTAATGTGTGTTATGTGCGTATTCACGATTATTCTCACCTAATCACGTTTATTCTCGCGTATTCATACTTGGCGGTCAACAATAAGAGTTGACCGCATTTTTACACGCATACCCTCAACGCGACGCGTTTTAAACGCACTAAAACCTAAGCGCTTAGCTTAGGCGCCTTAAGCGAGCCTTTTAAACACCAGTAAATTATATCATATTGTTACTCATTATTGACCGAGACAAGAAAAATGTCATTTTGATTGATGAACTAAAATTGTTTCCACCCCAATTTGATTGCTATATAAAGAAAAAATTTTAAAATATTTTAGAATATCAAATGTGAAAAAATGATAAATTTACGAAATTCAAAAGGTTACCTTAAGAAAATTGTAAAGTTTGAAAATCTTATAAGATTACTCTAATTAATTTAAACCATTACATTCAAATAAGTTGTGGGTCCTACTAATAATCAATCTTATAAATTTGGACCATCTTGTGAAATTTAAATTTCTTATGTGAATGATTAATCTTATAAATTTAAATCATGCAGACTAATTAAGTAAAATTTAAATTTAAATTTCTTATGTGGTCCTACAAATGATCAATCATATAAATTTAAATTTTACTCTAATGATCAATCTAATAAATTTGAACTATTACGTTCTTATAAAATACATGTACATATTGTAGTCAAAATAATATTAATTGAAAAACAAATAAAAAATTATAAAATATATTTCTCCAAATATTGAAAGACTTAAAATCTATGTAATATTGATATCTAATTAATAAACATTTAAGTTCAAATTTAGCCTCCAATGCATTTCATAGATTGTTATCTACATATATATTTTTCAAAAAAAATTGTCAAAAAAATTAGTGCATTTCAAAGAAATTGTCAAAAAAAATTCCTGCCACGTCAGCTTCAATTTCTTTAGACATTATATATTTTACTTATAATTTTTTTAGCAATCCACGATTGGTCGCGTCCCCTTCAAATTTAATAATCTTTTCATTAAATATCTTAGGGCAGAGAAGAATGCCAACCCTCAATCCCCCATTTGGGTTTTAGGAGGAGGACCCGTAGAAAGACTTGTGCTAATCCAAATGGAATTTCGAAAAATAAAAGAGCACTGATTGATTTGCAATTGAGTGTCTAATAATTGATTTTGATCGCAAATATTTGATTCTAATCTAACAAATACCGCTTTTGAATTGAAAATTGAAGGAGATCTCACACTTTTATTAATAGTAATTTTAATCAAACAAAGACAAGAACCATATAGTTGGTAGCACCTCACTTTGAGTAAAGTTGCAACCTAAGTCCTTAACTTCCTCGACAAATATTAAAAAGACATTTAGAGAATAACTAAACAAAATGACATGATAAAAGAATGAAATCATAGAAAAATCTTGGACTTGACTGCATTATAGGTCCATCATGCAATCATCCCTCTCGTGTCCAATATGATTACACTTGTATCAAGTATGTTTGAGAGGGTTTATTCTAAAACATAAACTGCACAAACATGCTTATAAGCCCCAAAAAGACTTGAACAACTTCTAGTCCAAAGCCTTGTTCTACATTAGCATCTTCCATAGAACCCAAACCATGTATTGGAGATTTTCTTAGCTCTACATGTAACCCTTGCAATACTAGTTCTATTACATTCGTCCAACTTCAAGGCTTGTCAATGGTGCTTGCAAGGTAATAATAGAGTCCGGGGTTTTGAAAAGAAATATACATAGGTTCAAAAATTAACCCAAACAGGGTAATAGTCAATTCAATTTCCGATCTAAAATTTGTAGTCCACTTAATCTATCTCATAGGATAATTCTCAATAAAACACAAGTTTTTCCAACCACAAGAGAGAATAATCCTCCTCTTTAAAAAGTTGATAATGATACGTTCATAATAAGTACGACCAACCTTAATCACCCATATATCCAGATGACTTCAGGATTTTATGAATCTTTAACAATGGTGGTCCACCATGTGAGAACTTCCCAACGAGTACACAACATTAACTTCTTCCTTCTTCTTTGTAGAACACCAATGTCGGTTTTCTTTTCCAAGACCTTTTGGCACTCGAAGGTACAGGGATTGTCGTAAGCTTGTTCATGGTGGTGAGGGACGGTAACGAGTGGGTGGATTGGTGGAGTGTCGGTGAATCTCGTGGTTTAGAAGGGTAGCGGCCATGGATTTCTCCATGGTCACCCATGAATGAGTATAGTGAGAAAATTTCAGAGGCTTGCATTCGTTAGCCCGTAGATCCACCGTAGGGGTTGGTTCAGCCACTTGATGACCTACACTTGCCATTGAAAAACAGGTTCTAGTGCTTTATACAGTGGGGTACCACGATCAAGCATCACCGGAATGCCCCAAATATGAGGAAGTCATTTTGGGTGCCGCACATCAAAGTGGTGCACCACACACATACACACAATAATTGCCAAGAAAGGAAAAGGAAAGCACATAAAACACATCAATTTCTTGGTTGTTGCCCAAAATGGAACATCAACCAACTCTAACTTGAACTTAACTTTCCAAGAGTTCCTCAAAAGCAAGACCAAATGAATTAACTTTTCAAGACTCAAACTCTTATCAGATGCATCTCACACAATTTCCCTTTATTAATCTAATAATCAAGCAAACAAACAAAAATACAACAGCACTCTCAACTCTGAATGAAAAAAAAATTACTGGACACTGAATTTATCTATACCAGCATCATAACTTGAAAACCATGACGAAGATTCACAATAACAAAACCAGGCCTGAAATTAAATATACAGAAACTTATGCACAACTGATGACTTAGCATAAAAATGCATTTGCAATATCAATTACCATTGTCTTCCCTTGGTTGTTCAGAAGATTGATGGGGTGGACGGGAACCGGATAGAGATGCCAGCAAATTGAGGTGGTGCCCCTGTACTTGAGCTATGGGTAAATAGTTACCAACCCTTGCAGCTGATGCCTCTCCCATTCCCAATGGTTGTTGCTGCTGCAGAAACCTCAAAGAAGCAGAAGGCTGCTGCTGGGAATTATTTGAGGCAACCAGCATTTCAGGGTGGGCAAAGCTCCAGATTTGCCCAAAATCCGGCCTGGTGGGCAAAGCCCAGAACCCTCCAGGAGCCACCGAGGAACCCATGTCTTCTTTGCTGAGGTGATGTTGGTGATCTTCTTCGTCGGAGCGGAGACGCTTGCCGAGAATGAAGTTGGTCGGAGTAAGCAATGACTGAGAATGGGAATGAGGGATGGAGGAGTTCCGGGTGGAGGCGCATACAGTGGCGAAACTAGCAGGAGTGGTGCCAGTGCCAGTGGCGGCTATAATAGAGGGCTCGGCGTGACGTAGAAGCCACTCGATAGTCTGTCCGTCAGACTTATGGCCGAGCTCACGGGTTAGTTGGAAAACCCTGGCTGCGCAGATTATAGGCATGCGGATGCGGCGGCCTCTGCCGTCGACCTTGCTGTGGCGATCCTTGGCGGGAGGCTTCTTCACTACCAAGCCACCATTGCTGTTGGTGGCGCCTCCCAGCGACGGCGTCTGACTTTGAGAAGGATCGATAATGGCTAGTCCACTGCCGTTACAGTCAGCTGCCGACATTGACATAGTAGTGATAGTGTATACACAACTGTCTCCAAATCTATTTAGGGTTTGGGGAAGGTAAAACAAATGGAGATTGGATTGAAATTAGGGTTTTGTTCAGAGAGGGCCGAGACAGTAGGAGGGGAGGGGTGGGGTGGAGAGAGTAATGATTGAGGGAGGGAGCGGCAAGAACTGGTGGATACAGTAGGAGGGGCACATGGGTGGTGGGCTCTAAGTAGTAACTAAGTAGTCCTTACCATTCCCAGCTCACTCCCGACACTAGTGTTTTCGTTTCAGACGCGTTTCGTCGACAATTTGCAGAAACGTTTACTAATGGGTAAATAGCATTATAATGATGTACTCTTGAACTTTTCAATTTTATCACTCGGGTCATCAAATTTTTCAAATGTCTGCATCTAAGTTATTTTGTGACAGAAAACGTCAATTGACAGTTAAATAATCAATAGTTTTTATTGAAATAAAAGTTTTTTTCTTTATTTAATTTAGGATAAATAGCAATGTGAGTCTTTAACCTTTAGATTTTATGACAATAAAGTCTCAAATCCTTGATTTTTAGTACCTAGGATTTCAAACTATTGAAACGTTTGTGCCTGAGATATTTTGTGACGTAAAACATCAATTTGACTCTTAATCAGAAAAAAAAAATGAAATCATCATCCTCCTCATTCAAACTAATAATTTCATCAACAATTTAGAAATACAAAGTAATTATCATGATATACCACTTCTGTTGGAGTTGGAATGAGTTGTTTGGAATTAAGGAAGATGATTTTTTTTTTTTTTTTTGTTTCTTTCTTTATTTTATTTTAATTCAAAATTAATATATGAGTACACTAATTATTTTATTCAAAATTAACATTTTAACTATCAAACTAACATTCGAGCACAAAATTTTAAAAGGTTTGGTATCTCAAGTGCTAGAAATCAAAGTTTCGTAACCTCATTATCACAAAAAGTTTAAAGATTGAAGACTCTCAATACTATTTACACTAAATTAAAGTAAGGTTAAAACTATCATTTCAATAAAAAAAATGACTATTTAATGGTCAGGTTGACATTTTTCGTCACAAAATGACATCAGGTACAAAAGTTTAAAAGATTTAATATCTTGGTGGCTAGACATCAAATATTTGGGAATCAATCGTCATAACTTCTAGTACTATTTACCCTTTTCGAATCTCAAACAAAGTTTCTTAAATTTTTATTTTTTAATTCAAATTTGAAACTTCTTATTATGATATTTGAAAATCATAATTAAAAATTACATCAGTGAAGCTTCAATTAAGAATAAAAAATGGTAAAATTCCTTATTGGTCCTTAAATTTTACACTGTATGCGAAAAACGTTCACATACTTCAAATCGGACTTTTGGTCCCTTTAACTTTAAGTCGTGAACTCTGTTAGTCCCAAAAAAAAATTTCGTCCAAAAATACTAACGAACGTCCTACATGGACAACATACAGATGACGTGGCATCCTCTCTGTCGCTTTTTTATAAGTAAAAAAATGAATGATTCCTAAACTTTACACCGAGTACAAAAAACGTCTTCATACTTCAAATCAGACTTTGTTAGTCCTTTAACTTTAAGTTGTGAACCCCATTAGTCTAAAAAAAAAAAAATCCTTCCAAAATTACTAATGGACATTCTACGTGGACAACAGAAAGATGACTTAGTGTCCTCTCTATTTTTTTTTACACCTAAGTACACATAATTTAAAATAATTCTATAGAATAAACATGACTTAAGGGAGAATAAAAAAACAATAATAAATATAAATTCAACACGACTTAAGAAATATAGATAAAGATTTGGAATTGGATATTTGACTTTGAGGAGTTATAGATAATTACACTTATAGTGTAAAAGCACTTAAGAAAAATTGTTAGAGTTTTTTCACAAATAAACACAATAAATAAAATATTTTTTAAAATACATCATACTTTTTTTATTATAAAAATATTGTTTTCATTTTTGTAACAATTGTTGTTACATTTGTTATTTTAATTATAATAAATGTGTTACATTTGTTATTAACAAACATAACAAATGTAACAACAAGTGTTGCAGAAATAAAAAAAACAGTATTTTTAGAATTAAAAAAAGTTAGATATCATTTTTTAAATTATTTTATATTTTGTAGTATATGATGAAATTATCACAAAATTATTTGATTTCATCTCTATATTTTTTCAAATCATACGAACCTAGGGGTGGCAAAAAAGTTCGTCGGCTCGCTAGCTCAGCCCATAAAAGCTCGGCCCAACTCGGCTCGGGCTCGTCGAGGGACGAGCACGAGTTAGGGCCAAGCTCCAAAAAAAAAAGAGGGCCGAGCTTGCTCGGCTCGACCAAAAAACGAGCTGGCTCGTTGGACTTGTGGGAACGAGACCACGAGCCCTACTCATTTGGGCTCGTGGGCGCCTGACGGCTCGTGGTTGTCACGATTAAGTGACCGTTGGTCACACATTTTTTTTATTTTATTTTTTCAATTTCATTATTTTCTTATAAATACTCATATTCTAAAATTATATTTTCACACTTCAATTTCTTATCTCTCATTCAATTATATAATCAATCCATTAAAAATTCTCAAATTTAATTCTCTCAATATTAGTGTTATAATTAATATATAATATCTCATTATCTAGATATTACTGTATAATTTTAAGTTGTAATTTTCCACTTCTACTAATTCTCTACATTTCTAGTTTCTAGTTTCTACTACATCTTCATCTTCATCTTCATCTTCTCCTATTCTCTTTATTATATTATTCCAAATGGCATACAATCGAAGTGATGATGATTTCAGTGGTCTTAATGATATTCAAATTCCAAACGATATTCTTAATCAGTTTGGTGGTAGCACTGATCCAATTGATTTGGAAGACTTTCAAGAAGATGCAGATACACAAACTATCATCAGCTTTAGCACTAAACGAAAAGCCACCAAACAAAAGGCTAAGTGGTGGCAACATTTTGAGTTGGTGCCGACTGGTAAACTAATGGACGGAAACCTTGAGTTCAAAGCACAATAGTAAATACTGTCAAGAGAAGTTAGCTTGACACAAGAGAATATGCATGACTCATCTAAACAGACACTTCAAAAATTGTCAATACAAATATGGAGGTTTGGATACAAATCAAGCACAACTCAATTTGGATCTCTAGGAGCCGGTCCAAGAGGTCCCACTCTCAACAACCTGGATATATTCACAAGAATTCATGCGCCACGAAGAACTGCTAGAATTGATAGCAAATATTGAGTTTCCACTATGCTTGGTGGACAATCTTCATTGGACGAAATTTATCCAAAAATATCTCCAACCAAGATATGTTAATATTTCTATAAATACACTTTGTAAAGACACTATCGCTAGATATAATGCAAAAAAAAGAAGCTATTATTAATGATATTAATAATTACAACGGTGTTGTATCTTTTACATTAGACTTATGGACATGTTGTAACAAAAAATGATACATGGTTGCAACTGCACGCTATATTGATAATAATTTGACAATACATAAAAAAGTAATAGCATTTAAACAAATAGACTATCCTCATAATGGAAATAATATTTATCATGTTTTATTAGGTGTGTTACATGAATTTAAATGTGATTCTAAAGCTCGTAGTTTTATATTTGATAATGCAGACCCAAATAATATAGTAATTGAAAAATTAATGCAACATTGTAGTCCAGATTTTGATGGTATTTTATTTCATATTCGTTGTGTATGTCATGTGTTTAATTTAATTGTATAAGATGAATTAAAATTTATACAATCCCAATTAGAAAAAATTAGATATGCTATTAATTATATTTCGGTCTCACCATCAAGAAAATAAGTTTTTGCTGATCTATATATAGAAAATGGGTTGCAATTAAAAAGTTTTGCAATTGATGTTGCCAATAGATGAAATTCAACATATCTTATACTTGAATCTTGTAAAAGCTACGAAGATTGCATTATCAGATATTATAATTGCCGACACTCACACGACTCGTAATATGATTTAGAATTACATGACTGGAAAATATGTGGTCATGTTAGAAAATTTTAAAAGTTTTTACAACGCAACAACCGCATGTTCTCGCGCGTGTATTATCTATCTACTTCACTTGTTTTAAATCATTTCTATTATATTGCTAACAATTTTAATATGTATAAGAATTTTGCTCTTTTTTTAATATTATACAGATCATGGAAGCCAAATTTAGAAAATATTGGAAAAAATTACATATGTTATTTCTATTAGCATGTATTATAGATCCTAGACTAATTTAGAGTGTACGAAAGTAACAATAATAGCAATTTCAAAAAAATTAACTTACGAAAATCTAGTAACGTGTACTAATTTAGAACAAACTTTATGTTCTATGTATGAGGTCTATGTTGAAAAGGTCGGTATGAACGTTGTACGACCCCCTAATCTAACATATACTTCGTCATCAACTGATGATATTGACTTATGGAGTTACGTCAATACACATAGGAGTGGTCAATGTCAACAATCAGTTGGTTCTTCTTCTAGTTATTCCCTTCCTCGTTCTAATGATATACACCAGAGTTAGTCATGTATTTTGCGCATGATGTATTTAGTATGTTCGATAACAAAGAGATAATTTTTTATATACTACGATGGTGGAGACAACATCAACGTAATTACCCAATTTTTTTAAAAATGGCACGTGATATATTAATACCTCCGATCTCAACTGTAGCATCGAGATCTTGCATTTAGTACAAGTATCGAATTTTGTCTCGATACTGTGTCAAGACTTAAAGTTTCGACATTTTAGAAAGCTTCATCGTATCTAAAGGATTGAGATGACGTCGAACTTGAATCCAAGACAAAGTGGATGTAATAATGTCCAAAGAACTTGAAGATTTGAATATGGATTAATCGATTAAGTAGTAAATATTATTTTGTATTAGTATTTGATATTTTTCTTATTTTAATAAAAATTGTACACGTAACATCTTGTTCGTGTACATTTTTTAACTCCGCCTACTTTTAAAGTAGCCGGGTCCCAAACTCAAAAAAGGAGGAGGATTTTCAATCTTTAATTTTTAAAATAAAGGATTCTCGATATTGTATTTTTTTTATTTTAAAATTTAAATTTTTTTTAATAAAAAAAATAAAAATTGAGGATCGAGCCGAGCTCAGAGGGTAGCGCTGACTTGGCCTGCTCGCCCCACGAGCTCGTGAGAGTCGAACCGAGCGCCTATTTTAGGGCCGAGCCAAGAGACGAGCCGGCTCGGCCCATTGTCATGCTTATATGGACCCAAGTTTGATTTAGGATAAGAATCTTAGAGATTGGGTGTTTGACATATGATTTTTAAGGCATTGGAAAAAATTTCACTACTTTTTCAAATAATACAATTTTATCCTTGTTGACATATTAGTTGTAAAAAATGACTAAGAGGATGCCACGTCATCTTTTTGTTGTTCACATAGGACGTCTGTTAGTAATTTTGGAAGTTTTATTTTTTTGGACTAACGGGATTCACAACTTAAAGTTAATGGATTAACAAAATACGATTTAAAGTATGAGGACGTTTTTCACACACGGTGTAAAATTTAGGGATCAATCAGATTTTTTACCGATAAAAAACGACAGAGATGATGCAACGTCATCTTTATGACGTCCGTTAGTAATGTTGGATGTAATTTCTTTTGGGACTAACGGAGTTCACTATTTAAAGTTAAATGACTAACGAAGTCCGATTTGAAGTATGTACACGTTTTTGCACGCGGTGTAAAATTTATGTACCAATCAAGTTTTTTACCCATAAAACTATAGAGATGACGCCATGTCATCTTTATGTTGTCCATGTAGGCCGTCCGTTAGTAATTTTGGACATAATTTCTATTTGAGACTAACAAATTTTATAATTTAAAGTTCGGGGACTAACGTAGTCCGATTTAAAGTATGTAAACATTTTTTGCATGCGCTGTACAATATATAACCAATCAAGTTTTTTACCCAATTAAAAAATGTTAACAAATGACTAGAGTTTAATTAAAAAAATATACACAACATTTTGTGTCTTACCTTGTTTAAAAATGACATTTTTTCATTACTGCGCAAGCTATCATGTTACTGACTTGTCCACTCAAAAAAGGAAAACATAAAATGTATTGATGGAGTTTTGGCACTTTGCCAGGTTTGTTTTTTATACACTCTCGAAATACGTGTAAAAGCGATCTGATTGAAATGGCTTTTTGAAGCTCAAAAATAAAAAGCATTTTCAAGAGATTTTTATTTATAAAGAATATTTTGTATTTTAGAGAGTAAAATTTTTAATTACTCCAACAATCTTTTTATTTTTAATATTTTATTTTATTTATTCCAATAAATATTTATTATTATTTTTTTATATTTTATTTTTACATGCTTCCTTTTAATTATTATATAAATTTCATTTTATTTATTTTATTTTATTTTGTATATACTATTTAGATCAATTAATATATAGAATATTGAAAATTGGAATACATTAAATACATTTAATTATATAGAATGAGTTCTCTATTTTACAAAGTTAATTTAAAGAGTCTCTTAAAGCGTAATTTTAAAAGTCAACCCTATAAAATAAATTATCTTATGTTTAAAGAGCCAAGATCTTTCTTAAAAAACAAAAGATTTTTGATTAAATTTATATGGCATTGATCTCAAAGGTGGACAGGTACCTTTGCCCTCGTGGAGGCATGAGATCAATGCTCTAAATTTATAATATGTTGGCTACAATTAATAAACATTTTTGACTAAAATATAGGTTAAAAAAAAGCTTTTAGAAACTCAAATTGTAGATCCGTTCTCTTTCAAGCTTTTTTTCGGTTTTGTAAAATACCAAAAACTTGTTTACTTTCATATTTTTGGAAATGCATTTTCAAAACAAAGTTAAATTTATAACACAAAACTCAAAACATATTTTTGATGTTATGAATGTTTTTAGTGAAAATATACTTAAAACACGATTTTTTTTTTATTTAATTAAAAATCCAAAAAAAAAAAACTAACAATCTGTAAAAAATTAAATTCTATAAAATTTCAAAAATACTAAAAAAATAATTCAAGCCCATCTTGGTTAATTAATTAAAAAAAGTTAAAAAATTATTTAAATGAAAATAAATTAAAATTATTAGTCCATGTCATTGTTATTTTTTATTTTTTATTTTGCCAATTTATTATTTGTTTGCATTTTATTTTTGTATAAGAAAAAAAAATTGTAAAATCTACCAACTTTAAAATATATATATTATTTGATAATATATTATCATAAAATTATTTTATTTTATTGAATAATCAAATTAATTGAATAAAATATCATAAAACAATTTCTCAAAATTTTAAACACAATAGTTTTTCAGAATAATATATCAAACCTATTTTCACCAATCTTAAGACAGACTCTCAAAACTGAAACATAAAGAGATCTCTAAAAAGTTTTAATTGAATTTTTCTGGAAAACTACAATTGATATATAGTGAAATTTAAAATTTAACAAAATTATCATTAATTCATAATTTTTTTTTTAATCTAATCCAATCTATCTATTTATATAAAGCGAATAATATATCTTGACATATTAAATTATATAATAAAAATTATACATAATATATTTGATTTACTTAAATTAAAATTAATTAATATGATATACACTAAAATAATTATTATATCATAATTTAATTAAGATGTTAATTTTAATAGTTACTATACAATAAGAAAAATTATCCCCATATATTAAAAGTGGGAATTGAATGTGGGCACTGTTCGTATGAACAAGTGCCAGCTACTTTTCATTTTTTCAAAACTTTTTCCCTGTTTCCTTACTTTTTCCTTTACAGTTTTTTTTTTTATCAATTGTAGAATTTTTTCAAAAGTTTCGCCATTTTTTTCATCATTCTTTGGTCGTCTCGTTTTCCTCCGGCTTTAGTCTTATCTTTCAAAAAATCGTCCAAAAATTTTGTAAATATGTTGATTATTTTGAATACCTAATCAAATATTGTTTTTGTTTTTCTCCAAATAAAAGCTATCCAAATATCTAATAACTTAAACTATTGAAACAAAATTTAGCTACACACACACACATGTATTAGACTTCTGGGTTGAGCTCTTGGGCCACCATAAGAATATATATCAAGCAACCCACTTTGAATTTTAAAATTATTTGTAATTGAAACAACTTTCTTTCAATTAATTATTTATATAAGTTAGCAACACAATTATCAAGATTACAATATATACATAGTTCTAAGTCATTTTTTCTAGCGATTACTTAATCAAATTACAATTAAGTCCAAAAAAATTTACCCACAAGCTCAAAATATTGTACTATGCAAGAAAAAGAAAAAGAGAATACTACTCTAATAAATGTAGAAAGTTACGTTGGTAGAGAATGAAAATATATCCCGAGTACAACCCAGGTCTAATATACAAGAAAATAAAATCACTAATTAACAACTTATGCTAATAAATAATAAGCATTTTTACTACTTATTACAAGAAGTTTACAAGAAATCTTATGCATATCTCACGACACTCATGTACTTTAAATTTTTTTAAATGTTTGATACATTAGAATGAATAAAATAAAATTGAAAAATTGAAATAATTTACAAAGTTGGGTCATAATGAGGAGAAGTATATAATAAGTTTAAACTTTAAAGCAGCGGAATAATCTTTTAAGATCATAATTGAAGTATTCATTTTTAAGATTTGTATTAATCAATTCTAATAGTGAACTACACACAATTAAGTTACATCATCTAAAAATGAAGAACGTTTTTGTTAAAGATCAATTGAAGCTATATCACTCACCTTTACATAATAATAATATGCATTTTTCTCAATAAATTTTAATACATGTTTTACTTAGTCCTTCATAAGTAAGAAAATAATTAAGAAACTCACTAACAATGATCACACTATTAAATACTTAATTAAAATACAACACGTACCTTGCACGTACATTTCACTAGTTATATATAAAAGAATATAATATGAGATATATAATAATTAATTCTCGTTTAGTCGATAAATATAAAATTTATACAAAAATACTTTTATAATTATGCAACTAAGAATTCAATCAAATATTCACAACATTTTTCGATTCACAAAGTGATTAATAAAAATCTACTCATAATAGCTCAAAGAAAAAAAGAATTTCATCTATAGTGCAACTTTTGGACCTTAGATGAGAAAAATGAGAAACGACTAGATCGCCTTCTAAATGGCACGTGTCATTCATATATTTATTTAAAAGGAATAATTGTATATTTGGTCTTCAACCTTTCAAAAATGTTGAAGATATACCTCTATCCTTTAAAAATAACATCAAACATCCCCGATAATTATATGTCTTCTTCTCCTCCAAGTGCGACGACAAGGTGGTGGAGACCCGCAAAAGTGGTGGGGCTTTGTCCCCGCTTCCACTCCAAATAAGAAAATTAGTATAGTATAGACTCAAATATGCGGGGTAACAATATTGAGTATGTATGTTATATCCGCACTGGAGGGATGATCTCCTATTTATAGGAATGACCCGTAGATGTATCTTCAATGGTCATTAATGGCGGGTGCCTTTTCATCTTCTTCATAATTAGGATTTAATGTGGACGCTTTCGCCTTCTTTAACCACCGGGTGCTTCATATTCCCAATGGACGTGGGTATCATGATCTATCCACCGTAGGCGGGCTATGAGGACAATGAGGCGGGCGGACGACGAGGGCAGCGGGGCGAGGCGGCAGGTAGTTATTTAAGACAAAGGCGTCCACGGAAAGCGTGATCATTTACCAAAATGTAATCATATTTATCATCATAAGCCCTCTACTTTTCATGGACTATTGTCAATGAGAAGTAGAAATATTGTCTTTAATCATCTATCTTTGACCAAAACTTTTTCTTCTTTTTTTTTTTTTAAAAATAATTCGTGTAAATAAATAATAAATTATTTATTACAATAAAAATATATGGTAATTAATCCACCAAATATAGAATAAATATTTTGGGCCTAATTTGAAATTGATATGGGCTTAGATTTTAGCCCCATTTAGAAGATTTTTTTTTTTTTATATATATATAAGAGGTAGAGGGGATATTATTTGTAGTATTCCCATATTTCTCGGTTTGGTTTGGAACTCTCTTCGACTGCTTCTCTTTTCTGTCTAATTCATAGAGGTTTTTCCTTCTTTCGTCATCTAAGGTAATTTTTTCATTATTGTGCCTTTTTATTCGAAAAAATTTCGGCCTTCTTCTTAGATGTATAAGACGGTGGTCACCTCTAGTAGTGGTTCTTCAACCAGTAAATCTAACAGCAGTCCTTCTTATCGTGCCCTATCTATAGGAATAGATGATAATTTTCCACCAATTGAAGAATGGACATTTGTTAGTTCTTTAGGACGTGGTGGGCCTCGATATTTGAATGATCTTGTTGATGAACTTGATACAGTCCCAGACGAAGGAAATTCTTTTATAGTTCAAAATTATTCTACCCATGACGAAAACGGGACGGGGCGGCACTCAAGCCCCATGCCACGGGAAGCGGGCTGCCATGCCCGCCTCAACTAGAGGTGGGCGGCCGCACCGCCCCCTGGCTGGGCGGGCTGCCGCGCCCGCCCAGCCTAGGGCGGGCGGGCGTGCCCGCCACCACCTAGGGGGGCGGCCGTGCCCCGCCCCAGCCTAGGCGGGCGGCCATGCCCGCCTCCCGTTGGGGTGGGCGGCTAGGCTCGCCCATGTTTGGGCGGGCGGCCTCGCCGCCTTTACATGATAATCTTGACCTATAATTGAGTTTTCATCCTCCAATGGATTGGTAGATTCTCGATGCCGATTCTTCTCAAATTGTCCCGCCCACTCAATATTCAAACCGAACATTCTCCAAGTGGCAATTTGATAGAATTAGATATACCAAACGATGCCAAGATTTACAATCCAAAAGTTTTATGAAAATGTTGAAAAATATGAATTACCTCCCGCCATATATACCGAGTTTCCCATTCTAGTGAAAGAATTCCGTGATCGCACCCTTTGGAAGTGGTAGTTTACCGTGATAGCATGACAACCGGTTTAAGATTTCCTCTTCATCCTTTATTTGTTTCTTTCCTCAACGAATTTCATGTCACTCCCGCCAATTGATATCGAGCCGTGTTTAAGGCTTTTTAGGAGTGTATTTGACATGTATCCCGTGCTTGGGAGTAATTGTTACGCGTATATTCAACTTAAGGTAAAATTATTAGTACCTCACTTTCCCAGCTTCGAATAGCGGTTGGAGGAGACGTTTTTTTTTTCGTCCCGAGGTAGGACAGCCCCTTTAGAACTTGTTGGAGAACTCCTTTTGCAAACACTTTAACGAGCCCCTGGATCTTGATCAAGAATTGAAAACAAGATTAGATAAGCTTTTACTATCGACGCCCGGATCACAAATGAGCGAGGTGTTATCTAATGAGAACTTGAGGCGGGTTCACATTGGATCACCCGAGGGTAGGCTACTTTTATGTCTTTATTCTTTTTGGACTCTTCATTTTTGCCTACATTTGTTTCATCAATTTCTATTTTTCTCACGAGATATGGATAATTTTGACTTTGGAGGCGTGATGGATGTGGCGAGATTCGCCATCGATGTCAAGACCCGCCTTTATCTCCTTTAAACAAAAAGAAAAGGCGGGCCGATAAAGGAAAAGCTACTCGCTTTGAAATAACAGCTTGCCCCTCGCTTCGCGTCTCGCACTACTGTGGGTAATGATGCCCATGCTTACAAGGAGTTTGGATTTCCTCCTGTTGATTCGATTGCTGAAGTTGAGATCATGTTAGGTTGTGTGAATGAGAAGCTCATTGATAATTTAAAAATAAAGAGGCAACCGCCATGCGTCGACATATGTACACCAACCACCGCAGGTAAGTCATTTATATTTTGACAACACTCTATTGCTTTCTCACTTAACTTTTATCCTTCATTTAACTTCGATTTCTTACATTGTATGATGCTTGTTATGGAGGAGAAAGTATTGCGTGATTTGGAGAAATTTGAAAAGTGTGCGGTGATAAAGATCACGATAAGAAAAAAAGCCGTTGCGCAGATGCGTCTTTGTTGGACAAGGCAACAAAAGCGTCTAAGAAAAAGATAATGAGAATTCTCTCCTTCAAAGAGGTAGACCAACTTCGCAAAAGTTGGAGATTGCGATGATGAGGCCATAGCACGGTACAAGTTGTCTGCGCGAATACAAGGGTAGCTTACACATGTATGGCATGTAATCTTTGAAGGCCGCTATCAAAATGACCAAGGAGTGGTCGGGTTGATGATCATCCCAGGAGATAGATCCGGATAAATTTGATAGGTATCTCGAGAAACGCCGAGTCACAGACTTAGCCGCCGTAGTTAAAGTAGCTAACCATGGAGGGGGATCTCACCTGCCGGTTCTCGTGATGATTAAACAATGGTTTTATTTATTTTAATTTCATGGCGGTTGTCCCGCTTAATCATGAAAATTTTAATATTCATATATTTCCTTTCAAATACTTGTTGATTATCATGCAATTTCGGTTTGTATGTTCGTCATCAAACATACATCATTAATAAAATTGTTTTTCACTTTATAATTTGTTGGTTGCAAAGTATAACATATTATTTATACCCTCCCCAAACAAAATAAGAAAGTGAAAAACACGTGTCAACTTGTCCAAATATACAAGACCCGACCCAATCCGTTTAAAGAAATTTGTTTGCCACTTCGACGCTTCGGGGGCAACGCCTTAACGGGATCGACCCGCCGGTGTGCCAAACACGCATTTCTTAGGATTTAACTTAAGTTTAAGTTTTCGAGCAACACCAAAGACTTCCTCGAGATCCGTTATGTGATCTTTCGCTAACCGGCTTTTGACCACCATGTCATCCACATAGGCTTCAACATTACGACCAATGAGCCCATGAAATCCCCGATTTACCATCCTTTGATAAGTAGCCCCTGCATTTTTTAGCCCAAAAGGCATAGCGGTGTAGCAAAAAGTTCCACTATCAGTTATGAAAGAAGTTTTCTCCCCGATCACCTTCACCATAGAGATCGATGGTAACCGAAAAAGCATCCAAGAAGCTTAGCCTTTCATGCTCAAGTTGCGTCCACCAAATGGTCTATCCTTGAAGATGATAAGAATCCTTGGGACAAGCTTTATTCAAATCGATGTAATCTACACACATCCGCCATTCTCCGTTTGATTTCTTTACTAAAACCACATTTGCCAACCACTCAGGGTAGTGTACTTCTCGAATAAAACCAGCTTCTAACAATTTTTTTATCTCCGTAGAAATAGCCAGTTGTCGTTCTGGAGCAAATTGTCTTTTCTTTTGTTTTACCGGCTTTATTCCAGGAGGAATTGCAAGTCTATGCTGGGCAATCATGGGGCTGATTCCATCGATGTCATGGGGTCCCCAAGCAAATACATCTATGTTGTCAGACAAACATGTCACTAGTTTGTGCTTTTCCTCAGGATCTATTCCGCCTCCGATTTTCAAGACCTGACCTTCAGCTATCACCACCTCCTCAGTGAGTTCCAACGGTTCTATTCGTCCCCTTAGGTCGCTCAATATCAAGCATCATCACCGTATTTTTGATATGTATGCCGCCTACATAACACCTCCTTGATGCCCTTGATCACCTCTTACACACCCTACTCCCCGACTAGTGGGAAATTTCATCACCGGTGGTATGTAGAAACCACGGCCCTAGCCGCATTCAAAAGTGGACGACCATAAATTGCATTGTAGGCCATAGGAGCTTTTACCAACAAA